>BSBM01001606.1:3680000-4275000 GCA_027924585.1 Larix kaempferi | reverse complement strand
TCAACTGTAACTCTACTCACTATTAGGTGTTGGCATTTTGCTCCCGCCATAGCCACATTTTCACTTTATACTCTCCTTCCAAAGCTTGCAAGGTTGCCGGAGCAGTTCGTATAAGAGGTGGTGAAGGTAGCATAAGACACCATAGAGGTTGCAGAGGAGGTCGCAACGGAGGTCGAAGAGGTTGAGGAGGTCATAGAGGAGGTGAAAGAGGTCGTCGAGGAGGTCAGGAAGCCACATTGGAGGCAATGCCTCCCAAATTGGTTCGTACCCACTTCATTTACCTTTTTATTGATTGAATGCATGAATGATTGAGTGATTTGCTTTCATGATTGCATTTCCAAGGATTTCACCTAGATCAGGGAAAGCTCCCAAGTTTCCCTCTGCCACAATGTGCATATGAACCACCAAAACCCCAATGAATCATCCATTGGAATTTTGTTCACATTGACCATCCATCGAAATGAACCCAAATGAACCCCGATTGGACGCCCCAATTAACCCCAATGAACCCCGATTGGATGACATACCTATTAGGGTTTGGAATGATGTTGAGATGGTGCCCAAATCTGGGAATGATGATGATCATGATGGTGGTGATGGTGATGGTGATGGTGATGATGATGATCATCATCGACACCGATTTCATCAACATCATCATCACTTACATCGTCATTAAATTTTTAATTTAAATTTTTTTCATCATTTAAAAAAAAAAAAATCTTGTTTTCAATATGAATATATATATCTATATATCTATATATCTATATCTATATCTATATCTATATATATATATAAATATTATATATATATATATATAAAATAAAAAAATATAATACAAACAAAACACATAAACAAAAAATATAAATAAATAAATAATAAAAAAACCCAAAAATATAACCTCAGCTTTCAACCTCCCGCGACCCACATTTCAATTTCTGCATTAACATAGTCTCCTGCTTGTGCACCCACCTAGTTCTGAGCAGAGCATCCATGAGAAGGCTCATCGCACGCCTGTCCAACGAGCTGAGGCAATTCCAGAGTAGAGCATCGCGTCAGCAGGCTCATCACGTGCTCATCCAGTTCCTGAGCATATCAACATCTCGTGAGTAAGCTCATCACACACAGAGCAACTCTGAGAGGGGCCAATGCCTCCCAAATCCATGAGTACCGAGCCCTGGGTTTATTAATCTCTTCTTGCATATATGTAGGGTAAATTGTATACGTTAGGGTAAATTCTACGCTAGAGTAAATTGTATACGCTAGGGTATCGAGACCTGGGTTCATTCTAGACCATTTTACCTTGAATGGTTTGTTGAATACATGGTGATTTTAATTTTACTTGTGTTGATCAATTGAGTGAATTGCAAAGGTTTGGATACAGATTCCACCCTAGTTTTGAAGGGATTTTATATACATATTCTATAAATAAATTCCCTTCTTACTCTATTTATTGTATTTGATGTTATATATTGCGGATTGTAATAAATTTGAGATGGAATTTTAAATTGGGATCAAAAGTGGCAGAAGAACCCGTCTTCATAACTCAAAATACTCCCATGTCTATTTTGTGATCTCAGAATTCATGCATTTTTAACATTAAATTTCCATGAACATACAGTGGCTATTGATTAAGTATTAAATTATGTGGTTTCTTAAATGAGATTTAGGACCACTTGCTATGTTACCAAGATCCCCATGTTTGTGAGAAAGAAAATGATTATGGGAAGTTCAAGACCGCCATTCATATAGTTTCTATAGTTGGATGGTTATTGCAGACTCCAATACCATATCTTTTCACTTCCAGGATTGGGACTCAGTGTTTGAAAACTATTGTCCATGTGCCAATACAGGCTAGGAAATTGAGTTTTGAAAGAAATTTCAGTTGAAAGGATGGAAACAACCTTAAGTTTACTCCATATTTGGAGAAAAAATAACTTAAAATAAATAAGTTGACCATAACTTCTCTTATGTTTGATATATTACTCTTTCTAGTGGGAAAATGAACTTAGATATTACAGAATCTTTACCTTTTAACTGTTTTGGTGTTTTAGTTTAAGAAGTACGTTTCATTTGGTATTGATAGTTTGTTGTGTATGTCACACAACAAGGGTATGACACATATCCACTATTTATAGATATACCAGTCCACATATGTGTGTCAGATCTTTAGGTACATAATATAAAGTTGATGCAACACGAAGCACAACCAAATTATTGAAAACATTTAAAGGATTTGCATGTTTATGAATGTTGAATGATTGGTGTGATATCAAAGCAGAATAATCATAAGTATCACCATAAATAGATGCTCCTAAGTCCATAGTAGGCCACTTATTTTGGATTTGTTCAAAATCAAGCGGGCCAAAATGAAGAGAGAAATCATGATGCACTGAGTCACTATGGGACTGTGGTTTCTTTGTGTGTAGAAATTAAATATCTCTTGTGTAAGTCTATAGAAGAAGCATGTTCTTGATAATATTCCATGGAGTGTTAAGAGGGTGGTTGTGTGTGCGTTATAGGTTGGAAAACAACCATAATAGGAGACATAGTTGAAGCATGGAATCAATGCAGTGAATGACCAATGGGAACGCGCAAGAGGGAATTTGAAAGACTACATGGAGTTCTATGACGAGGAGGAATATACATGGACCAAGTGGGATGAAAATCTAGAGTCAACCCAACTATAGCATCAATAACCCTATAAATGGAATGATAATTAGATATCGTAGGTTGTAGTCCCCACCTACAACATGGTTTTCCTATGTTGGGGAGGCAATTAACTAGATCAAGGATTTAATAACCCCATAATAGTTGACTATATTGGGCCTAAGAGAAGTACTATTTCAACCCACAAGCTCTATTGTGTCTTTATAGTTCAAATTGAGATACAAAGCATATTGTATAGCAAGAAAGAAGATCCCTTTTGAGAGGATGTGGAAGCCTATTGTATAGTGAGGGAGTAGATCCATGTTAAGTTGTGGAAGCCTATTATATAGTGAGGGACAATATCCATGTTAGGTGAGGAAATCCTATAGAGGAAGGATTATTTGACTCCAAAATCTACTTATTTCAAATTTATAATAAGTTTTTGAATTTGTATTTTAAAGGAGTCTATTTGTCAATGGGCCCTATAGGCTCTCTAATGTGATTCCAAAATTTACTTCTTTCAAGCTGATAACAAGTTTGTGATTTCGGATTGCAAATGAAACTATGTCTAACAAGTTGAGAATTGAGATCCCAAGAAAATGGTTGATTGTTATAATCCACTAGACTACAACATTTTCAAAAAATAATAAGGAAACATACTTCCATGTTATACAAGGATAAAGAAAAAAAATCACATTTGGGAAGAATGATGGGACTCAATTTCAAATCAATTGCCCATGAATTGTATGTAAATATTAGCGCTTGAAGTATGGAAAATCCCATGACAATGAAAATCTTGATGAATCCCTTCAACCAAAATTTTCAACTCCAAATAAATTAAATATGAAATGGGGGCTTTGGAATTACATATGGAAATAGTGGATATAAATATACCAACACATTTGGAGTAACTTTCAAATTGCATATTTTGGGTTGGTTCACCCTTCATCAAAATTACAAAATCAAGAACATGCTACACATTGGATAAATATACTTTATCTTTGAAAAGTACACATGGAAATGTGTCTTTAGAATTATTGTGTAGTTCGTGTTTTCTGTTATTGGACTAAAACAAAGCAGATAAGATAGTTTGTTGGTTCTTGATTGTCAAAATTTGTAATCTTAAGAGATTACTAAATGATCAAAATGCATAGACAAAGTATTATTAGGTTTATTACTTATAATTTTTTGTTCACACACATGCACACTCACACAACACATCCGACAAGAGGAAGGAGAAGTTGGAAAACCATTATTATTCATCTTCCAACCAATCAACTGTTATTTATTATGTTAATGATATTATCACTAGGTACTCTTACTTGCAAGGATTGGTGTAATATAGCACATGTTGAGTTAATTTCTATATATCTAATTGCTTAGTAGATGTTTTGTCATAATCTAAAGTGTGTAAATGATATGTTCATTATTTTGTTGTCGAAACACTTAATTACACTAAGTGTATTCTTACTTGGATTACTTATATGGTTCCAACAAGCTATAGTAGTGGTCGACATTGAAGTTGTTAGGGTTTCTTAGTATGGAGTGATGGTTATCCCTCCATTTAATTGATTTAAGTCTATATGCACAATATTGTTTGAAATTGTATATATGTACAACATGGATGGCCTCAAGCACTTGATTGTTTGAAGTTGTATGCACACAAGGAGTGATTCTAGTGATCATACATGTTTCTCATGATATGAATATTTCATATCCATGTTTGTAATAAAAGTAAACATATTCTTTTGGTAGTTGGGTCATATCTATTGAGACTATGTATAATATATGTTGAAGAAAAACAAGTGCATGAAATTATTGCGATGATTATGGTTAATATATACTCTAGGTATTGAGACTTGTAGAGTGACACATATACGTTATATTGTTTAGGTGCATCACTAGAAAACTTAATTAAACATAGGTAGTTGTTTGCTATGGAATTGGAAGGAATCTGAAGGTAAGAAATACTATACATGTGATGGTGCCATAGTGCTACCCATATCTGATATATTTCATAATTATTGAATTGATCATGATGGCTGCATAATGAGGGTAACCATATAGTATCTTGGTGTTGATTCTTATGATTCCATGATTTTCATGGTGTTGAAGAAATGGGGTACATGATAGATAACCTATTTTTAATTGGATGTTTTGCATGTAAATGTTGGGGAAACCAAGTTACATAAGTTAATGTGCCTTAATAAATGTGCCAAAGAGTAATGATAAAGGGATTTTTCCACCAAATGGAGGAGTCAACTACCTCAACAAGCCAACACCATGCTAAAAATATAAAAATCGACTAGGGAACTCATCCATCAAGGAAAAGATCATATGGAAGGTCAATAAATGTAGCAACTGGAAGGATAGACCATCTAGGAATGTGTGTAATGAGGAATTATCTGATGTATATGCCATAAATCACGATGAAGAATCCATAAAAAAGACATGGAAAAATCTCCAAGATGAAGTGTTGTAAGGGTCAACACAAAAGTGAACATGTATAATAGTGAACCATACTTACTAAAACACCTCAACAGCCACAAAGTGTTTAGCAGATACAACTCTCAAAAGGGAGGCAACCAAGGATAGTGTACACAAGTGGTATGCCCCTTACTAAGCTAAGTGCTCCATCAAACCAACCTATATGCCTCTAACATGTGTGATGAAAATGCGAAATAAATTATGGCCATGATGTATATACATCCAAATAGAAACACAATGTCTTCATACCCAATATACTCCAAACATAACTTGCTTGGGAAAGGTCTTCAAACTAGTACAACTACAAGGCCGTATTCATACCTATTTTATGTTAATCACCTTGTATATACATATAAACTGATAGCTCTCGTAGTAAGACTTAGGATTCTTTTCATACTCATAATTTTTTACGTGCTCTCTTATTTATTTCATGTGAATACACATTCTCATGCATTTTACTCATTATAAGTAGAAGAAAGTTATTGTTGGATTCATTTAATTTGAAAAAGTAGTTCTAGTTTGGCATAAAAGGAAAAAATACAAAAATGTGTAGTTTTTCTCTTTGAAAAGTTTGTGCTTGTGTTTATTTTGCTTTTTGGATCGAAGAACTCTCTCCTTCTTGTAGATAGTGTTTCATCGAAAAGAAAAGTGCATTGATTCATTCACTTATGCATGGTTGGAGTGGAGTAATAACACCATTGAGTTGCATTTCCGCTACCAAATTGAGTAAGACAACAAACCATTAAAATTTCTCTCCCTAACACAACACATTTTAACCTCACTTGAGGATACACAATAAACTGTTAGTTAGGTATGACACCGGGGATAGGAATCCAAATAATTCCCCCTTGTCGCTTTTCATCTGAGACATAGTTGTTGTCCTTTAGGGTTACTAAAATCCTCTAGTATTTGTTGACATGGTCATCGACCAGTTTGTCGAGAGGGCCCCCCGTTCCACGAGAGCAAGCAGTGAGGACTAGTTCCGGATGGACTTTGTGAAATGCCACACTCCACTTAGCACCCAAGGATACCTCTCCATTGTATTCCTTGTATTTTCCGTATAGGTGATACAAGGGCTCAAGGGCAGAAGCTTCGGTTAACCTTCTCGGACGTGTCATGAACGAGGTAGCTTAGTGGCTTTTCTTCTAGGATTCTTTTACCCAGGATCCCTTTCGGTGAGGGATATCCTTCCACTTTGGTCTCTCACTTCGTATTGTTCGACTTGGATTTCATCACCTTGCAGAGGATACGATCTCTTGAGGTCTCCAGATCCTAGTTAGGAAGATTGCTTGCTATCATACCTTTTAGATGGTCTTTTATTTTATAGTGCTGCTTGTTGGCATTCAGGCATTTTTGTTGTAGCTCTCTTGCTGTGACATCAGTCTCGGTATAGTTTTAGAGCTTGCTTTTGGCTTGCGCGCCTCTTCTTTTTCTGGATTCCCTTCTGCACGCTCGGTTGCTTTAGGGTTTTTGAGTTCTTACACGGTCAGTTACTAATTATATGATGATGCGTGATGTCCTCTTCTCCTAGGTCTTCGAGATGGTTGAGTTAAATGGTCTTCTCAAGGGACTGGACACCCCTTGATGGAGCCACTAACGCTTGACCTTAGGACTAGTCTAGAGGACCACATGATCATATCATCCGTGTGGAATTTTCCTTTTACAGTGATGATGCACTTTTAGGTTATATGGATCACTGGTACATTTGAGAGAGAGATGATTGGTTGTACCCCACCTTGGTTGATTGACTTTTGGTCCTTTCATTTTGTTGATAATATTTTTGTGGTACCTTGCCTTTTACCTTTTGGGTTTTTTACTCATCTTGAGTTATCTTTTGATTTGTACCACCTTTTATGTTTTTGGTCTTATGGGTACTATGGTAGGTTGTCCACATTTGGGGTACACCCCTTTAGTCCAAATGGTTATGAGTCTTTATACCCACTCTTTTCTTTTTGACTTGTACCTTACTGGTTGGTCTTTGTACCCTCACCTATTTAATTGTGTCACTATTACATATGGCTCAAAAGTTCCACAACACTTTGCCACGAAAAAGTTAAAATCGATTTTTTTTTTGGCAAAACAATTAAAAAATTTGGAAAAAATTGATCTTGCCCCGACAATCGTTGCTATAGCGACGGAAATATCCATAACATCTCTATAGGAACGAATGATGTTCGTAAAAAAAATGAACTATATTAATATTACAATATATGAAATTATGAAATATATTTTCTTTGTGACCAAAGTGGTGGTCGGCATTACGTTTCACACCAGTGAATTACCCTAACATTCCTTTCTTCCACTCTGATGCTTCCACTCCAATGGCGGTGAATTACAGATTTCATCTGCAATGAGAGGGCTCCAATCTTCCATTGTGAGGAGAGGGTGCGACCCATTCAACCTGGAACATTGGCGTCAAGGGTTTCTTTGGTGGGAATGGAGGCACTTTGGGGTTTGAGAGGTTAACTCACAGTGAAGTTTCGATGTTGATCGCTGAGTAAGGGATGGCGCGATGGCTGGAAAGCTGAGGCGAAATGGGGTGTTAAATAACCATGAAACACATGCACCGCAAAGGCAATATCAACAGCAGTTGGATCACAACCTTTCTAGTTATAATGGCATTAGCAGTTATGGTTATGGAAGCATTGCTGGGGGTGTCAGTGGTCATGGCCACTATGTGGAAAATTCTAGCATGGAACACCCAAACAATAGATATTCAGCTTCATATGATATCTTCCAAGGCACCAGGCCAAATGCGTATGGTGAAAGGGAACCCTATAATGCTGGTCTCGAGTCTATGGATTGTTATTTAAAAATGTATGCCAAAAAAAACTAGACGAAGTTGATCCCAATGAAAACAGAATTTGCAAATGGAGCACTTGTTCTCTGTCCCAAGAAACCCTAAAACCCCCCTATGCAATTGATCGCTTGGGAAACATTTTAAACAAGGAGTCTCGGGTTAGGGGTTTATTGGACAATACTTTACCTAGCCAGTTTAGCCATATTAGGGGTCTGAAGGACATGATTACCATTCATCTTGACCCAATTCTGGGTGTCAGGGTTTACCATGATGGCTTTGATACCAAGTTTCAGTTCCCCATCAACAGCCTCAAATTCATTAATTTTTTTTCTTTTTTAACTTGAACGATGTGGGCATGTGCTCAGTGCCAAGGCCTTGAAGGATTTACAGTCCACATTACATCTTGTCTTCCATACTGATTTTTTTGAGTCCAAAAATATTGTCATAAATGGAAATGAGGAGGAAGTTGTGGCCCTGAGGCTGAAAATGGAGCAAGAAAGGGCTAAGATAAGGGAAAATAAACAGAAAAAGGCGAAGAACAGGGATGCGTTTCCAGATAGGGATTTTCTTGATAAAATTGGGCAGAAGGAAGATGCAATGGGGCATTCTGTGGATAAGGTGCCTATAATTCATGCTAAGTGGAAGGGAGAGGAAATTAGGGACAATGAAGATTGCAACAGTGAAGACAAGGACAAAGCTGCGTTGAAGAAATTTTTTGCTGTAGATCATGTTTGTAAATAATGTGGTTTGATCTGAACTTATGACCCAATAGGGTTTTCATGGTGGATTCCTTTGAGGGGGTTGAGTAAAGTTTTGAGTATGTATTCGAAGTCTTCAGTGTGTCTTTGGTAGTAATTGGGGTTCAAATTTGTAGGCAGGGATTTGCTGGAGAATTCCCTAGTGTATAGTTAAATTATTCCCATTATTGAGCAGAATGATGTCCATTCAAAACACAAACCTTCTGGCATTAGTTATTTTGTGAAGAATCTCAACTGGAATGACAGAAGTTTCAAATTGGAAAAATACCGAAATTTTGGTGCAGAAATGGAGTAGCAAGGGAGGCTACGACATCCATACATCCTGACACCGTTGGCACATGTTCTAGACACAAATTGTGCTACCTTTTCTACAAATATTCTCATAAAGGTAGTCTCTTAGACTTCCTTCACACTAGTAATGTTTATGTATTGGATTGTTCATCTCGTTGCAGCATTGCTATAGGTGTAGCGAAAGGTTTTCCTTTTCTACATGGGTGTCAATAGCTAATCTTCCATCTTGATCTCACTTCCAAAAAAATTCTTTTGAATTCTTTAACAGAGCCACAAATATGTGATATTGAGCTTTGAAATATTGTTGATCCTTCTAAGATCACAAGGAGTATTTCTGCAATAGCTGGCTCAGTTGGATACGTCCCTCCAGGTATGCTCCAGCTTCTCATTTATGGTTCAGTTGGATACGTCCCTCCAAGTATGCTCCATCTTTCGAGGTTAAGTAAAGAATTTGTTTTCTATGGATGCAATTCAAAGTGAGTGATTTCCTTTGTAAGTAAATTCATTGACCTCAAGTAGCTAGATGGCCAATTCATTGGCATTGGAGTTCTATTGGCCTCTTACACTAGCAATTTGTTGATCCCTAGTCTTATTTGTGCAAAAATAGAAATTTTCTTACCTATTTCTTTGCTCACAATTTGAAAATTTTGTCCACCTTCAGATGTAAAGGTCAATTCTTTACCTCAGAGGCCTTTTGGCCTCTATACTCAATGATTTTCCCTTTCAGGGTAAATAGTTAGCACGCTTCCCATGCGAGTGATTTTGTCTTTAATTTGGAAAAATTGCTCTCAGGATCGAGAAAGATTTCATAACTCATTTAAAAAATGATATCTTCATTTTTTTATTTACATAAGATCTCTTATTGGCTACAAAACTAAATTTTCATGGTTGTTTAGTTCATTCATGGACGCTTCTTATTCAGAGGAAATAACTAGGAGTGATTCACTATGTGGCTTCATAACTTGTAATACTTGCAAGAGTTGTGACTATATCCAATGATACTCAGTATAAGAACACCAACAATAACCATAACCTTATTTATCTTAGCTTCAATATTTTAACCTTGTAACTGTTCAATGCCCATATATGTTTTCAGGGTATTTTACTATTGCATTTTGACATTATAGGAATGTTTTGGGGTTGAGAGGTGCCCAGAATTGAGAGTTCATCCATGTATATGTCAATTTTCTGCCAGGATGTCTTTTTAATGTTTCTCAGAGAGACCATATCAATAATAATGTGATGGAATGTTGTAAATGATATTGGGTAGATTATAAGGTTGCTTAGAGGATATCCTCAGTAATAATTACCTCATAATCTCATTGATTAAAACTCCTCCAACATAACCCAAGATAATCATGAGAAATTCCCTTTATCTTTAGCCTTGGTTAGATGAAAAATTGGCTTTGAATGATTCATTATATGCTTTCTTAGATTGGCCTAGATATAGTTGCTACCATCATTCTACAACAAGTTTCAAAAGTGTCAACACCATTCGAGTATAACCATTAGGATGTTTAAGACCAAACAGTTATATCAGGACAAGTTTGCAACCAGATTTAGTGCTTTTCCTACCCATCTTTACTGTTGAAAAACATCCTTGTTTTGCTGCCAAAATGCTACAGGTTTATAGGCCTCCAAATATGCAAGAAGTTATGTTGTAAGTGGTTGTTGTAGATCTCAAAATTTTCCCATATTTATATCTGTACCGCTATTAGAATATGCCAAGACAAGGGGGGGTGGTGTGCTCCATCCAAAAAAAATTTCTCCATGGCTACTAACATCTAAATCCCTCATCACTCATGAATTAAAACTCGACCCTCAAGGGCATCAAATGAATATGTCGCCCCACTGAAAATGTGTCAAAGATCACACAAGTGGACAATCCTCCTAAAATTTGCAACTACCTAAGTTTTTCCATCAATTCTATGTCCTTGTGGATTCATCAGAGATATTTGACTTAGATCATCTCAGATCCCCCATAAGAAGTGATTAATTTGGCCATCCATGAGGAGATATCATAAGCATACAAACACACCATTTAGGCTCATTTCCATCAGGAAAAGGGCGTTTTGTCAGCTGATTAGCCTATACCCAAGCTCTACCTGCATATAATATTAGATTAACATATTTAGGGAATTCGGTAGTACCTCATAAGTGTGGCAGAAACATGTACTTTTATCCTATAAAGCCCCAACGCTTCTCAGCTGATGAAGCTGATCGATGTAGAAGTTTGACTTCAATTCCTATGTTACATGCAACCTATGTTCAGTTTGCAGCAGATTCCTTTGTCAAGATTGCCCTATACGTTTTAATGCTTGGATTTATGGGAAATAGGAAATGATTGCAGGATCATCGGGATTCGGTAGTCCTCCACAAGTAGAACAGTGTCCATTTGTACAGTATGTAAGCTTTTGCAAAACCGTGACAGAGAAGAGTAAGAAACCAAGATATGGGTACCAAAATCTTTGCAGCCACTAAATGCTTGATCTGAACAGATTCAGAGGTCAATAAATCTAGTTGACCAAGTGATTGAGAATTCGTTTGGATGCATGGCAGCATATTAAGCTATTTGTATACCTTTGTATATAAAATATATGTTTGATAAACAACAATCTCTCTGCAAAAACCAATAATTCTATAGGTACAAAGTGTCTTTGGATGTAGTTAAACCATTTCTATTAACACAAACTCAATGTAACACTCACACTGCATCTACCCATTTTTTTGTTGCATTTAAACTTCATAACCAACAAGGGAAACATGCGAAATAAATTCCAGTTTGGCCAAAAGATTTGCAATATAAGATCCAAGGATTTAATTGACCCACGTATCCTTGAATCTGCAATGGGCAGTCACTTGCACGCCTTTTCTTATGGTGAGTTGAATTGGCACTTAGCTTCAGCTTTTGACTATTAATCCAATTTGGTTGTTGTCATTGTAGCGAATCAATGTTTATCATTGTTTCCATTGCTATTTACTTATGTCAATGCATTTAGCTTGACATTTAGCTTCAGTTTTTTATTATTAATTCGACTGCAATAGAGGTATATGAGGGAGCCAAATTCATTTTTGCTTAAAAAATGAAATTTGAACCATGAAGAATGATGATTTCATTAAAGATTTTTTCAGCTGGATTTTGATTATTTTAGTTGGAAAAATCCAAATCATCTGATGTTTAGGGACTCCATTGTTATTAGAGTAATCTAAACATTTAAAGATTTTGATAATTTATGAAATCTGGCTGGAATGGTTGGCATTGCATATAAAAGTTGTTGACATTGCACAATCTAAGTGGAATAAAGGTATTTGAAAGTACGGAATCCATTTCTGCCAGAGTTATTATAACATTTTTTCCATACCATGTCTATATTAATAATCTAACTATGTTTTAATTTGTGTATTTGCATAAATGTTGTGCTTCAGAATCAATATTTATGTTTATATAATTGCATCAGAATCAAAGTCTAGGTCATTCACTAGTTGGCTGACTTGGTTGTTGCCAATATATGGTATTACAGAGGTGTAAACAAAGGCTGGAAACAAGCCCGTATAGATGAAACAAAAACAACATTAGATTCAAGGAATCACTATTAACTCTGATAATTGTGTCAGTAATAGTATAGCTCAAGTTATAGTATCTTAAGTTTAGTAGCTTTCTTACTGCAATGAGAATCATAATGGTCAAATCCCTTTAGAACTTGTCTTGTAACAATGGTGAAATTTAGATAAGTAGGAAAATGCATCTTACTATAACTACAAGATTTTGCAATCGATCATCAACATGCAATTATAAAAATTCTCAAAAAATTATGTTCAATAACTATGGATGTTACCACTATATGGTATCACAGAGGTGCAAGGAAACGTTGGCAACAATGATAGTATGCCTGAAGCAAAAACAACATAATGGGTTCAAGGGTTCATAAATTTTGAAGTTCACATATTTGAAATGTACATGCAACATGAGAAACCAAGGGGCTGCCATTGCTGCCATTGATGAGCACTCCAAATGATGTAGTGGAGAAGCAATTGGATATCCAATCAACCTAGCTTGTATAGAATTCAAATTTGATCAACACCTCTTGTCAGAAATCCCATTGGACTTTGTCATATGCCTTTGCTACATCTAATTTGAGTACCATTGCTACATCTAATTTGAGTACCATTCCATATTTGTTTCTAGTTTTTAAGGAATGAATTACCTCTTGGATTTTTACAAAGAAATTTAAGAGATTTTGCAACCAGATACAAACCCTCCTCTCTCTTCCGATACAAGGACTTGTAGAAAAGGTTTTAACTTGCCTCTTTCTACTTTGATGGATTAGAAATAGGCATTGTTTTCACACTCATAGAATGTGCTTACAGTTGATGTACTTTTGAGCCCCATTGACCTACTTATTGTGGTTTTTTGTTGGACATTAATATCCATGTGGGTTTGTTTGCCTGAGCTGTAAGCAACTCCTATGATCAACATGGATTATGCTTTCTATCTATATTATTTTTTAGTACTATTGTCTAGCTTTGGCTTTTTGCTTTTTGCAGGTTAGGGTTAGGATTTGCTTAAGTCTTGCACTTCCATTGTGTAAGTACACTTGTTGTACTTATGAGTCCCACTGACCTAGTATTGTGGTGATTCATTGGACATTAATATACAATTAACTTATGTCATCATAAGTACTGTATGTTTAACGGCTTTCTACATACTGCTTTAGTTTTTCAATTTTCTTGGTATTTTAGATCAAGTCTTAGTTTTAATGGTAAATAGTATGGGATTATGTGGACAATATTGATATGATATTTGTTACTTTTAGTACATGACATTAGAGTTGTATTTCCAGTACCTGAAGCAAAGTGTCAATTTTCTTATTCATACCATAGGTATCTACCATTTTCTACAGCCCCTCTTTACACAGGCCAAGCCCCACTTCCTCCTAGCCTGTAAATTGTCACCATCTTGTGATGTGTAGCTGCATCAGATATTGCTGTTTTTTTTTATTAAGTGTGCATTTGTAGGTTGGTAAAGTTCTTTGTCTATTTATCTTATAGATATGACAAATATTATCAACTTATTGTGCTGTAATGATATTTGATTGCAGCTTCTGGAGATTGCACAGGTTCCCGAGGAGCATGTAAGTTAATCTTGGTTTTTTTAGTTGATTTTTGACAAAATGCATATTTGCAGATTTCAGGAAACTTGTGGATTTACTTAAAATAGTGAGTGCTTAATTTATGCACTTTTTTATAGGACGTTGAACTGATTCCAGTGGTTAATTGGCTTATGATTCAGGTTGGTGAGTTCAAGTCAATTGAGAAATTCAAAATCTTCAATACCAATAATTTGTGAGTGAAATGTGCTGCATATTTGGTATTCCTTACATTTCTAGGTGATTTGAGGATGTCTTATGCAAAAGGTGTCTGTAACCATGCAGGTGGGTGAACTTGAAGGCCATTAAGAGGCTTGTGGAGTCTGATGCTCTTAAAATGGAGATAATTCGAAATCCAAAGGCAATACACATTCTCTTCTACATTCCCAAATAAGTAGTGGTTCTCTTTGAAAAATGACTGCAATTGTCTGCTTGTGCTTCAGGGCCTAGGCAAATTGTGTTTTCATTCACAGACTTCTTTCTCATTTTACAGGAGGTGGATGGGGTAAAGGTGCTTCAGCTTGAAACGGCTGTAGGTGCTGTTAGCTATAAGGGTATGTATTGCAGTTAATTCTTCTATCATAGATTAAGTAATTTTAATTTTTTATTCACCAATGTTGTGAAAGCTTAGCTGACATCAACTGTTGTCTAATCCCCAGTTTTTTTATCGTGCAATTGGTGTCAATGTTCCAAGATCACGTTTTCTCCCAGTGAAGGCGACTTCAAATCTACTAGTTGTGCAGGTTGAGTGGAAACCTCTTATTTTTTAGTTGAAAGCACTTAATTCTTTTATCATCCTTACCAGAGTCGTAAACATTCTCAATTATGTTTCTGCAGTCGAATCTTTACACTGTGGACGAAGGTTTCGTCATCCAAAATCCTGCTAGAGTCAACCCTGCAAATACCTCCATTGAGCTGGGTCCTGAATTCAAGAAGGTACTAGGTTGGCTGTTGATTTCCTTTCATCATTCAAGTACACTCTTTTGATTCTATTTAGGGTCATTTTTCCATGATAATTCCATTCTTGACTTTCGAGTTCTTGGCAAACTTCTTCCAGGTAATGAAACAACACTTCAATGAGATAACAGAGTATGAAAAGAGCCTTACTAGACTTTAGTTTGACAACAGATTGATTTAGGTCTCCTTCATTAGCTTCTGCAGCCCTCAACTTCAACCACTAGGACTAGGGAAAATTGAACTTTGAACAACTTTCGAGTTCTTGACAAACTTCCTCAAGATAATAACACAGCACTTCAAGGCAATATGATGCACAAATCAATAAAAATGCCTTACAAGACCTCAGATTGACACAGATTCTACTTGACTCGGATCTCCTTTCTTAACTTCTATGTCCCTCAACTTCAACCAACAGAACCAGTGATTCACACAAACTGGTCGCCTCTGAAAGATTTCAGTCGGCCCCGAAAGTTTGATCTTTATGGCGTTCGAATTCTCTAGATTGCTAAGTTGTTCTTTCTTGTTCCCACAAACCTTACTTCTCTTTGAGCAAATGCATGTACTGAGCAATAAATCTGAAGATCTCATCTCAATACAAGCCTTCAAATGCATGCTTGTTCACCACTACCTGAACAACATTTCTTGATTTCTTGTCAGTGCACTTAAAATCCTTTCATTGAAGTGTTAAACCTATTAATTGTAGGGTGATCAACCATCAGATTACCTATAATGCTTGTTTGCATGGTGTTCAATGATTAAAATTTTAGGGAATGGTACTATATCCAACCTCTTCCCCACGTATCATGAGAATTCCTTGGCCAAGATTGGAAGCCAAACTCTTCCCCACGTATCATGAGAATTCCTTGGCCAAGATTGGAAGCCAAATTTGCCTTTTTGTCTGCTTGAGTGTTGAGTTTTCTAAGGACATGAACAACTTTAACATCTTCAAAGTCTGAGATTAGTTGCAATATTCTCCACATTAGTTTGCTTAACGGTCCATCATTTGGCACCTTCTTGTGAGCTAGGTACTGGATGATTATCATTGAGTCTCCCACAATAGTTATAAGCCATATATTTCTCTGACTAGCTTGTGTTAGCCCTTTCCATAGTGCCAATGCTTCTGCTTGATTGTTAGACAACTTTCCCAAACCCCTTATATTTCTTTGACTAGCTTGTGTTAGCCCTTGCCATAGGACCAATGCTTCTAATTGATTGTTAGACAACTCTCCCAAACCCCACGAGTAGTATAACTTCTATTTTCCTCTGGGGTCCCCCTACACCTGACTTACACCCAGCCTTATCCCTTTTCTGCCATGGCTTTCAATTTGGGCAGATGACAGTGAGATTGGAACCCTGATGGATGGCTTAATACTCCATTGTCCTAACCAATGAATCAAAATCCCTTTGGTTAATGTTAGAGCATTCCACCATTCAAGTATCTGTATAATAAGAACTAATTTGCACAACCTTCACATAAAAACTGGTAGATAGACCAATAGAAAAAAGCTATGGCCCATGGGATGAATGCATGCAATCAGAATGAAGTATAAGATTAAGAGCACTCACTCCTGGAGTCCCCTTCTTGTGAGAGCATCGGAAGCTACTGTGAGTTCTCTAAATACAGCTAAATCCATAAACACGGTTTATCAATTGAGGTATGCAATATGCTATTACAGAACCCAAATTCTATGGCAGTTTTGACTTTTGAGGTATTTTCACATGTATAGGTATATATACACACTCACTCATACAGTTCCGAGAGCATCCATTAATATCCATTTCTTCACCAAAAACAAGACTTTCAGATCAGTCTGGACATATGGTGTTTACAAATGATACCATAATAAACAAAAACAACCAAAACAAATATTCTACCCTCATAGCACACAGACTGAGCATAGCAGCTAATGTAAACAAAACAGAGACACTACAAAGCATAAACGTTGATAAAATTCCAACCTCAGATGAGCCATTAAAGCTTGGGAGAGTTAGCCTTTGATTCTGGCTTCTCCTCCTCCACCATGGTGCATTGTTGGCCCCTGAAGCTTTCCACACAGATTCCCTTCAACATTCTGGGATATTTTTCCTCGAACTTGGTGAGCATACAGCTGTTCCTTTCCTCCCTTTCCTTGAATTGTTCCACGAAACACATCAGAGCCTAGTAAACTTGTTCATTTGTCACTTTTCTGGACTTTGGCTTCAGTTTCTTCAAGCTTAAAGAGCCTAGCTCCTAAACAATTGACTGAAGACCCTGCTGGGCCATGAAGTTGGCAAACCATTCGTGATTGTTGAAAGGATAGGACAGGTGTTCCTATCCTTCTTCCTTGGATGCCCTGTGGTCTCTTCACTTGATCAGGCATGCTAAAGTCACAGACCCCTGAGCTTTCAAACCCCTTAGAGGTGAAGATGCACGATTCTTCCCAGCTAGCAAGATACCGAGCAATGTGAGATATGTTGAATTTTCAATTCATGGTAAGAAGAACTTCACTCCTACAAATCCTAGGTAACAGAAAAAGTTTGAATTCTGAATTCAGTACTTATCACATGGAAATGCACAGAGAAGTTTATAATGCAATGGAGATCAATTATGTGAAAGGCTTCTTTACTGCCTCATTTATTTGAATGTTGAACCCATTGAATTTAACTACTGGTTGACACAATGATGACACCTTCGATTAAAACTCATTTCTTTTCGTTTCAATGATGAGGATCCTTAAAGTAGGTTAACAGTTGATGAATTGGACTAATCGCTGAAGAAGTATTACAAATTTTAGTTAGGCAGTGCTATATGAAATCTTGGATCTTATACACTACAAAGACATCTAAGATGGTTGCTTCTTTTTCTCCTTAGAATCCTTGGTGAATACTTTTATGAAGTTTGAACTACTATGTTATTTCGAAATGTCCCTAGAAACAAACCGATACACCATTGTGTTATTAACTTATTGTATAATCATGTAGCAATCATGGCCGCTAGTATTTATCAAAATGAATCCATTCAAAAAATAAAATCATGTCAAAACATGATTACAGGGATAATGATCAGGGATCTTGATCTGCAATGTCACTTAAAAGGTCAGACAACATCAAATACAACTTTGTATGTACTATCCTCCGTATGGCCTTGTCCAATTCAAATGGAGAAATCCTACCAACAACCAACACGCAACTGCTGCAATCTAGTGTCATAAAGATGAATTAGTCTATCTACAACAATATTATCTCCAGCAGTTGATAAGCTTGGTCTATGTTCTGCATTGCCATCCATGAAGGCCTTGCTGCCTACTAAAAAAACTGGGATACTTTTCAAACCACTTACATTTAAAATAAATATATCATTCAATGTCTAGGTCCTAGGAGAGATACTACCTGAAATCTAGAATATCTTCCTGGACTGGTTTATCTTCCAACAGTCTCGCATTTTGATCTTTTTAGGTATTGTGTCAATCCATTAATGTTTATTTGCTTAGAGTTGCCTGACTTTATACATAGATGTGTCTAGTATTTCTAGATTCTAAAGCATATGTATGGAAGACATGCCGAGTTGGTTGACATTATAGTAAGCATTCTATGAACTGGGTTGTTTTCTCAGGCGTTTGTTTTATAACAATCAGTTTTTCTATATTCATATGTAAATCCTGGCATGTTGGTGCAAGCGAAGGTTTCTAGAGTAGTACCATCTGGTGCAGTTCTACAGCTTTTAAACGATCTAAAGGCTTTCTGCCCTCTTCAGAACATGTCATAGTTTGGTGTTGCAAAGCCAATCGAGAGATTTCAGGTACTTGATATCTGCATTTTAACCTCCTTCATTTACTTCTATTTTTTGCAGTAGACCATAAATTGCTATTTTGAGTTTTTGTGAGTTTGCATTTTGACAATATTAAGTATGCATTAATTTACTCCTAGCACAAAGGATTGCAAGGGAAGAAAATTATTGTAGGCTAGTTTGCTTGTTTTTGAGCTATGATGTATAAGAATTTGTTGTAATTATTAAAAGGTTTGACAGTTTTTCTTCATGAAACATCAGTCCAGTGTATATCTATCTTACACCAATTTTCTGGTACGTGGGCATGCTAGCCATGGGTATGTGTGGAGATCCTCCCAAAAAATTTCAAGGTATGCCAGGGAGATCAAACATTACTGGAAGGGTTAAATTTGGGTATGTATCCCTGTGGTTTAGTCTATGCATATGATAGTGCAGCCATAGCACTCAGAGGGCCCTAGGAAAAGACTAATTTGGCATTGGCTCTTCCCTGTGGTGCTATGATTACCGGTTTAAACAGCACTGTAGTCTGGGAATAGTTCAGACTCCCAACAATAACACTAATAATGACAAGGCGGAGCATATCCTTGAATAAAGCAGAGGATATAAGACATAAAATTGATCTGAGCATTGCACAAGAGGAGTTTCCTAGGAAAAGTGCTTCACCATATTTAGGAGGCCTTGAAGAGGAGCTGTGCACCAGACAGGGATGCTGAGGCTTAGAATTAGTCCAGGAAACAATGCCCCTGGGCCTTGACTCAAATGCTTGTCATAGTGACATATTCAGTTTCATTTGATGTCAAAGATGATGAACTGAACTCCTAGCTTGAGGCTTCAGGGAATTGAGTCATTGTTGAACTTGAACTTGAACTTGGTACCTTGCGACAAGGAAGAGCAGTGACCTCTTATTTGGTAGTCTGTTTTTTGGGGCAATGGGATTCAAGCCTTTTTGATATTGCAAGCGAGACTGACTAGATCTGGTGGCATCAATCTATAAAGTATGACATTTATATATATCTACTTCCAATCTACCTTTGTACAGAATGTCACTCACAAAATGGGAAAACATGAATATTTTTAACGAACAAGTCATTTGCATTTGTCTATTGTTTTGTGAATGTGCTGCATGTATTATAATTGTTAGCAATATGTTGGTGATAGGTTGATGAATAAGTTGTGTTGATGAATTTGCTACATGTATTATAATTGTTAGCAATATGTTGGTGATAGGTTGTGATAGGTTGATGAATAAGTTCACAGACATAGCGACGACATAGTATAGCAAGTTTCGACGAACTTCCTATACTAGCGACGGAAATGTCCGTCGCTAGTATAGCAAGTTCGTTGGAACTTGTAATACTATGTCGTCACTATTTTTTTTAAATATGGGACACCGTCGCTATAGTGACGACACTTCGTTGCTATAGAGACAGAGTGGGTTTGAGTTTTTTTTAAAATATGGGACG
Source organism: Larix kaempferi (assembly GCA_027924585.1). Lineage (NCBI taxonomy): Eukaryota > Viridiplantae > Streptophyta > Pinopsida > Pinales > Pinaceae > Larix > Larix kaempferi. Next base: position 4,254,685 of record BSBM01001606.1, on the reverse strand, counting down.
CCGTCTCTATAGCAACAAAGTTCAATTGCTATAGAAACGACCTTTCGTTGCTAGAGAGACGGAGATCGCTTGACTTAATTTTTTTTAAATATGAGACGTCGTCTCTATAGCAACGAACTTGCGTTGCTAGAGACAGAGTTCACTTGACTTATTTTTTTTAAAATATGAGAGGCCGTCGCTATAACCACGAACTTTCGTTGCTATAGTGACAAACACGGTCCATGTCATTTCTGTCTCTATAGCGATGAATGTTGGCAAGTGTTGCTACAACGACGAAATTAGTGCCACGAAAACAAGGAGTCCTATTCGCCACTATAGCAACAAAAAAGTGTTGCAATAGCAACGATTTTCCGTGGGAAAAATGTCCACATGTACTAGTGCATGTAACCCTGGTACCCACCTAAGACATTCTACTTTACTTTTTATTTATTTATTTTATTTTCATCTTTTATTTTCCAGATCTGTTTTTGAAGTTTGAAGGTCATTGAGATTTGATTGGTAACCTTTCTGCCTACTGTGTTTTTCGATCTGCTCTCCTTCTGCCTGTTGGGGAGGTTGTGACACTCAAACTCAGCCGTGAGCCCTAGTTTTTCTCTGTTGGTTGTTTTAGTAAGAACCATGAGGTCTTAAGGGTTTGCTTTACCCTTCTGTGTAATCAGATGTGGAGGCCGTGAGTCTCTTTGGCCTCAGTCTGCTGGCTGTCAGCTCATCTATGAGGGCCAAAATTTTGTATGGGTAGTTTGGACTGAGTTTTTAAGTCATTTTTTATATTTTTACTGACCTTTGTTTTATATGCTCAAATTTTGTGTGTAATTCTTGATCTGTGGTTATATATATTTGTGATGTTGAGACTTATTAAGGGCTTATCTTTATTGTGATTGTACTGAGCCTTTTGACTTCCATTGACTTTCTTTGATTGACTGTACCATAACCCAGTCATCTCTCTCTTTGATTTGTACTAACCCTCTAATAGGGTGACTTGGTCCCTAGAGTTGACTGGCCTCTAAGAGGCACAGTCATTTCTGAAAGTAACTCTTCTGAGTATATTACAGGAAACGTTTACACCCAGGTAAGTATCTTCACGTATTTATTTTGTTGCAAATTAAAAAAATTTATTATTACATGTTACTGAAGATTACTTTAACACAGTGACCATCTGGTAGTGTTAAAGGTGAGAAGTTGAATTTTAATTTTAATTTTAATTTTTTGTATTAAGTAGTTCAGACTTGTCCTGTCAAACAAAATTGTTGGTGATCAAATATGTGTTAGTAAATATTTTTAAGAGGGGTGGAACTCCTCGATTGAACTTGTGAGGTAAATTATTTTGGAGAATAAGTGTCCTTACTATGGGACAACAACAAATATCTATTCAACAACATATGAGATATTCTTGGCACTAGGTGGGAAAATAAGTATACACCTTCAATTACCAAGTACCATAGTGATGAGTGACTTAATGAAAAGCATGCAAATTCTATCATTTAATAGGATAAATTAGGAAAAAGCCATCCTTGAGAGGTGGAGAATGGATTTGTAGAGTTTTCCACTAAAATCGAGAGATTTAGATGTCACAACATGATAGGGACATGGGATTAAGAAGGTATATGATTAATGGGCAACACATGGGGTAGCATACACTCTTTTACAATAAGTCATCACAAGGTTCCTTTCTTAGGTTAGATCATCCTTTTGTTACAAGAGGAATTGGTGCACATATGAGAACGTGAACACTTTGAAAAACAAACATCTTGAATAGTCAAGAGAAGAGAGAAGAGGTATTCACGTATGTTCACAGAAACCTTTATCTTATATATAGGACAAGGGAAGAGTGGTCAAAGGGAAGGACATAGATGGAGGTATTTCCTATTGATATGGGTTTGGATAGTATATTTGAGTTGGATTTGGGAAACTTGGATCTTGCTGCACCATTCCTATAACCAATCACTTTTGATGATGGTGATCCGATTTGGGATCCCTTAGAATAGTTATGTACAAATATTGGACTGGATACAAGGAGGTGAAGGAGAGCACTATGGTAGTGCTAGTGGTGGTGATCCAAATGAATTTGATTATGATATGTATAGGAGGATCATTAATCAGCTATGAGTTTCTTCTACATTTTTTTTCTTTAGAATTCCCATCCATTGTATCAACTTATCTATTACTCAATACAATACATTTTGATGACATTGAATGAGAAAATACGATTTATAGTTCTCTTATCACTCAAAATTGTCCTTGCAAAATTTAGTCCCAAGGGGATCGAGCGAACACTTATCCTAAACTGACAATACCACCTCACATAGTCCCATGGCATTGGGTTTTGGCCATTTGTAACTTAGGGCATGAATATTTACATAATATTTGCATACAATCCACAATATCATCAATTTTGTTTTCTTCTAGTATGGTAAAAAAGGATTCATTAGCAAAACACCCATTCACAATATGGACAACCTTAGGTCTAGGAGTAGGACTGAAAGCTACCATTTTTCAAAACAACTTACATCTTTACGGGTTCGTCATTGCTTGATTCAATTACTTTCAGTCCTCTAAGAAGACCATGCTTGATTACAAAACTATCCATGTGTTTCCAATATTCAATGAGTTCATCCTTTTCCTTAAGAATATTTCAGTTTAAATTTTGAATAAGATTATACAAGTTTCATGACATTATATAAAATATTGTTTTTGAAGATTTGTGAACACTTATTAACCACCTCAAAGATCTTCGTTTTGAAAGTCATACAAAATTTTAGAAGTTTTCCATAATGGTTAATTATTTTTATTTTATACCATTATTGCTAAATATAAATATCTTACTAAATGTGAGTGTAATTCAATGACCGAGGTGATGAACCCAAACTGATGGGATGAGAGAGACTTTAGGGCCATGACGACAAAATTAGTTAGATGGTGTGATATGGGACTCAAGACCCAAAGGAACAATAAAAGACAACTCATAATTGAATGAATTTCTACTCCTAAGAAAGATTAAGTGATCCTCTTCCTCATCACTTGAATGCCTACATTTAGAGAAAGGGAATGCGGCACAAGTCACCTTATAAAAGGCGCTACACGTCACCATTTAAGAGGCGCTATGTGTTAAGATTTAATATGCTAAGACAGAAAATAGCAGCATTACATTCCATTTCACAATAATAGCATATACAGGATCACTGAAGAAACAACAAGCATAGCATAAACACAAGAGACACAGATTTATCCTGGGAAACCCTCATGGGGTAGAAAACCCAGTAAAGCTTCCTCAATATAGATGACCAGCAATATACAAAGATGCAAACCGAAGACATGATCTCCTCCTCCACCATAGCAGACCTCTCCTCCACAAGTGCGCCTCTCTCAAGTGTGTGAGTGTGTCAAATGAGGAACACACCTCCTCTATTTAAACACTACTCTTGACATATCTTTTACACAAGTACACGTAGGATCGTATTTAACCAATGGGTTAAATACCCCACTACAACTGACTGGGCCGACCCCTCTAGGGTGGTCTAATAACCCTTTGACCCACATAATACATACAGGGCCGACCCCCACTAGGGAAGTCTAATAACCCGAGTTACCACATTCCGACGGAGGAATAAACATCTCCGGATATACAATAAGATAAAGTACAAATATAATATTCTTTGAAGTTACAATATCTCAACACTCCCCCTTAATGAGAAGGATATTATAACAGCATCTGCACGAGCAAGGAGTCATCAACATCATACATGATACATCTATAAATCATTGGAAGCTTTCTCAACATCATCAATAACTCAAGCAGTTACTGGAACATCTTCAATACTGGAACATCAACATCTTCAGTACTGAGTCTTTATCTTTTGCAGCACTCGAACAGCTACAACAACATCAACATCTGGATCCTCACGATCATCAGTATCGTCATCTCACGATCATCAGCATCGTCATCACACGATCATCAGCATCGTCATCACACGATCATCAGCATCGTCATCACACGATCATCAGCATCGTCATCATACGATCATCAACATCGTCATCACACGATCATCACGATCTACAACATCTGGATCATCTCGATCTACAGCATCTAGATCATCACGATCTACAGCATCTAGATCATCTGTATTAGTATCCACACCAATACATCTATCATCAAAACATGTATTCTTACTAATACACATATCATCAAAAGCATGTATTCTCACTAATACATCTATCATCAAAAGCATGTATTCTCACTAATACATTTATCATCAATAGCATGTATTCTCACTAATACATCTATTATAAAAAGCATGTATTCTCACTAATACATCTATCATCAAAATCATGTATTCTCACTAATACATCTATCATCAATAACATGTATTCTCACTAATACATAGCAGCATATCCTGCAATACACACGATCATATTACAGGATGACCAATCCCGCTCTCTTTAGGACATAGGTCCATGGATGATACAATCCAGATCAAGTTCCAGGATGATCAATCCTTATCACTTTAAGACAAGTCTCATGTCTAGGGACGATGCAATCCCATCATGTACATTTTGAACCCAGTTCATGGACGATGCAGTCCTCTCACGTACATTTTGAACCAAGGTCCAGGGATGATGTAGTCCTATCTTCAATTCTTGGAGACATCAGTCTACGGATCAATTCTGGGACCTCAGTCCGGGGATGATGCAATCCCCTGCCTGTTCATTCAGGACTTCATTATCGGAGACCCAGTCTACGGCTCTATTCTGGGACCTAAGTCTGGGGACGATGCAATCCCCTGCCTGTTCATTCAGGACTTCATTATCGGAGACCCAGTCTACGGCTCTATTCTGGGACCTCAGTCCGGGGACGATGCAATCCCCTGCCTGTTCATTCAGGACTTCATTATCGGAGACCCAGTCTACGGCTCTATTCTGGGACCTCAGTCCGGGGACAATGCAATCCCCTGCCTGTTCATTCAGGACTTCATTATCGGAGACCCAGTCTACGGCTCTATTCTGGGACATTAGTCCGGGGACGATGCAATCCCCTGCCTGTTCATTCAGGACTTCATTATCGGAGACCCAGTCTACGGCTCTATTCTGGGACCTCAGTCCGGGGGCAATGCAATCCCCTGCCTGTTCATTCAGGACTTCATTATCGGAGACCCAGTCTACGGCTCTATTCTGGGACCTCAGTCCGGGGACGATGCAATCCCCTGCCTGTTCATTCAGGACTTCATTATCGGAGACCCAGTCTACGGCTCTATTCTGGGACATTAGTCCAGGGACGATGCAATCCCCTGCCTGTTCATTCAGGACTTCATTATCGGAGACATCATGTCTACGGCTCTATTCTGGGACATTAGTCCGGGGACGATGCAATCCCCTACCTGTTAATTCAGGATTTCATTTATCGGAGACATACATCTACGGCTCTCTTTAGAACAGATGTTCAAGGATGATACAATTCCTTTTCTTTCTCGGAGACACCTGTCTACGGCTCACTTTAGAACATGTGTTCAAGGATGATACAATCCCTCTTCTTTCTCGGAGACACCTGTCTACGGCTCTCTTTAGGACTGAAGTCCAGGGATGATCCAATCCCCTCATGTCCACCAAGGACTTCATTCTCGAAGACATACGTCTACGGCTCTCTTGAGGATGATACAATCCTATCATGTCCACCAAGGACTTCATTCTCGAAGACATACGTCTACGGCTCTCTTGAGGATGATGCAATCCTATCATGTCCACCAAGGACTTCATTCTCGAAGACATACGTCTACGGCTCTCTTGAGGATGATGCAATCCTATCATGTCCACCAAGGACTTCATTCTCGAAGACATACGTCTACGGCTCTCTTGAGGATGATGCAATCCTATCTTGTCCACCTTAGACCCTGTCTAAGGACCATCCACCAACCTTTCTGTCGGCATCACCAATATAGGTATTCACATCATCGACCTCACTGTCGATGCAGGAAATCTCATCATAAGTGATCACATCACTCCCCCTTTCGAGGAGGGTCCTTCTATATTAAGTTTGTCTCGGAAAACTTTACTTGAGGTAGAGGTTTGGTTAGTTCATTGGTAACTTGTTACAAATTCGAACCTTAATTCCTATCTGCTCCATATCTCGTATATAGAAATGCCAGATCTTTATGTGCTTTTGACTTATCATGGAACACTGGATTCTTTGCCATTTTAGTACAACTCTGTTTGTCACATAGGATCACAGTTGGGTCCATCTCTAAGTCAAATAATTCTGAAGCCATGTCGTTTCACAATTAGCAGCGCAAGCAGCCATATATTCCGCTTGTGCTAGACTGCTTCCTGCTAAACCACAAGATCATGGCTGATCCCAGACAATAACATCTTCTCGATGTGCTCTTCCTGTCTGATACACTTTCTTCTCAATCAATATCTGTGTAGCCATCTGAATTCATGATCTCCATAGATCAAAGTCTATTGTATCCTTTAGGTACCTTATCTCATGCTTTGCAACTAACAGGTGAACACTTCTAGTTTCCACTAGATACTGTCTCAAGGTGTTCACAGCAAAGCATATATTTGACTTAGTATTCGTTAGGCACATCAATGACTCAATAATTGGCCTGTACAGAGTTATATCCACTAACTTTAATGAGTCATCTGCTAAGAACTTCAAGTTGGAATTCATGAGAGTGGCCATTCCAACACATCAAGTCCTTTTAATATTTCTCAGCATACTTTCCCTGGTTGAGAAAGATTCCTTCTGAGCCTTGCCATACTTCCAGACCTAGGAAGTAATGCATCAATCTGATATCTTTCATTTTTCATTTCTGCAGCCATCTTCTTCTTTCTTTTCATGATCTGTTTCTCATTCCCTATCAGAAAGATATCATCTATATACAATAATAGTATAACCTTAAGGTAAAAGTTAGGAACAACTTTACTTTTGGTAAAGCCCAAGCTTATCAAGAAACTGTCATTTTTCCCTTTGAGACTGAACATCATTCACACTCTGCATTGAATGATCTTCTGCATATCTATCTGTGCCATCTCTCGTTAGATGGGTCTACTGATATGAGCCTCAATAAAATTCGAACTCTGTGGTGAGTTCCTTCTTGCATCCAAGTCATCTGTGTATAGAAACCATATTCAACCTTGTATCAAATATTGAGATCCACATCACTCATGGTGATCATTAAGCTCATCAATTGATTATTGATCCTGAGTACCCATACAGAACCTGATTCACACTTCTTCTTTAATTACACCATACTTGGAGCAAACATCTTGTCATGATTCTCTTCCCCTTTCTAAGAGAATCTTCTAGCCACGAGCCTTCTATATTTTGTTTGATTTTTAAATCTTCTTGTTTGAACATCCATCACTTGTACGGTGTCCATCATTCTTCATGACCTTTCCTACAAATCAAAATTAAGTACATGATTAGTAATACTTCATAATCATCAAATCATATTGACATGATAACCTATTATGCATACATATATCATTTACATAGTTATGCAACTAATTTGACCAATACTTTGGCACAACACCTTCCCATATCCTGTATGCATACAGTGGCTATCTAGATGCGTTCCATCTCTACCAGAACATACTATCGAGAGTGTGCACAGCTCTCAGTATGTCAGCAAAGAGGTTTCATTCTAGACAGGCAACAATGGAATGTTTGTCCAACTTACCAATCATATGCATATTAGTAGTATACTGTTCAATGTTCTATGAATGTTTACACTCAGCATCATATATTCTAGGAATACAAATATGCATACAACCTATTACAGGCAATATCATTACTATTTCAAATAACAACTCAAATACTTATCTTTTATGTTTGTGTGGTTGCCTCCCGCTTGATCTTCTGTATGTCTTTTGAACTTCTATTCATTCTGTACCACTGTGCATGCTCAAGAGTCATCCTCATGATCTCATACACAAACATACACTCATTAGTATATTCTAAATGCTATCAAAACATTATAGTTCTAAGTAATCTTGAAAATGTATAGTCATGATAATAAACATTAGTATTCAAGATTTCAGGGAAGCCTTCTTTTACTCATGCATATCATCAATCATAATATGCATAATCCCTTGATTACTAACTTTATGAATAAGCATATCTAATCATACCAAGTATACTCATATAAGGGATACTAACACAAGGTAAGATTCATAGGAAACATACCTGGGTTAGTATATCTGTTTAACATACCTAATCAATATATTCTTTGTTCTCTTCAATGATTTAGAGATCCTGTGCTGGAACCTGCATGTCTCATAGGTTAAGCACAATATATCAAATTCATACATACCTCGTAAGTAGAACAAAGATTATGGATGAGTCTTTGTCTTCATGTGGAACTTGATTTGTCTTTTGTGATGTACCTGAATCTTGTTAGCAGACAACATCAACCTCACACAACACCATAATTCATTAGTACAATCATATAGCCCTAATCAATGAATGTCTTCAATCATTCACATGCATTCATACTGTTACTAGGGTGATAAGATAAGTCTAACATTAATCAAGATTGTACTAACAAATAATATAAAGACAAACACATTATGAATTTAATCAGGAATCAGATTTCAAGACATACCTGAACCTCCTTGAGTCATACCTGTCGAGACTTCTTGTAGTCTTCTTATGTAAGGCCTTAGCCTCAACTCCCCCTGAAACTTGATCTGGAGCTTGATTAGGGTTTGCTAGAGAAACCCTAAAAATTCAATCTTTGACTTTCACACTTCTGAATGGATGGAAATATGTGTCTTGCTAAGCTGATCAAACTAGCATACTTCAATTTTGAAATCTCCAAAATTTGACCCCTCAAAATTGCCTTCGAAACTTCTGGATCTTCTGGACAGGAACCCGAACTAGGGTTTGATGAAGCCCACCTTTCTGTCCAATCAAAAGGTTCGATCCAAGGCTCTAAACTCTTATTTTTTTGAGGAGCTTCCAGCCGTGGTTACAGACTTCAAACATTCCAACTTTTGTTGAAGCCCTAATTTTCCATCTTTCTGATCAAAATCCCGAGCTAGGGTTTAATCAAGCCCGGTCTTATACCCAACCAAAAAATTCAATCTTGGTCTCTAAATTTCAATTTTCCTGAGTAGCATTCAGCCGTGGACTCCGATTCCAACAATTCTAACTTTCTCCAAAACCCTAAATTCCGGAAGCCATGAATAAAGGTGCTCCAAAAATAATTCTGTTTTGACAGAAATATGCACCTGATTGTTTCTGCTATAACTCTGAAATTTTTGCTCCACAAGGTCTGAAAACCTTTTTTGCAGTAGCCTGACCTGTCATCTTTCCATCCTGACAGGTCTGACCTCAATTGGATTTTCTGAGAGAGAGTTATGCCAAGTGTCGCAACGTGACCTGTTTATGGGATAAAACAGGAGAGCGAACTTGTACGGAGTGCCACGTGTCACTGGTTCACCTTCGGCCTCTGAAAAAGTTTCTTGAGATAGTACAGTCTGTGTACTACCTGTCACTTTTTACGAAATTTCATTTGGATCTTCCTAGCCCAAATTATGCCAAGTGTCGCAACGTGACCTGTTTATGGGATAAAATAGGAGAGCAAACTTGTACAGCGTGCCACGTGTCACTGGTTCACCTTCGGCCTCTAAAAACGTTTTCTGAGATAGTACAGTCTGTGTACTACCTATCATTTTTTACGAAATTTCATTTGGAGCTTCCTAGCCCAAGTTATGACCTTTTTGCCATGGTCACCTGATTTTGACTGAGATCTGGAAGAGGCAGAAACCCTAACTTGTACTGATCATAACTTACAAAGTACAACGAATCTGAGGATGCCCTTTGGACACAAGGTACCTGGGGATGTTATCTTCGACCTGTAAACTTTTCAGACCCTAAACCTTCTCCAAAATGGATTTATAGCGAAAGTTCCATGATGACTGGTTTTTGCTATGTAAAACCCTAACCTTCAAATTGTCGTAAGTAAAGCAAGTGTCGTAAGTGCCATACCTTGTCTTCCTTCAGGTTAGCTCTGATACCATGTTAAGATTTAATATGCTAAGACAGAAAATAGCAGCATTACATTCCATTTCACAATAATAGCATATACAGGATCACTGAAGAAACAACAAGCATAGCATAAACACAAGAGACACAGATTTATCCTGGGAAACCCTCATGGGGTAGAAAACCCAGTAAAGCTTCCTCAATATAGATGACCAGCAATATACAAAGATGCAAACCAAAGACATGATCTCCTCCTCCACCATAGCATACCACTCCTCCACAAGTGCGCCTCTCTCAAGTGTGTGAGTGTGTCAAATGAGGAACACACCTCCTCTATTTATACACTACTCTTGACATATCTTTTACACAAGTACACGTAGGCTCGTATTTAACCAATGGGTTAAATACCCCACTACAACTGACTGGGCCGACCCCTCTAGGGTGGTCTAATAACCCTTTGACCCACATAACACATACAGGGCCGACCCCCACTAGGGAAGTCTAATAACCCGAGTTACCACATTCCGACGGAGGAATAAACATCTCCGGATATACAATAAGATAAAGTACAAATATAATATTCTTTGAAGTTACAATATCTCAACACTCCCCCTTAATGAGAAGGATATTATAACAGCATCTGCACGAGCAAGGAGTCATCAAAATCATACATGATACAACTATAAATCATTGGAAGCTTTCTCAACATCATCAATAACTCAAGCAGTTACTGGAACATCTTCAATACTGGAACATCAACATCTTCAGTACTGAGTCTTTATCTTTTGCAGCACTCGAACAGCTACAACAACATCAACATCTGGATCCTCACGATCATCAGTATCGTCATCTCACGATCATCAGCATCGTCATCACACGATCATCAGCATCGTCATCATACGATCATCAACATCGTCATCACACGATCATCACGATCTACAGCATCTGGATCATCTCGATCTACAGCATCTAGATCATCACGATCTACAGCATCTAGATCATCTGTATTAGTATCCACACCAATACATCTATCATCAAAACATGTATTCTTACTAATACACATATCATCAAAAGCATGTATTCTCACTAATACATCTATCATCAAAAGCATGTATTCTCACTAATACATTTATCATCAATAGCATGTATTCTCACTAATACATCTATTATAAAAAGCATGTATTCTCACTAATACATCTATCATCAAAATCATGTATTCTCACTAATACATCTATCATCAATAACATGTATTCTCACTAATACATAGCAGCATATCCTGCAACACACACGATCATATTACAGGATGACCAATCCCGCTCTCTTTAGGACATAGGTCCATGGATGATACAATCCAGATCAAGTTCCAGGATGATCAATCCTTATCACTTTAAGACAAGTCTCATGTCTAGGGACGATGCAATCCCATCATGTACATTTTGAACCCAGTTCATGGACGATGCAGTCCTCTCACGTACATTTTGAACCAAGGTCCAGGGATGATGTAGTCCTATCTTCAATTCTTGGAGACATCAGTCTACGGATCAATTCTGGGACCTCAGTCCGGGGATGATGCAATCCCCTGCCTGTTCATTCAGGACTTCATTATCGGAGACCCAGTCTACGGCTCTATTCTGGGACCTCAGTCTGGGGACGATGCAATCCCCTGCCTGTTCATTCAGGACTTCATTATCGGAGACCCAGTCTATGGCTCTATTCTGGGACCTCAGTCCGGGGACGATGCAATCCCCTGCCTGTTCATTCAGGACTTCATTATCGGAGACCCAGTCTACGGCTCTATTCTGGGACCTCAGTCCGGGGACAATGCAATCCCCTGCCTGTTCATTCAGGACTTCATTATCGGAGACCCAGTCTACGGCTCTATTCTGGGACATTAGTCCGGGGACGATGCAATCCCCTGCCTGTTCATTCAGGACTTCATTATCGGAGACCCAGTCTACGGCTCTATTCTGGGACCTCAGTCCGGGGACAATGCAATCCCCTGCCTGTTCATTCAGGACTTCATTATCGGAGACCCAGTCTACGGCTCTATTCTGGGACCTCAGTCCGGGGACGATGCAATCCCCTGCCTGTTCATTCAGGACTTCATTATCGGAGACCCAGTCTACGGCTCTATTCTGGGACATTAGTCCGGGGACGATGCAATCCCCTGCCTGTTCATTCAGGACTTCATTATCGGAGACATCATGTCTACGGCTCTATTCTGGGACATTAGTCCGGGGACGATGCAATCCCCTACCTGTTAATTCAGGATTTCATTTATCGGAGACATACATCTACGGCTCTCTTTAGAACAGATGTTCAAGGATGATACAATTCCTTTTCTTTCTCGGAGACACCTGTCTACGGCTCACTTTAGAACATGTGTTCAAGGATGATACAATCCCTCTTCTTTCTCGGAGACACCTGTCTACGGCTCTCTTTAGGACTGAAGTCCAGGGATGATCCAATCCCCTCATGTCCACCAAGGACTTCATTCTCGAAGACATACGTCTACGGCTCTCTTGAGGATGATGCAATCCTATCATGTCCACCAAGGACTTCATTCTCGAAGACATACTTCTACGGCTCTCTTGAGGATGATGCAATCCTATCATGTCCACCAAGGACTTCATTCTCGAAGACATACGTCTACGGCTCTCTTGAGGATGATGCAATCCTATCTTGTCCACCTTAGACCCTGTCTAAGGACCATCCACCAACCTTTCTGTCGGCATCACCAATATAGGTATTCACATCATCGACCTCACTGTCGATGCAGGAAATCTCATCATAAGTGATCACATCACTCCCCCTTTCGAGGAGGGTCCTTCTATATTAAGTTTGTCTCGGAAAACTTTACTTGAGGTAGAGGTTTGGTTAGTTCATTGGTAACTTGTTACAAATTCGAACCTTAATTCCTATCTGCTCCATATCTCGTATATAGAAATGCCAGATCTTTATGTGCTTTTGACTTATCATGGAACACTGGATTCTTTGCCATTTTAGTACAACTCTGTTTGTCACATAGGATCACAGTTGGGTCGATCTCTAAGTCAAATAATTCTGAAGCCATGTCGTTTCACAATTAGCAGAGCAAGCAGCCATATATTCCGCTTGTGCTAGACTGCTTCCTTCTAAACCACAAGATCATGGCTGATCCCAGACAATAACATCTTCTCGATGTGCTCTTCCTGTCTGATACACTTTCTTCTCAATCAATATCTGTGTAGCCATCTGAATTCATGATCTCCATAGATCAAAGTCTATTGTATCCTTTAGGTACCTTATCTCATGCTTTGCAACTAACAGGTGAACACTTCTAGTTTCCACTAGATACTGTCTCAAGGTGTTCACAGCAAAGCATATATTTGACTTAGTATTCGTTAGGCACATCAATGACTCAATAATTGGCCTGTACAGAGTTATATCCACTAACTTTAATGAGTCATCTGCTAAGAACTTCAAGTTGGAATTCATGAGAGTGGCCATTCCAACACATCAAGTCCTTTTAATATTTCTCAGCATACTTTCCCTGGTTGAGAAAGATTCCTTCTGAGCCTTGCCATACTTCCAGACCTAGGAAGTAATGCATCAATTTGATATCTTTCATTTTTCATTTCTGCAGCCATCTTCTTCTTTCTTTTCATGATCTGTTTCTCATTCCCTATCAGAAAGATATCATCTATATACAATAATAGTATAACCTTAAGGTAAAAGTTAGGAACAACTTTACTTTTGGTAAAGCCCAAGCTTATCAAGAAACTGTCATTTTTCCCTTTGAGACTGAACATCATTCACACTCTGCATTGAATGATCTTCTGCATATCTATCTGTGCCATCTCTCGTTAGATGGGTCTACTGATATGAGCCTCAATAAAATTCGAACTCTGTGGTGAGTTCCTTCTTGCATCCAAGTCATCTGTGTATAGAAACCATATTCAACCTTGTATCAAATATTGAGATCCACATCACTCATGGTGATCATTAAGCTCATCAATTGATTATTGATCCTGAGTACCCATACAGAACCTGATTCACACTTCTTCTTTAATTACACCATACTTGGAGCAAACATCTTGTCATGATTCTCTTCCCCTTTCTAAGAGAATCTTCTAGCCACGAGCCTTCTATATTTTGTTTGATTTTTAAATCTTCTTGTTTGAACATCCATCACTTGTACGGTGTCCATCATTCTTCATGACCTTTCCTACAAATCAAAATTAAGTACATGATTAGTAATACTTCATAATCATCAAATCATATTGACATGATAACCTATTATGCATACAGATATCATTTACATAGTTATGCAACTAATTTGACCAATACTTTGGCACAACACCTTCCCATATCCTGTATGCATACAGTGGCTATCTAGATGCGTTCCATCTCTACCAGAACATACTATCGAGAGTGTGCACAGCTCTCAGTATGTCAGCAAAGAGGTTTCATTCTAGACAAGCAACAATGGAATGTTTGTCCAACTTACCAATCATATGCATATTAGTAGTATACTGTTCAATGTTCTATGAATGTTTACACTCAGCATCATATATTCTAGGAATACAAATATGCATACAACCTATTACAGGCAATATCATTACTATTTCAAATAACAACTCAAATACTTATCTTTTATGTTTGTGTGGTTGCCTCCCGCTTGATCTTCTGTATGTCTTTTGAACTTCTATTCATTCTGTACCACTGTGCATGCTCAAGAGTCATCCTCATGATCTCATACACAAACATACACTCATTAGTATATTCTAAATGCTATCAAAACATTATAGTTCTAAGTAATCTTGAAAATGTATAGTCATGATAATAAACATTAGTATTCAAGATTTCAGGGAAGCCTTCTTTTACTCATGCATATCATCAATCATAATATGCATAATCCCTTGATTACTAACTTTATGAATAAGCATATCTAATCATACCAAGTATACTCATATAAGGGATACTAACACAAGGTAAGATTCATAGGAAACATACCTGGGTTAGTATATCTGTTTAACATACCTAATCAATATATTCTTTGTTCTCTTCAATGATTTAGAGATCCTGTGCTGGAACCTGCATGTCTCATAGGTTAAGCACAATATATCAAATTCATACATACCTCGTAAGTAGAACAAAGATTATGGATGAGTCTTTGTCTTCATGTGGAACTTGATTTGTCTTTTGTGATGTACCTGAATCTTGTTAGCAGACAACATCAACCTCACACAACACCATAATGCATTAGTACAATCATATAGCCCTAATCAATGAATGTCTTCAATCATTCACATGCATTCATACTGTTACTAGGGTGATAAGATAAGTCTAACATTAATCAAGATTGTACTAACAAATAATATAAAGACAAACACATTATGAATTTAATCAGGAATCAGATTTCAAGACATACCTGAACCTCCTTGAGTCATACCTGTCGAGACTTCTTGTAGTCTTCTTATGTAAGGCCTTAGCCTCAACTCCCCCTGAAACTTGATCTGGAGCTTGATTAGGGTTTGCTAGAGAAACCCTAAAAATTCAATCTTTGACTTTCACACTTCTGAATGGATGGAAATATGTGTCTTGCTAAGCTGATCAAACTAGCATACTTCAATTTTGAAATCTCCAAAATTTGACCCCTCAAAATTGCCTTCGAAACTTCTGGATCTTCTGGACAGGAACCCGAACTAGGGTTTGATGAAGCCCACCTTTCTGTCCAATCAAAAGGTTCGATCCAAGGCTCTAAACTCTTATTTTTCTGAGGAGCTTCCAGCCGTGGTTACAGACTTCAAACATTCCAACTTTTGTTGAAGCCCTAATTTTCCATCTTTCTGATCAAAATCCCGAGCTAGGGTTTAATCAAGCCCGGTCTTCTACCCAACCAAAAAATTCAATCTTGGTCTCTAAATTTCAATTTTCCTGAGTAGCATTCAGCCGTGGACTCCGATTCCAACAATTCTAACTTTCTCGAAAACCCTAAATTCCGGAAGCCATGAATAAAGGTGCTCCAAAAATAATTCTGTTTTGACAGAAATATGCACCTGATTGTTTCTGCTATAACTCTGAAATTTTTGCTCCACAAGGTCTGAAAACCTTTTTTGCAGTAGCCTGACCTGTCATCTTTCCATCCTGACAGGTCTGACCTCAATTGGATTTTCTGAGAGAGAGTTATGCCAAGTGTCGCAACGTGACCTGTTTATGGGATAAAACAGGAGAGCGAACTTGTACGGAGTGCCACGTGTCACTGGTTCACCTTCGGACTCTGAAAAAGTTTCCTGAGATAGTACAGTCTGTGTACTACCTGTCAATTTTTACGAAATTTCATTTGGATCTTCCTAGCCCAAATTATGCCAAGTGTCGCAACGTGACCTGTTTATGGGATAAAATAGGAGAGCAAACTTGTACGGCGTGCCACGTGTCACTGGTTCACCTTCGGCCTCTAAAAACGTTTTCTGAGATAGTACAGTCTGTGTACTACCTATCATTTTTTACGAAATTTCATTTGGATCTTCCTAGCCCAAGTTATGACCTTTTTTCCATGGTCACCTGATTTTGACTGAGATCTGGAAGAGGCAGAAACCCTAACTTGTACTGATCATAACTTACAAAGTACAACGAATCTGAGGATGCCCTTTGGACACAAGGTACCTGGGGATGTTATCTTCGACCTGTAAACTTTTCAGACCCTAAACCTTCGCCAAAATGGATTTATAGCGAAAGTTCCATGATGACTGGTTTTTGCTATGTAAAACCCTAACCTTCAAATTGTCGTAAGTAAAGCAAGTGTCGTAAGTGCCATACCTTGTCTTCCTTCAGGTTAGCTCTGATACCATGTTAAGATTTAATATGCTAAGACAGAAAATAGCAGCATTACATTCCATTTCACAATAATAGCATATACAGGATCACTGAAGAAACAACAAGCATAGCATAAACACAAGAGACACAGATTTATCCTGGGAAACCCTCATGGGGTAGAAAACCCAGTAAAGCTTCCTCAATATAGATGACCAGCAATATACAAAGATGCAAACCAAAGACATGATCTCCTCCTCCACCATAGCAGACCTCTCCTCCACAAGTGCGCCTCTCTCAAGTGTGTGAGTGTGTCAAATGAGGAACACACCTCCTCTATTTATACACTACTCTTGACATATCTTTTACACAAGTACACGTAGGCTCGTATTTAACCAATGGGTTAAATACCCCACTACAACTGACTGGGCCGACCCCTCTAGGGTGGTCTAATAACCCTTTGACCCACATAACACATACAGGGCCGACCCCCACTAGGGAAGTCTAATAACCCGAGTTACCACATTCCGACGGAGGAATAAACATCTCCGGATATACAATAAGATAAAGTACAAATATAATATTCTTTGAAGTTACAATATCTCAACACTATGCCTTGAGGTCCTATCTAAAATTTTTTCCCATGGCGCAGGTAGAACCAAATAGGTATTTGTCAGATATGTCTTCCTCGAGCTAGGGGAGTTTAGGAAGGCTAGAGGAAAGTGAGACATCCAGTAGGTCTACAAGAGTTTTATCAACTAGATGTCAAAATATCAGAAGAAAATTCCATAAATGCATGGAATTTTTTCTCACTGAAAGGGGGTCATGTTCCTATGATGATGAGACAATAGGCGACATCGAGGTGCCCTTGAGGTACACACATATAGTGAAACAATGGGTACCCAAGGATATTCCTCAACTGAACACAGATTTTTGTGTGAACGAGAGGATATATCGAATTGCACCGTCATCATTACATGGTTTGGGGTTGTTTTGCATGGATGGCATAAAGGTCGGTTACGACAGATATACAGAATTGATGGATTATGTTGGACCCTGTTACAACTACAAAGATTGGATGCGCTTGGTCCAATATACACGAAGTATGCATAAATATGGATTATCAGCAAACTATTTACAGTTGAAAGACAAAGATCAAAATAAAGGAGCAACGTTGTACATTGACGGAAGGCCAAAGGCCACAGGGAATATTGTGGGGTTTATAAACAATACACAACTAATGTCTACAATTAAGCAACCCAACTGCGAATTTGAGGGGCGTGAAGGAAACCTTATTTTTGTATGTGCCATTAAATCAATATCTATAGGGGAAGAGTTGCTTATTAATTACAATTTTAATCGAGTAGATACAAACACGGTTACTATGGGAGTGGTACATCTAAAAATTTACCCAACCTTTTATTAATGAATTTAACATCTTAAGGATTTTTCGTTAGTTTATTTCGTTTAAATTTTCTATATTTACTTCGTAGGCTAGTGATCGGGGAAAATCCCGGCCAACAGATGGTTAGAGGAGTACAACTTCCTCGAGGGAGCAGGTATACATCTTTGTAATAGTAAAAATATAATAAGAAAAAAGAGTTTTTTTTTGCTTTGTTTTTTCATTAGTATATTAGTTTGGTTTATATATAATGTTATCTATATTTGATGCAGAACGTTGATCGGGGAAGCCACCCGACTGTTGATCAGACGACAGTATCCTTGGGGCAACAGGTAAACCTGATTGTAATTGTACAATTTAAATATGTCAAAAAAAATTCTTGTTATATTAATGTTTCAGTGAGTATTTTGGTTTCGTTTAGGTAATTTTCTCTATGTTTTTTATGCAGGCCGGTTCTGTAAGGGGCACAATAGATCATACCAGACCTGCCTTGAGGCAACATGTATACATCTTTGTAATAGTAAAAATATAATATGAAGAATAGTTTTTTTTGTTGTGTTTTTTCATGAGTATATTCGTTTGGTTTATATAATGTTATCTATATTTGACGCAGAGTGTTGATCGGGGAAGCCACCCCGCTGTTGATCATACGACAGCAGCCTCAGGGCAACATGTAAACCTGATTGCAAATGTACAATTTAAATTATACGTCAAAATGTTTTGTTATTGTATTCTTTCATTGAGTATTTTGAATTCGTTTAGGTGATTTATTTTATGTTTTTGATTCAGGGTTCTATAAGGGGCACCTCCCTATTAGTAGATCAGGGCAGGTCACCTATAACCATTGATCCGATGAGTGGATCACGATCCTCGAGGCAGCATGTATAATTCATTGGAATTGTACCAATATAATATGTAGCATAATGTTTATTTTGTTATGTATTTTTCGTGTGTATATTGGTTTCATTATGATAATGTTTTCTACTTCTGTTTTGTAGGGTACAGATGATCGGGGCAAGTCTACAGCTGTGGATCAGGCGACACCATCATCCAGGCATCAGGTAAACCTAGTTGTAATTTTAGGAATCTATCATGATAGATATGTTTTGTTAATATATTTTTAGGACTCTATCATGATAGAACTCAGTAGTGTTTTATATATTTTGTTGCAAACCAATGATTCGTTGTATGAAACAACATCACAACAATCAATAGATTTTGAAGTGCATGAGTTTATGGCCGATGCTGACATAATTGGTTCAGCTATAGACCCGGTTAAGCTGATAGAGAAGACCTTGAAAAAAATTAGTGTGGATATCCTTCGTCTGCTATTCCAAATTCCACAGACAGACGAGATTAAAGCCAGGATTGAAGTGTTGAATAAGAGATCTCAAGCCTTGAATGTAAGTTGCGGAATCTTGAATCATAATATAAATTCATTTATAATTTTATAATTTTGACTTTTACATGATAGTGAACTTATAAAATGTGGTTTGTATTTACAGGATTTTCTGAGACCACACACTAGTGGTCAAGGCTGTGTTGGCCCAGTGATGCTCGTGGAGAGACGTCGTATCATAAGCAAACGACTCTACGTGCATCAACTCATTCACCATTGTTGTCGACTGAACAGTCGGAAACACATTCCGCAACACCCCAGATTCCAGCTGTGAGTTTACCTGCCGCTAGTGACCGACGCACACCAGATCGTCCAGAAGAAGGGGTCGACACCGAGCCTCCTAGTATTGATATTGTCGAAGCTACATTTCCTGGATCTTCCTGTGTCACTAGCACGGGAACAATCAAGACAACATTTTTGGTGGATGAAGATGTCATTCCAATAAAGATAAAGAAGACCCCAGGTAATTATACGTTGATCAAGTTAGTGTTTATAATTTGATTGTAATATACCGATAAAACATTTTTTTTCAACTAATTATGATCATGGCATGATCGTTTTGCAGGAAATTATGTTTTTTATAAACATCTGAATGATTTGTCCTTGGAGATATTCGGGCTCACCATCCGCAAAAGGTGGGATAGACAACCGAAAAATTTAAAAGATGAGCTCACTAATCGATTGGTTGGCCTGTTCGGCAACAAGACCTTTGATCAAGCCGCAGTCCTGAAAAAGGTTGGACAACATATGAAGATTGTCCGAGACCAATATAGGGTTCACCTAGAAAGGAACCCTAAGTATGAGCGCCCTTCGATGATTCCAACAAGAGAGTGGAAATCTCTAGTGGAAGATGGAAAGGAGAGGGGTTTGAGAAAAGAAGGAAAACTAACACCGGGCACAGGGAAGTATGCAATACTTTCCACAATGTAATTCTAAACCTTATTATTATTGATTTTCATATCGAATTTGGAACATCTAACATATTTCAACACTTGCATAGGCTGTCAGACACATCAAAGGCCACAAAGGCAAGAATGGAAAAAATTGGTCAGCACAAGCTTGGGCCTGGTGGTTATTCGAATTTGGCGGCATGAATTGTAAGTTTCGAAAAACCAATAATGCATCCAAATAATAAATTGCAAATTATTTTTGTTTTATTGCACCGCAAAATGTAAATTAACGACGTTATGAAAATATGCAGGCCGACTGATTCAAAGAAGTGCCCACTGAGGAAGACTTGAAGCTTGGATTCCAACATGGCTTTGGAGCTGTTGTTGAACGCCGAAAAAGCTTGTTTGGGAAAACAAAGTCTTCTGGTACTGATCCATTTGGTGCATAAGTATATAAAATATATATAGTTCAAGGAAGATTTATTACTTGTGCAATCTATTCGTTATAAATAATTGACATAAAATATTGACTCTGTTTTGAGCAGGAAAGCAATGATCCCCTTAATTTCGAGGAGGGACAACAACAAATCAAAGATCATGCTTCGAATCCTGGTAATGAATTTATTCATATGCTACAATTTTATATATAGCATTGCAGATGGTAAACATTAATTGTAATTCTCCATATTTCAACTGCAAAGCATGTAGAGGGTCACACAATACAGGTTGAACCTGGACAGGAATATGAAGAACATGAGTGGCCACAACAGGTAAAAAAACACCTTTGTAACGTTTTTTTTAAATGAAATACTTGTCATTATAATAACAAAATATATCGATGTAACATTTTCACATTATTGCAGCAAATCCGAACCCCTTGCTGCAAAATCCACGTCGCGAGCACTCTACGAGGGAGACATCACGACAAGATGATGAAGCACCAAGAACTAGAGGACAAGTTCCAGAAGATGAGCTTCTTGCTAATTTTGTAAAGAGAAAAAAAATTAGAAAGAACTAGTGACTGAAAAAATATTGAGTAATTATTTTTGATAATATAATGTCATGCATGATTTTTGGCCTAATGAATGAATGAATAGTTTAATGAATGCTAGCTTCTATTGAATGGATGTGATGACTGAATCAATGAATGGTTTAATGAATGTTATCTTTTATTGAATGAATGGTAAATGTTTGTTCATGATGAAATCTGCATGAATTTGCACGTAATTTTTTTTTTCAAGTATATGCATTGGGTATGGGGAATTGAGAGTGATGTGAGGGGGGGGGGAGGGGCCATAAGAGCTTCCACCTTCATGTGGTTGGCCCTGTTCAGTAGAGAATATTAAATTATTCTCGAAACAGAGAGGAGCTCAATGAATGGCTAACATTGTAAGCAAAAAAACTCCATTCAATGGTAAAGGAGGTATTTTGGCCGTGGTCTTATTTTTCCATCCTGACTTGATGGTATTCAAAGAATAAATATGTAAAAGAACACACTTCATTTAATAAGATGGTGTGCAACAACCATCACCACAACGATCATGATGGTCATTGTGATCATGAAGGCATTAACAGAACATGAAAGAGTAATGCGTGAAGGTACCCTACCTTTTGTAAATCAATCTTGATTGAATCCTATAGCGAGATCGCTAGGAAACAACAGCTCTACCTGCCATCTTATCGATTTAGGGATTGTGTTTGGAATCAATTTTTTTTTAGCAATAGCATGTATAAGATCTAGACCCCATAGTGTATCTTAATCAACTTCTTAGGGCCTGTTGATGATAAGACTGAGTGAACCACCTTACACCTATCGCATGCTTCAAGTTGACACTCATAAGATCTCTTCATGTCGCCAATCAAAAACAAACCATAGCTCCTTGGCACATCCAAATACTTATGTCACATCTACCAAGAAACCTGAACTATCTAATTCTTTCAAGACTCAGTTCTTTCTCTTTAAAATATTCAAGTTATCTCCACCAAGTCTTTGTTCCAAGAATTCCTCCTTCACCCAAAGTTGCCTCAACAACTCTACCACTATTGAACTTTGGCATTGTAATCTTCCAAGAAAAGATCAAAGGAATGTCTTCAAGAATCCACTTGGTCTATGCAATTTGAAAACACAAAGAATAGCTTAGCAAAACCTTAGTTGCTTGGGTCCTCTAGTAAATCTTGGGAACAGTTTTTGTTCATCACTTAAAAGGATACATTTCAGTCCATGTATTTCACTATTAGGTGTTGAATTCTGAAGTATGGCATTGGAGTGAAAGGAGCATTGGAGTATAAAGTAATAAGCACTTGATTCTATTGAATTTATAAGAAACGTGTTTTCTAACAATCCAAGGTAAGCTATTACCACAAGAGCCATGGCTACACCTTGGTTGACTTATATTTATAAGTCATTGACTATTTCTATTTTCGATGGATCTCTTTATGATCTACTGGATAAGGCCATGAAAAACCTTCCTATGTGTTAGGTAAAAATACAATCACGTCAAAGGCTCATTTGAAGGAATTCACTAGAATGCACACTATGTTGAAGGTTCAACATGTTCTTGTTTTAAAGTTGTTTGTCTTGTCACTATGTTGAAGGTTCAACATGTTCTTGTTCTAAAGTTGTTTGTCTTGTCACTATGTTGAAGGTTCAACATGTTCTTGTTTTAAAGTTGTTTAAAGTCTTGTCATTAGAAGATGATGCCCTTGTTTGGTTTCTAAATCTTAATGATGAAAACATTAGCACATGGGATAAATGTGGAGATGTTTTCCTTGAGTAATGCAAAGAAAAGGATACCAAATTCTTATCAGCTACTTCGAATGAGATCAAAAGAAAGGAAAACGAGACAATTGAAGAATTCAATGTAAGGTTTAGTAAGATTGTCCAAAATATTCACAAAGAAATCAACCCCCCGAGTACAACCATCCTTATCCATTACATAGATGCCTTCCATTACATAGAATAAAAACATGTTGGTCAGGTACTAATTCCCCAAAAAATAGCCCATGGGCTAAATTTCTCCAGTAAATTTTTCTCCAATCTAATTCTAATAAGGAATTGGTCCCTTATTTGATTCATGGTCTCTCACATTCTGAGTTATAAGTCGTAGTTTTGGAACCTATGCAAGGGGGTGTCGTGAGGTTAAAAAGAAGAAGGGGAAAAAAGGTATGAATGGTGATTATTTTCTTAAGGATAAGAAATGCATGTATATTAATTATGTAATTTTTTTCTTGTTAGTGTAGTCTTCAATTGTGTTTGCAATGTGCTTTGAACATCTAAAGAATGTGATTTTTATTTTACATCGAAGACAAAATCGTAATATTTTCTTAGAAAAAAAGTGATTTAATATCACATTAATATAAATTTAGAGCTAACAACTCTTTACATTTTTTTTTAATGGTGGTTCACCATTGTCAAGGTTACATCCATCGGGAGAAATCCCAACACCTGTTATTCCAGAGAATTAAGGAATGGTCAGAATTACATAACCCACTCAATCATTACATAGGGGCTCAACAAACGCATCATGCCACTTACAAGAATTGAACCTGGGTGGGGAGGGTAACAATCATTCCTCCCAACCACCCAAGCTATATCCAATGGAGAACAACTCTTTACATATTAATATTAAATAAATTTATATCACATAAAATCAATTCCTATTTTTCACAAATTTCAAGTTAAAATGAGTTTATGTCATATTAATGTAAAATTGATATATATATATATATATATATATATGTATTCACGAATTATTCATAAATAATTATTAATGAAATACTTTAACTCTTGAAAAAGATAAAGTATGTTTTTATTTACTATAATTGATAAGGTTTTGACAAGCATGATCAAAGCATTCATTTTATGCATTTCAAGCTTAGAAATCTTCATGGGAGGCTTGGCACCCCATGTTTACACCCTTGCTAAGGACATTAGTGTCGTGTTGGTGAAGAGATAAATATGTAAACTCTACGAGTATGGCATCCGTGGGAAGTATATATCTTCCCATGGAATCCCATTGGAAATGTTGGAGGCATCCTACATAAACCTACATAAATATTATTGGAGATCATATGAGTAGAAAGGAGGTGACTGAGATAGTTTCTTTGGGTGGAAGTGTTTTATAGGGGAGAAATGCTACCACCAATGTCACTACCCTGGTGGCTATTTTTCTAGCAAATGAAGGAGGAGGGTTCATAAGTGGTCATAACTTGGTAGTAGATAGTAGTACTATGATTTGGTATGTCAAGATGGATGTCAAGTGTTTGAAAAAGTATTAAGTGCTAGGCACCAAGGATCTCGAGGATGTTCGCCAAATGTTTGACAAAGTACTAGCTAACCTTTTTTCTTGCAAAAACCATGGTAGATAATATTGCATGCCAAGTGTTTGATGAAAGTTTTGTTCATCAAATGTCTGAAGAATTTATCATTGGCATTGGAGGTCAAAGTATCGAATTTTAACAAAGTCCTCATGGCCAAAAGACATGTTGTTTCATCAAGTATCGAATGCAGTTTTGGATGCCATAGTAAAATTCTAGATAATGATAAAGACTCTTTTAGGAAAGCCCTTAATTTTGTGGGTGAATTCTAACTATTATGTGGTGGATATTAAGTAGAAATTAGTACTATCACAATATTTTCCTATGGATCAACAATGTTTAATTTTGTAGGGAAAACAACTTGAAGATCTAATCCATTTATCTGACTACAACATAGTTAAGGATTCAACCCTTATTTTGGTGATGCAATTGAGGGGAGGAGTGGTGGGTACTAGTATTAATTCAACTTCAAAACATGTGTCTTTTAGGAATGTAGTAAAAAAAACTCTACCATTCCAAACAAATTGAAGCCTTCTCCTATTTCTAGTGCCTATATAGTGGAGCACATTGAGAAGGTTCCATTAGTGGAGATCACAGTTTTAAAGGTTACTCATATCCATTCCACTTATAAAAAATATGCTATTATTTGCATATATAATGGGTTATTGGCCTCCTACAATGGCTTTGTACCACTGGACTCACTCAACTTGGGAAAAAAATGCATGATATCTCTTTGTTCCAAATATTTTTTAACGGTTTAGTTCTATGGTCATGATGATTATCAGAAAGTGTTTTAGGAAGGTCCCTAGTTTTGGGGGAGTAACCTTTTCAGGATCTTTGTTTTTTTTAAATTACACATAGTCGTCGGATATCCGACTCTCCATTCCAGGATATCCGACGAAGTTTCCATACCACCGACGACTGACCATGTCAGATATCCGGCTTCTTCCAATGCAAATAACGCCGAATATCCGACGTCCACTTCGGGGATATCCGACGCACCTTCCATACGACCGACAACAGACAATGTCGGATATCCAGCTTCTTACAATTCAAATCCCGTCGGATATCCGACGTCAACTTCCGGGATATCCGACACACCTGCCATACCACCGACGCCTGAAAGCGTTGGTGTTTGATGTCAAACATGTCGGAAATCCGACGCCTCTATTGTCGGATATCCAACCGCTTATAAAGTTAGATTGTCGCATATGCGACGAACCAATTAAAAGTGGGGTCGTCAGATATTCGATCGCCTATAAAGCGAGAGTTGTCAGATATGCGACGTAAATATTAAAAGCCTGGTTTCCGGATATCCAACTGGTAGGTGTCGGATATCTGACATGTTACTTTACTGTCGGATATTCGCCGAAGTACCACCGATGTTTAAACAAGATGATGCTTGTCGGATGATCGACAACAAGATGTCGAAAATTGGACATCTATGCCGTCGGATTTTGGGATCAAAAAACCTAGTGACAACCTTTCATGCGGCTGCAATTTTCTACTCTCAAAGGCCAATGGATGCTTATTTTGCATCAAGACTGCTCCAATCCCATTCCCTGAAGCATCACACTCAAGAACAAAAAGTTGAGAAAAATATGGAAGTGCAAGAACATGACAATTGCTCATTACCTCTTTCATCTTGTTGAACACTTGTTTAGATTCTTTTGTCCAATGGAAGTCTCCTTTATTAGTGAGATCTGTCAAAGGAGATGTCAACTTGGAAAATCCTTTGACAAACTTTCGGTGGTAGGTACATAGCCCAATGGACCCTCTTAGTTCAGTGATATTTTTAGGACTAGGCCAATCTAGAATGGCTTAGATCTTTTCCATGTGAAATTTAACTCTATCTTGACCAATCACATGACCAAGATACAAAATATCAGTCATTCCAAACTCACACTTGGATAGCTTTGCATAAAAACATTGATATGCCAAGATTGTTAGTACAATATCCAAATGATGCAAATGCTCTTCCCAAGTCCTACTATAGATTAAAATATCATCAAAGAAAACAAGTACATACTTACAGAGTTGTTTGCTAAACACTCTGTTCATGCAATATTGAAAAGTTGTCGGTACATTTGTTAGGCCAAAAGGCATAACCAAAAACTCAAAGTGCCCATGGTGGCACCGAAAGGCTGTCTTCTGTATGTTTGCTTCTCTCATGTTGATTTGATGGTAGCCATATCTAAGGTCAATCTTAGAAAAATACTTTGCCCCATGGAGCTCATCCATAAGTTCATCTATCCTTGGAATAGGATATCTATTCTTGATAGTCTTCTTGTTAATCTATGCACATTCTCATGGTTCCATCTTTCTTCTTCAAAATAACTACTGATAAGGAAAAAGGACTAGAACTCGGCCTAACAAACCCCAAGTCAAGCAACTCCTTAATGGTTCGATCTATTTCATCCTTGAATCTCTTTGGGTGCTTGTAGGGGGTGAGGTTCCTATCTCCAATTCAATCCTATGCTCCACTCCTATATCTGGAGGCCTACCATGAGGAAGGTCCCCAAATACCTTCTTATGATTTTGGAGCAACTTTTGAATGTCTTTAGGACAATGAGATACTTCGAATGAGCTTCCCTTAGTGGTGATTAGGCATTCAACAACGCACTCAATGTCTCCATGCCTTAGAATGGATATCATACTGTGTGCACTTACCACTTGTTTGGGATAGGTGTTGATTCCCTCCAACACTATCTCTTTACCATTTCCTACTTTGAATGTCATTTCGGGAACTTGGTAATCTACTTAATGCTTACCAATGGAGTGCACCCATTGGACTCCCAAAACCAAGTTAGTATCAGCCACATCAACAACATAAAAACTATATGTAATGGTATCTTCTCCTATACAAATCTGCAATTTAGGAATCCATCTACAACAGTTCATAGAATGATTACCTGGAATGATAATAGTGAAGCCTCCAACTTTTTCAGTGTGCAACTTCCTTCTTTCAACCAAGGTTGAATCAATGAAGTTGTGTGTTGCTCCTCCATCCACTAACACAGTGACAGATTGTCCTTGAACCGCTCCTTTGAATCTGAGTGTATGGTAGCAAGGCACTCCTGAGAGTACTGCAATCTTGCTCACCTCTGGAGTAGGTTCTTCTTCTGCAGTCTCATAGGCCACTTCTACATATATTGGGGCCTCTTCTTCTTCCTCCTCGGCTTCGCTCTCTTAGTAAAATTCAATGTAGTGTGCCTTTCCTTTGGCACATCTATGCCCAGGAACCCATGTCTCCTGACAAGTGAAGCACAGCTTCCTTCTTCTCAACTCATCTTGGTCCTTAGCATAGTTATCCTTTCTGAAATTTCCAGAAGGACTCTTCATGGGTGGCCTTTGGTTCTTGAACTGAGTAGGACCAACAGTCCTTGGTGGAAATATGGTCCTTGGAATAGAGTCTTGCAAGTCTCTAGTTTGACTTAGTGCATCTTGTAAGGTGTTGGGTCTGTAGGATTTCACCAAGCCTTTCAAAGGTTCTGGAAACCCTTCAATGAACAATTAAATTAGTCTAGCTTCTAAAATTTCAGAGACCATCGCAACTAATTTTTGGAACTCAGAGATGCAGGCTTCTGGAGTTCCAGTTTGTTTTACATCTGCTAGTTACCTGAAGGTGATCTCAGGATCCCTTCTTTCAAATCTTTCAGCCAACCTTCTTGTGAACTCTTCATAGGTGGTTACTTGGTCATGTCCAAGAGTATTTAGGCCATGAAACCACCAGTCATTTGCTTCTCCATCTAAGTGTAGAGTATCCATCTTGATGGCATCTCTTTCAGCCATATGATTCAACTGAAAATATGTGTCAAGTTTTTTAATCCAAGAGTTAGCAGTGCATTTTTGAGAACCATTGAAATAGGACGGTAAATAAATCTTACCAATGACATTTCTGAGTTCAAAATTCTGATTTTGCATCCTGAAGCCTCCTCTTGGGTTGGAATTGTATTGCAAATCACATAAGTCTTTGAATGGTAGAGCACTTCTGCATTCATCATTCAATGTAAGGTACTCAATGTACTTGTCCTCCCATGAAGAAAGACCTCCATTTCGACCCTCAAGTTCTTCTCTTTGTTCTTCAGTAAACTTAGGCATAGTAGGCCTTGAGTAAGACGGAGTCTCCATCTTGAATTCATCAGCGCGATTGCGAGGCTTAGTTTTTGAGAAAATATAGCCACTACTACTCTTCCTCTCGCCATGTGGGGTGCCATCACGGGGGCTTCACTCAATAAACCGCTATCATAGCACTTTCGTTCGTGACATATGAAACAATACCCCTAACTTCACTAAATATTGGAAAATACCTTCCAAAATCGTTTTTTTAAACCCCCTCCCAATATGCCTTCCTAATTTAAAAAAACCCATATTTTCACTAGATATTGTATGTATCAATTTTTTCATTAACATTTTTTATACCCCTTTATATTTCTACCTAGTATATTGATATGATACCCCTCTTGTGACCCCACATGCATTCTACAATGCACCTTGCTTCTTTTTTTAATAATTGGATGCACATTACTTCACCCACAATGCAATTACTCAACCACATATCATTATGATTTGCAATATCTAATGGTCTAATGAAGACATAGGATATCACTTCTTGTATGTCACTAGAGCCAATGCACATAGTACAACATTTAGATTGCATGTTGCAGTTCTCCAATCGCTGACTAAGCCTGTTGTGGGCTAGGTATCCAAGCCCCCAGGGCCTGTAACAAGCTTTAGGAGGCTGACTAAACCTTCCAAGGCCTGTAATAGGCACGGGTGGTTGGGTATTCAAGCCCCCAAGGCCTATCGAGGGCTTATAACAGGCCCTCGAGGCTTAGAGCCTCCCAAGGATATTGGTAACAACTAGCTGAGTGCTATTGGTAACAATTGGTTGTCAATGACCACTGTCTCTCGACTATGATCGACTGGCAGCCCACTTCACCACGAAACTGCTGGCCTCAAGCATGCCTCAAGACACGATTTCCCTGCGTACCGGTAAGCCCGAGCCTTGCCTCAACCTGATTTCTCATCCGGCCGTGATCCCGCCATCTCCATTTGGCGGATATTTGTCAGCCCTCCCATATAAAAAAGACCCCAAAGTATTTTTGTATTGTTACATTAAATAAATAAATAACCATTTTCCCCTTAATATATAAGCAATATAATTTTTACGTTTTCATGAATATTTAATACTGCAATATGAATGAACGTGATATTATATTGCCTTCTACTGAAGTCTCTGTGGGTGCCATTGTTGCTCCCTTCTCCTACCTTGCCTCCTAACTGCTGAGCTAAGAACTCTCTGGTCTCCTTTCCTGATTGAACAATATTGAGAGAGATGTCTTGCAGCCCTTTCATCATGCCTTGAACAAAGAGTTTGAACTCTTCCTTATCCTCATTATGAGACATATCTGATCCTTCTTGTAATTTTCCTTCAGTGGAATTGATCTCCTCTTCCTCTTCTCCTTCTGACAAAGGAATTTTCTTCTTGGAATCTGAATATATTCTTAGAATAATAGAATCAAATTAAGAGAAGGTTCAGAGGACCATGCTCTGATACCACTGTAATGTACCAACTTATGTCAGTGATACAAAAACTCTTTTCTTCTCAAATTTAATTAAAACAATGGCTAGGGAAGCTAGAATTGTTGGGGATGGGCAAGATAAGAGGATATGGAAGGGTGGAAGGTTCTAATGTGCTATGATACCTCTGCACAAGGTATTGAGGCCATTGATGTTTCAATATCAGCAAGCTGCAATTTACTCCAACGTTCATGGGCCACTCAGCATATGCAGACTAGTATGGATGAGATATTTAACTGAAAGTTGAGGATGGGCGTTTTTGAACTGACAGAGGTTAAATATCAATTAATAACAGCCATTAAAAAGTAAAAAATCATTCCATAAATTTTGAAATAGATCTGAGCAAGTCTCACATAAACATACATAAAATTTCCTTCTAGGACAGCTCAACTAGTGTGAATTCAGGATTTCCAAATAGGATTAAGAGGCTCATGAATTTATGATCTGAAGCATGGGATGCGATGTTTGGAATCTTATTGATCTCTAGGAACAATAATTAATTCATTTGGATACGTTCTCATGTATTTATTACTTGCAAACTGGAAACTAGAAAAATTCTAGTTAAATCTAGGAAGGGTGGAGAAATATGAGTTCTGCAATTTTATTCAAGCTGACTGATATCAGAGAACTAAATTCATTGTTAATACATCATATGTGGGCCAAGAGGCTCCTCAAATCATTACAAAACATTCTCTCCATTCCTACTGAACATTACAATACTAGAAATCAATGAATGGCTCTGAGATTTGAGACTTGAAGAAGCTTTCTGAAATTCGACCTGAGGTTGGTTTAGCTGCAGGACCTGCAAATAATATCAGTTATAATGGCTTAATTCCATCATCCTCTCACATGAAGCTGGGGCACATCTCCCAACCTTAACCAGGGGCACACCTCACAAGTCTTTGAGGCAACAATTGCTCTCATACAATTCTTCAAACTGACAAAAGATGTGATGTGGTGAGAACTGGGTTATTTATGGAGAGAGTGTGACTTGTGGAGCAAGTAAACCAACTAATTCGCCTTCCTTGCGTGGATGAGGAAAGCTAGCTAGCTTTCCTTCTTTCTTTCATTTTTGCTTTCCTTTCCTTCTTTTCTGCTTTGCCTGCTTTTCCTTTACTTTCCACTTTCTACCTTTGCTTTTCCTGCTTTTTCAGGCTTTTCTTGACTTTCCTGATTTACTGAACTTTCCTGCTTTTTACTTCTTTTGTTGAGCTTTTGCCACCTTTCTGATTTTCTTAGCTTTGACATCTTTTCTCTTTGCTTCCTCCTCAAGTTATCTTAGTCAACCTTATCCTCCTATGCGACCAAGTGGAGCCTTATCCTCTTTTATTCCACATAAAAACATTAAATGCATAAATTAAATAATCCACGTGCATAATTAAACTTAGGATATCATTTATTGCAAAGTCTAATTAATTAATTGCCTAGGAATTCCAAAATTAACCCAATGGTTATGCAACTACCTCCTCTACCCAAGAGATTGGTTGGGTTAGGAACTTGTTCTAATGCTCATTGTTGTGGGGACATGACATATAGTGCAAGAATTTTTGGAATGTTACAATGTTAATGAAGAGGAACAAGAGGAGGATAATCCGAGAGACACACAAATACTAGAAATCGAGGGAGAGCACATAGTAGGAGGCCCTGAGTTGGGATCCAGCAATGACAGGAAGTCATTGAATATCCACAAGGTGAATATTGGAACCAAGGAGAATATGAATTTTTCCAATATATGGTACTATTAGAATGAGGATACAATTGAGAAGATTGATGACTTGTTGCATGAATACCAAGATCTTTTGCCTACCAAGTTTTAAAAAATGAAGGGTATTGTAGGTGAATTGGGAGAAGTGAAGATCCCTCTGAAACCAGATGTTAAACCAATAAGACATCGACCGTATCGATTGAATCCATGATATAAGGAGAAGGTTAAAGCCAAAATCAACATAATGATAGATGTGGGGATCATTGAACTAGTATAAGAATCAGAGTGGATTAGTCCAATGGTGGTGCAGGATAAGAAGACAAGTGAGATAAGAATTTGTGTGGATATGCACAAACTGAATGATGCATGTCTAACATGATCCATTTCCTACACCATTTACAATTGAGGTACTAGAGAATGTGGGTGGACAAGAAGCTTATTCCTTTACTGATGGGTTTTTTTACTACCATTAGATAAAGATTGCAAAGGAGGAAAGGGATAAGATGACTTTTATGACAGAGTGGGGGTGTTACTAGTATACAATTATGCCATTTGGGTTGAAGAATGCACGATCCATATTCTCCTGGGTGGTTTTTGCAACATATAAAGAGTTTATTCACAAATTTTTAGAAGTATACCTAGATGACTGGACAATGTTTAGTTTGTTTATGGATCATAGCGAAGTCCTAAGGTTGATGCTAGATCGGTGCAAACAATATCAAATCTCGTTAAACCTGAAGAAGTGCATTTTTTGCTCACCATTTGGTATTCTGTTGGGACATGTAGTGTGCAAGTAGGTATTGTTGGTGGATCCAGTGAAGATTGCAATGATTGTGGACTTACCACCACCTAAGACTGTGCGACAGTTGCGCGCCGTGCTAGGACATACATGGTATTATAGAAATGCTATCAAAGGATATGCGAAGATCACAACCACACTTGAGAAATTGTTTAAGAAAGACTCTTCCAATGGATCGATGAATTATAGCAGAGCTCGAATATGCTGAAGCAGAAGTTGGTAACCGCTCCAATCTTGGTGTTTTCAGATTGGAAAAAAAGTTTCATGTACATGTGGATGCATCATCAGTTGTGCTATGTGCAGTATTAGCGTAGCCAAGGGAAGGAAATTTAGATCACACCATTGCCTTTGCAAGTAGGAAGATATCAACTACAGAAAGGAACTATACCACTACAGAGTGCAAAGTATTGGCGATGGTCTATGTGCTGCAAAAGTTCATACATTACTTATTGGGCTCAAAATTCAAGATGTACATAAACCATTCTACATTGAGGTACCTAGTCAACAAGCCAGTGTGGGGGTAAGATATGCAGATGGCTAAGAAACCGGATTCGTAGGAAACCCCCCCGTGTCCCGAATCGGTCGAATCAGACACGATTCGATATGAATTCGTGTCCGATTCGACTTTCCTCCGAATCCGAATTCGGGACACATTTTTAAAACAAATCAGACACGAATTTTTAGCGTGTTCCGACTGTCGGACACGAACCCGGAAAACAGGACACGTGAAGTGCGGAAAAAGGCGTCCAGGTTCACTTAAAAACAAAATTTTGGCTTTCTTTTTGTCATTTGCAAGGAAGCAATTGGTTGAGAGTGAGTTGTATGTGCAGGTGAAGGAGATTTGAAGGCTATCCATTGTTTCCAAGCGATTCCAAGTGCATTCCGGTGGATTTGTGGAGAGGATTGCAAGCTCAACCATCACACAAGAAAATGAATGTCTCAATCAGCTAGGGCAGGAGGTAGGGGGCAAAGGAGAGGGAGAAATGCACCATCTAGGGCCTTCCCTCCTATTCCACCAAGCACAAGCGGTTCTCCTCCTCCGTCAAGTGCTCCATCGGCTGCTAATGGAGCTCATTCTATGGCTCCACTTAACCCTGTTTTAGCAAAGACAACAAGCCCAAGGAAAAAAATACCCTTTGTGGAAGTATGTGACAAGGAAAGATGGACCCGGGGCAAAGCTTGGTGGGGGAGGCAATGTGTCTTGGAGATGCAATTTTTGCAAGCATGAGTTCATGAGCACATATTTCCGGGTTAAGGGCCATTTGTTGGCCCTTCCTTCTTGTGGGATTTCTTCATGAAAAGCGGTGACTGTTCACCAAAGGAGGGATATGGAAAGAGAGGATCGTGTTGGCTTAGGGAAGGTGGCAGCAGCAAGCAAGAAAAAAGAGGATGATCCTCTTCCATTTTTTAGGAAGTCCTCTAGCACCAAGCCTCCATTTCCACCTAGCATTCATGGGCGTGGGCGTGGGGATACTTATCAAACAAGAAAGAGAATCTACATGTGGTCCAATGGATAGGATTTTCCAAAAAGAGGCGCGAGAAGAGGTAGACCTTACTATTGCATTTTTCTTCTACCTCAACTTCATCTCATTCAATGTTGCACGGTCACCATTGTATTTTGAGCCGGTTAAAACTATCTTGGAACGAGCTCCAAATGGTTATGTGCCTCCCAGTTCAGAGAAGCTTAGAACCACATTGTTGGTTAAAGCAAAGGAGGAGGTAGATAAAATTCTTGAGCCAATTAGATCAACATGGCCCTCATCCGGTGTGAGTATTGTTTCTGATGGATGGACGGATCCCGTACGCCATCCACTCATCAATTTCATGGTATCTTCCCAAAATGGACCGTTGTTCTTGAAAGCGGTGGATGCTCTTGGGGAATACAAGGATGCACAATTTATGGGTGATTTATTCATCAAAACCATTGAAGAAGTAGGTGTTGAGTCGTGTGTACAAATCATCACGGATAATGCACCTGTTTGCAAGGCTGCTGGCATGATTGTGGAAGCTAAATATCCACAGGTATGTTCATTTTGGACACCTTTCATTTCTAATTTGCTCATTGTTTGAATTTGGTCATTGCAATGTTAGTGTTGTAGAGTCATTGATACATGCTTTTATTGCTCTTACAGGTTTTTTGGACACCTTGCATTGTCCATTCCTTGAATTTAGCAC
Source organism: Larix kaempferi (assembly GCA_027924585.1). Taxonomy (NCBI): domain Eukaryota; kingdom Viridiplantae; phylum Streptophyta; class Pinopsida; order Pinales; family Pinaceae; genus Larix; species Larix kaempferi. The sequence continues at coordinate 4,219,638 of BSBM01001606.1, read as the reverse complement.
TGAAAGCCATTGCTTCGGATGTGGCATGGATTGACAACCTTATTGAGGATGCACGCCATATCCGTAACTTTGTACAAAACCACACAAATGCCCTCACCATCTACAAACAGTACACAGCTTTCATTGCTAAAGATTGCAGATACTCGGTTTGCTTCCTCATTCATCATGCTCAAGAGGTTGAGGGAGGTCAAAACCGCTCTTGGGTCCATGGTGATTTCAGAGTTTTGGGCTTTTTGGAGAAAGTCGGATCAGGCTGCTTCACAAAAGGTGAAGGACATGGTGTTAAATGATGGTTGGTGGGACATGGTGGATCTTACTATTAAGATCATGGAGCCAATCATTTCTTTGTTGCAGTTTGCAGACACGGACCAGCCCATCCTAGCAAAGGTTTATGAGGAGTGGGATTCCATGATTGAGTCCATGAGGTCCATTGTCATGGAGAATGAGTGTCCCGAGTATGGGACATCGACAGAGAACTTATGGACCATTATTCGGGATATTCTTATCTCGAGGTGGGATAAGAATTGCACACCTTTGCATTGCTTGGCCCACTCCTTGAACCCCAAGTTCTACACTCAGGAGTGGCTCACTGGTGGATCGGGGGCCTCACACAGAGTCCCTCCTCACATGGATGCAAAGATTGCAAATGGGAGGAAGATAGCACTTAGACGGCTATTTCAGGATAGAGACATGCTTGAGGAGGTGGAGGATGGCTTTGTAGATTTTTCCACTGGCACTGGGAGATTTGGAGGCTATGATGTGCTTAGAGATAGGGAGGGTAAGAAACCCTATGCTTGGTGGGAAACTCATGGGGCAACATCCCCTATTCTACAGAAGTTAGCCTTCAGGGTCATCTCTCAAGTTACAACACCCTCTTGTTGTGAAAGGAATTGGAGCACATATGGGAACTTGTACAGTGTGAAGAAGAGTAGGCTTGAGTATTCCAGGGCAGAGTCGATGGTGTATGTGCACTCCAACCTTCATCTTATTTACAGGAAGAGGGAGGAGTGGGTGAAGGGAAAGACAAAGATGTGGGATGTCTTTCTTGATGATATGGGTTTGGACAGCAGTATTGAGTTGGCATTAGAAAGCATGGATCTTAATGATCCAGTGCTAGAGCCGATCACTTTTGATGATAGTGATCATATAGAGGGGTCATCCTCCACAACAGCAGATTCAGATCGTCAGATGGGTAGAGAGGAGGAGGAGGGGGAGGAGGATGAGGAGGAGGATCAGGGCAGTGGCAGTGATGAGTATGTTGATTCAGGCATGGAGGAGGACTACTGACATATGGGATTCTCCCATCTTGATCCACCCCTTTTTGTATTTACTATTAGTCTATTTGGCATTTGCCAGTGCCTAGTGGCATTCCGACATATATGTATACATTTTGATTTTGATGACTTAATGAGAAATATGGTTCCGACATGCATCTATGTGTCTGATGTCTCATTGTGATTTGTGAATGACAAATGTGAAATGTGTTGTGATTCGTGAATCGTGATTTGTGAATGACAATGTGTAATCATAATCATTAAGGTGTTTTTATTCTAATTTCTATTGAATATTTGTAAATGTTCTAGTTTCTAAATATTTTTGGATCTATATGTCTATATTTTAAAATTTTAATAAAAAATATATATATGTATATAAAATGTGTCCTACGTGTCCTGATTCCGGGGGTCACTGTGTCCATGTCGAACTCTCGTATTTTCGTGTCCTATGTGTCTTGTGTCCCCGTGTCAGGTGACTTAGGCAGATGGCTATTATTGTTCCAAGAATATGATTTTTAAATAGTAGTCAAACTTGGAAAGCTGAATTCAGGACCAAACCACTTGTTGTGCATTGAGAGGGGAGAAGATGCGGGGAACCTAGATGACAATTTTCCAGACGCACACTTATTACAGTTCATATGGTGGATGACTATTTTTTAGAAATCGCGTAGTTCTTAATGTTATAGTTACAACATCATGAGTCACTCTCCAAATAAATATTGTGTGTCAAGATTGAGCCTCGTGTGTTGAGGTAGTGCCTTACGGGAGCTTGAGTTGGACTTAGGAAAATTAGAGAAGAATATTGAGTTGGACTTAAAAATGGATAAGCTTCATGTGTTGAGGAATGTGATTTGTATGTCAAAGTGATGATGCTGTACAATATTGCTAGTCAAGGCTAAGGTATTGTGTGTCAATACATATCCTCATGTGTTGAGGTGATGCTTTGCGTGCTGAAGCATGTATGGTGTGTAATGTACTACTAACCATGGTTGAGCTATTGAGTCTCCTCTAGGGATTGGCCACCTCTAGAGTGAACTACTTTAGCATATAACCACTTGGAACGATAGTAGAAGAATATGATCACATGATTGGGAAAATATCCTTAGTATATTTGATATGATAATTAATTAAGATGGCACATGTGGACCATGTAGATAAGACGAGATAAGATATGAGAGAATTCAAATTGCACATAAAGACTTAAGTTAATTAAGAGATAATTCGAATGGTTAAACTTGATATTAAAAAAGAAGACTTCAATCAATTAAAGTAGAACTCAAATTGTTCACTATAATGATGTTAACAGGAAAGAACTTGGTTAAGAGAGTTAACTAAGTGATAAAAAAGAAGATCTGGTTAGCTAAGTGTTTCGCATGACGAAACTTATGTTAAACTAAAGATGGCACTTTTGTTAAACTAAAGACGACACTTGTGTTAAACTAAAGAGGACACTTGAGTTGTGACACTTACATGACGACAATTAAGTTAGCCACCTAACTAAGTGGGCAAGCTTTCAGTTAAGGGGCGAGTTCACCCTGAAGTTAGTACAGTGAGTTAAAGCCATTGCTTGAGAAGTGGGGCGCACTTCTCCATGCAAGATTGATGTCTCCAAGGTTGGAGGGAATTCTTATGAAGTAAATATGTGCATGTGACCAATTTTAGCGAATTGGTTGATTAGAGAATTATTCTTCTAAGTCTCTCTTCTTTATCTATCTCCCTTGTTTTGAAAATTGCACCTGGGGTGCTTGATGTAAAAGACATTCTCTACTTTCTATCAATATACTAAGAAGGTTTTTCTAGGGTTTTATCCCCAAAGTCATAAAGGGTTTCCACATGGAAAATTCATGTGTCGAATTTGATTGCTTGTGTATGATTGTTATTTGATTTCAAGTACTATTGCATATCTGAGTAATAGATAAAAAAATTAACATGGTATCAAAGCTCAAGGCATGAAAGAGCTAAGTTCAGCAGTCAAGCTTGGCCTACGTAGATCCTGAGTGAGCACAATACTTGAAGAATTATGGCTTCAATATCAATAAGACCAGAAGATCGACTTGAAGGAACTTCAAACTTGAACACTTGGAAGGCCAGGATTCTAAATATCCTAGAAGAGCATGATCTGGATGGCTATGTATCCAGTGTTATTGAAGAGCCTACTACTAATGCAGGGCACACCGACTTCAAGAAGAATCAAGTCACGGCAAAGAGGATCATTTATGATTCATTGAAAGACAATTTGATTCCCATGATGACTTCAGTGAAGACTGCAAAGGAATTCTTCGACACTTTGACAAATATTTATGATAAGAAGGCACCAAGTCAAAAGACGGCATTGAAGAACAAGCTTTGAAATTTGAATATGGGGAAGGACGAAGCTATTGCTTCATTCTTCACAAACATCTCTCAAGTAAGACATCAACTCATGAGTATTGGTGTGACGGTCAATGATGATGATCTCATTTAAACTATTGTCGATGACCTTCCATCTTCATGGGAGACATTATTGGCTGAAGTAAACGATCAAGAAGTGCAACCAAATTTTGAAAGACTGTGGCATGATTGCCTACAAGAAGAAGGGAAAATCCAGAGCAAATATAATTCCTCCAATCCTTGCTCTTACGACGTGGATGAAGAGAGGAAAGAAATATTTTTCTCATTAAAAGGAAAATGATCACAAGAAATTTGATGAGTCTAAAGTCAAATGTTTCAATTGCAATAAGAAGGGCCAATATGAAAGAGAATGTCGTGCAAAGAAAAGAGGAAAGTTCAAGGGTAGGTTTCATGCTTCTACTGCTACTGAAGATGAACCTACGAGAAATAATTCATCCGATGATCAAGAGACAAAGGAGTACTATCTTGTCTTAGCCCTTGTTGGATCCATTACCACTAGTGTTGAGACATGGCTGGTAGACAGTGGTGCATCCAAGCACATGATTGGATATAGGAGCACTATCACAGATCTGAAGGAATTTTTTTTTCCTGTAAGGTGGAGCTTGGAGATAATACCACTAATTCGATCCAAGGCATTAGATCCACTTTTTTTCAGTTGGATTCAAGAGATGTACTGCATGTGGATGAAATTATGTTTGTCCCCAGATTGAATAAGAAACTCTTGTCTATTTTCGTTCTAGAAGATAAAGGGATTCAGAGTTATCTTTATGGACAACAAAGCGCTCTTGTGGCCTAAGCATGAAGACTTAAACTCTGCATCAATGATTGGAGTGAGAGATGTAGGTCTTTACAAAGTTCCTGGAAACTCATTCAAGCCATGATACATGACACAGTCGGTACTTGTGAGATGTGGCATAGAAGGCTTGGTCATCTCCATTTCAAAGTGCTACTCGGATTGCAAAAGATGGTGAAAGGTATGCCCATGTTTAAATCTAATTTTTTATAGTGTTTGTAGAGGTTGCACTCTTGGCAGAACATTAAGAAGAGTTTTCCAAGTAGTACCAAAAGATCCAAGGGGATCATTGAATTGATTCATTCCTATCTATGTGGTCATGTGTATGCACCCTACTTGAGTGGTTATTTGTATTATGTGATTTTCATAGATGTCTTCTCTCGCAAGTCATGGGTTTATTCTTTGAAAGCAAAGAGTGAAATTCTCAACAAGTTTCAAGAGTTTAGAGCATTGGTTGAGAATCAGACTGGGAAGTACATTTATGCTTTGAGATCTGATAATGGAGGAGAGTTTGAGTCCCATGACTTCAATGACTTATGTCGAGATGAAGGAGTAAAAATACAGTTGAATATACCCTACAACCCCTAGGAAATTAACTATTACTGCAAAGTAAAAGGTATTTTAGTTTCGGTGCTATATTGTATTTAGAATAAATTTAGCTTGAAAAAAACATAGGAAGATATCAATGTTTAAATATGTATATATAAATTATATTTTATTTTTTATTTAGCATAATGATATATAGAAATTACATTTTATTTTATATTTAGCATAATGATATTAAGAAAGATGATTATATATAAAAATGAAGTTGTGGTAATTATAATAATAATAATAACATATTTTACAAATTTTAAAAATATATATTAAATAATGTTTGTAATTATATTGATAGGTGTTTTTATTTTAAAATTTGGGGTGGACTAGCACTTATGCTTTTCCTAGATTGCACGAAGATAATATAAGTGTATTATCTAGATTGACTCTATGGCAGTAGTTCAAAATTCAAAATAATTAATTATAAAAAATAATATAAAAAATAACTGGAAGCTCATGCATGGATAGCTCTTAGCTAATGCGTGGATAAGGGTCACTTCGTGATGCATGGATAATGACAGTTAGTGACACTTAACTTGTGGCCTATCCGTATTCACTAACCACAAGTTAAGTAGCTGTGCTAGTTTTAAATTTAACTATTACCCAAATTTTGATATAAAAAATTCAAAACAGAATAAAAAATGATATGACATGGCACTTGCATGTGGATTTCTGTCTCTTGCCACCACAATTTGCTGAATTCAACACATTTCCGTTGGGTGGTGCTTTCACTGGAGTAAAAGCATTCTACTCCCATAAAAGGAAGCTCATTGGAAATGACAAAGCACCGCTGGTTAGAAGGACGTTGCCCAAGAAATTATTTCCCACTCAAATTAAAATTACCGTAGATTTAACTCCCATTAAAATTACACATGGAGAATGTATTTATATTATCGTCTCTTCAACATAAAATTATTTGAAAACATATTATATTAGAGTTAAAACTCTAATAATAATAGACATGGAGAATGTTTTTATATTATCATGTCTTTTAACATAATAATTATTTGAAAACATATTATATTAGAGGCCATGCTGAACATTTGTTTCAGTATTGTTGGCCCCTTGTTAGGGTTTAAAATTTTTCTGATTATAGAGAATTTTTACATAAATTGGGCTTTTCTCTCGGATGTAATTATCCTAGGCTTTTTGGATGAATTAATGGTCTGTTCGGTTGGGTTGTGGCTATGATAGGCTTTAAAAAAATGTAAAATCTGAAAAAATAAAAATAGAGGTAACTCGACTGATCCTAATCAATGAGGGAGTAGTGAATAGTGTTCTGGCCTGTGCGGAGTAAATACTTGGTGTAATTGTTTTCAGTGGTTTTGTTGCCCTCTACATTCGCCTGTGGTTTTGGATCTGCATTAGATTGTGTGAGATTCATTCTTCTGCGTGAAAGATAATCATTGGTTTTGGCTCCCTCCCTGCATATTCGAGTAGCGTGTCTTTTCGAGTGGTTTGTTAGCCCGCTTTGATGTGCTTTGGAACAAATTTGCATGGCTTCTGTATGTGCTGAGTTGGAGCTCTTCCTTATTAGTGGTTTCTCTCTGTTAAAATTAAATTGGAGGTTAAAATTGGAGCAGTTTGTCTTCGGGATCTTGAACTGCTCCCTCCATATTAGTGTAGCATGTGTTTTGGAGTGGATTTTTAGCATGTCTTTTAGGTAGGCCTTGTGATTTTCCATTCCTCGTCTTTGAAAAATAGCTATAGAGTCCTTCTAATATTCCCTTTCTCATCGTTAATAAATCGCTTTAGAAAAGCAAAGTTTGAAGTTCTCCTGTTGTGGTTGAGAAAGAATGTTGTGATTCAGTGTTGATTTTGCGTTGTTTTGGGATTCTAGAAGTTCCAAGAGAAAAGCCCATTTTATAATAAAATTATCTATAATCAGAAATATTCTCATGTTTGTGATGGCCGGAATTGAAGGCTATTTCTTTTTTATACTTTAAAATACCAAACCGTAAATTAAGTCACATGTGCCATGAGGGATCATCCACAATAAATGTGAACGCTGCACACAACACAAAAATTATCATTTTTCTAAACAAAAAATTATACTTTAAAATACCAAACCGTAAATTAAGTCACATGTGCCATGAGGGATCATCCACAATAAATGTGAACGCTGCACACAACACAAAAATTATCATTTTTCTAAACAAAAAATTATTAATTAAAAGTTCTTTTTCAAATCGATTTTTGTGTAAATAGCCATAGCAATCCCATACAACACAGTTTGACAAAAGTCTCATGTCAGATAACAATATGTCATGTAAAAAGATATATTACATGGCGTGTTGCATGGCTCTCCAGTCACACATCAAATTGCTTTCTTCCTTTGTTCCTTTTTATGGCTATCCCATACAACACAGTTTGACAAAAGTCTCATGTCAGATAACAATATGTCATGTAAAAAGATATATTACGTGGTGTGTTGCATGGCTCTCCAGCCACACATCAAATTGCTTTGTTCCTTTTTTCTGCAACTTGGTTTTGTCTCTGCACATGTGAGAGGCTGTAGGATATCTTTCTGCATGCTGGTCTAACAGAATTTTTGCTCTCTACATGAAATTTCATCTATGAGAGGTTGGTTTTAAGCAAGGGGGGCAGTGCAAATATCCTAGCATGGTGGCTGGTTTGGATGCCTGTTGTTGAGAAACCAGCTATTTTTATTGACTTATTGCTCAGCTGAGAGTCAACAGTTAGTTAGGGGACGACTATTGCTTCATTAGCACGAAGGACAAGCCCAAAAGCTTTTTCGAGGAGCACATTCACACTAAGGAGGATTTGTTTCTGCTTGGGGGGCAGTAGTTTGTGTATTAAAACTTAGAGGGAAGCATTGAATGCGATGAAACTTTTAACTATTGGGAACCCCTTCATTATCTCCTCTACAAGTAAGGCTTCTAGACATGGGAATACAGATACAAGTACAACTCAGTACACTACTATCTATATACAAGAGGGCTTGTTTCATTAATTAATGGTGCATTTGCCAACAACTGATCAAGAATTCCACTCTCTTCCCCTAAAAAATAAAACATTAGACACTCATACCCATGAACGCATAATGTAACACAAACTCATATCGACTGCCACTCACAGAAAAGACATAGTTACAATTTCAGTCATAAAACTATTTTTAGGGTATTCGCATGAAACCAACATTATATCATAATGCATAAGGAAAATCTTTGTTTCCTTCGCCGTTTTTCTTGGGTTCCGAAAATCTTTGTTTCCTTCGCCGTTTTTCTTGGGTTCCTTTAACAATTTTTTTTGCATCTCCCAACTATGCATCTTGGCCAGGAATATCAAAATTTAAGTTCTCCAATTTAGCAAAAATTCTTTAAAACATTATCATTATTCATTTTTCTCCAGAAATCTACAAAGAGGAACGCTACAGGCTCTGCAGACGATATTATAACAACCTTCACATAATACATTGTTTGCAAAATTATTCTTAAGTCTCTCTCTTCTCTAGCTAGTAACTGTGCCAAAACGATTTACAAAGCGAGCATCTAATTTCAAAAAAAATTGTTCTCACCATTCAATTTTTGTTTGCAGGTTTTAACCATTCAGTGCCCTATTATCTTCAATCTTGTCAAGCGGCGTCTGAGTCTAAACTGGTGAGTGCCCTCCTATCCTCTATAGTTGTTAAATTAGCTCACTTACGCCTTCCTATCCTCTGCAACTACAAAACCGGTAGGTCCTCTACATGTTATTGTCTCTGTATTCTTGGATCTGAACAGATTAAATAGTCATGAAAAGATTAATGACTGTTACCAAAAACGGAATGACTCTTTCAGAGTTCTGGAATGGTATTTTTCTAATGTGTTAAAAAAAATTGCAGAGATTAAAAGAAGAGTGCAAATGAACTTACCATCTGTGAGTGAGAGTGAGTGAGGATCATGTGATCCAGATCCAACGCTTGCACTTTTTGGGCTCTGCTAAAACAAAAATATTATAACTCTCTACATCACACAAAACCTAAGTCACCTGACACGGGGACACAGGTCACGAAAATATGAGTGTCCGATACGGACACAGTGACCCTCAGAATCAGGACACGGAGGACACATTTTATATATATATATTAAAAATATAGACACATAGATCCAATTTTTTTTAGAAACCAGAACATTTACAAAATATTCAATAGAAATTGCTAATTAGAAATCCTAAGATAGCAAGTACAACCATAACTTCATTTTTTTGGCCCAACACATTGGCATATGATGAAAGACCAACTGATGTTGTTTGCTATTCCCATCCTTCAGACAAAGACACAACCCAAGTAGAGAGTTGCTTGTTTACACCCAATGCACAACTTTTACTCCTCACAAGAACCACCATCTATCACATCACCAAGCAATACAGTGTCCCCATCAAATACCAGCCAATAATACATTGTATATTCAACAAATGCACACAACGATCACACTCGATTCCTCCCTCCAAACCCTTATCCCTATAAAAAACATTGTAATCAACAAATGTTCAAGAAACACGGGTAGCAAATTTACATTTTCCATCCAGTTGCACAATCTTTACATCAATGAAATCTCTCAAGCTCGATATGGTCTGCAGGGTTGGGACACGACCTCAACACATGTTGAACACGTGTTTTTTTGTGTCCTGGAATTGGGACACGAAAAAACGCGTGTCCAACACGTGTTGAGGTCGTGTCCGTGTCCGACACGTCCCCACGAGACACGAGAGGCCTTTTGGACGTGTCCAGTGACTTAGCACAAAACTATGACAAATGATACAGAAGAGCGAGCAACATGGTTTAGCCAAATACTCGCTGCAAATATGGCTAGTTACAGATTACTTGGCATCTTCACTCTCACAGGAAAAATCCATGCATAAGCAAAGAACCGGGGGCAGAGTGGTCACAAGTAGGGGAGCATAGTTGCAAATCACTTGGCATCTTCACTCTGCCATTCCAGGCAAAAGCCATGCGGAAGCGGAAGAATCAAGGGCGGAGCAGTCAGAGGCAGGGGAGCATTTAGAAAATTTGTTTATACAGTCACTATAATCTGGAAAGGATGAAACTACACCCTTACTACCTATTATATTGTTGATGATTGTAAGACTAGGTGTATCCACGTCCAAGCTTTCTGTGAAGGCAGGTCAGAGTCATGCAGACTACCACCCAGGCGCATGCAACCAAGATGTAGCAATGGAAACTTTAGTGTACACATATGTATACCGTATCACCATACCATAGTATCAGTGTCCTCGAAAAGAGCCCAAATCCCCAAAGGAAATGGATGAATGACAACTCCTCAAACTCTGTTATAATTGTGATTAGCAGTATGTTCCAGGGCATCGATGTAAGGAACATAAATGATTTAAGATGGATGTGGCATCTAACTCTTCAAAAGAGTCCAAATAAGGCTTCTAAATAGGCTATTGGCCCGAAGATGGAAAACACTCAAAAAAATTTGCTTAAAATGAATCGGAAACCATTCTAAATTAATAACATAGCTGAAAATCAATTTCAAGAATCCCTTACCAAAGCAACGACTAATAAATAATAAATAAAAAAGGACCATCTCTCTCATTTTTCGTTGGACCATTTATCATTACAAAGAAGATTAAGATTTTTTTTGAATATTTATTATTATTTAATATTAATTTTAGATCTTAATCCTATTTGAAGTGGGTATCTTATTATAAGAAGAGTTTTATATTTGAAAAGATAGATTCACTTTCTAAGTATTATGAGAAGGCATTAACATTTTGGTCCATGTTTTGGAAATATGAATTATAATATTAATCTTTGGATTATTTGGATATATAAAAAGGAATGGCTTATTAAAGCATATCAATGTTCTTTTGGTGAGAACCTCTTCTTGTGGATAAATAATACATTTCGGGGTATCATTGATTTGGAAAGAATAAGTTGCAATTTTCAAAATTTTGATCAAGGTCTCACTTGGACAAGAGCTCTTTGAATTTTGGTTTACATTGGATACATCTACTAAAGCATATTTTTGCAAATTTAAGGTGTCCTCTTGAGATTGGAATTTGGGCCTTTGGAATCATTAATGCTTGAAGAATATCTTTCAATAAAGTCTTATTTAAGACTTGCATTTATTTCTTGTAACAAGTAATTGGGTCATCATTTGCTTATACCACCCAACACAATTGGCTAGAGTGATTTTGATCATTGACCATTGTGTTTTTAGGGTTGATTATTTTCTCAATTTAACTATATCCCCTTGTGTACTTGTGGGGACTACGTTTCTCTTGTTTTGAGTGGCTTTAGAGTGACTTGGTCATTCTATTGGCACACTTGTATTTTTGTTGTGGTATGAATGCTCCTTGGGAATGATTGATAATTAAACACATATCTTAACACTAATAATAAGAGAAGCATCATCATCTCCACACCTAAGTATAATCCATGAATTTAATTTGTTTATCTTATGTTCACATGTATTATATTTCTATGAGTTGACGGTTGCCAATCTATTTTCATAATTGCATCATTTCACAAAGTATGTTGATGTTTATCTTGGCATGAATATGACATTTGGTAATCTCATTACTCAATAGCCTATTTTGTAGTGTAACAACGATTTGGGGATGCTTGGGTGAAAAACTTGTAATCAAGAGTTCTAGCATGTAACGCTTTCAAACGAGGAGCACACCCTCTTGTACAGAACTGGTTAGACGTATTTCAAGAAAAAGAGTGTATCAGGGTTGTTTCTGGACAACTAGATGCCCGATCTTGGTGTGAATGGTATCAGAGCCAGTATTGACAGATTAGCGCTAATTCTTGGTAATATCTTTACATATTCTTACAATGTATATGAATGAATTGACAATTGTTATTATCGTTGTTGCTGTATGCATTGTATTGTTGGGATGCCTGTCTAAAATTTTGTTAAAGGAAATCCGAAACTATTTCTCTGAGTAAAGTCAGTATCTATCTATTGTTGGTCATAAACTCTATAAATAATATTCTGTAGGTGGTGGAAATGACCACTGAGCGATAGTTGGAATCCACAGGGGTGTAAGAGATGTCCGATGTCAGAGTAGCAGTAAGGCCCATTGAGTGAAGGGGAGTAAGTCTACAGAGTTTCCGGAGTCTAAAATATAGTCAGCACTCACCTCTTTTCAAAATGGACCCAACTATGGATACTATTGAGCTGACAAATCACATAGAGTGTGAATCAGCAAATGATACTGAAATCTCGCTAGCAGAACGAAGAGAGTCCTCCTTTAATCCTTCTACTTCTGAAGATGCATCCTATATTACTATTCGTGATCAAAATCCTAGCGCTAACTGGCAATTACCCCAAATCTTGCCTCGTGATATTTATAAACTCCATTGGTGGAATATCACTTCTGCTACCCATATCCGTGTTTCCAGTATTGATGTTGCTTTTACGGATAAGCAAGAACCCATACACATAAATGTGTTAGACTGAGCACAGATTGATTGGGCTAAGTCCATGAAATATAAGTATGCTCATTTTGGAGCAGTCAATTTAGGGCTTGGACCCTTGGTTCGTCCACGGCTTGCTATTTCTTCTTTGTGTTGTATAGTTGATACTAGGCATAAAAAATTTTCTGATGCTGTAATCGGTGGATTCACAGCCCCTTTGCATGATGGTCCTGCTTTCGGGACAATCTATCCTAAATTCTCTGTCAGCTTGGAAGACCCTCATATTTATAATCTTCTCAAAGCTTATATCTTGCCTAAAGGTTTTGATATGGAGACTGGATCTGGAATTATCCAGCTCAAAGGAGGAGTCTTCATTCGGTTTGGTAATGATACTCTCCCACAGTTGCGAACTGCTATCCATCAGAGTTCTGCAGACTGCAACATGGTGGAATATCCCACTTCTTCTGCAAAATCTGCTAAATCAAAAGTAGCTATCTCCAAAAATGCCACTCTGATTACTTTTAACTGGACTGGGATAAAGTATCCATCCTCTTGGGAAGTTAAATATTCTGAGTTGAGAAATCAAGAAAGAATGATGGCCTCATATAACCCACAGCCTCTTGTCTTTGATGAAGCCAGTTGTTCTTTCAGACCAGCCCAAGAAGATCAAACTTCCAGATCTAGTCCTCCACTCATCAGATCTGCTTCAATGGCCTCTTATAACAATGCCCGACTACAAGCCATGTCTGATCAGGTGAGCAAAGAAAGCCAAGCTGAAGATAATATCACTCTGCCTAGGTCTACTTCTGTAAATACCACTTCTTTTTCTGGTGTGTCAGATTTTGAACATAAAGGTCAACATGCAGACTGCCTTGCATGTAGGAAAATTAAACAAAAATTAATACAAAAACAAAAAATGAAAAAAGCACAAGAAAATCCCCATGAATATCCATCCCTAGGAATGTTCTCGTTACCTCGCTCTGGAGCTGATGTAGAGACCACCAATACCCTTGGTCAAAAGTCTTACTACCTTGGTAGAAACCTTCCAGAAACACCTTTTCGCCAGTATGCTTCAGATGGTTCATCCAAAAGGGAATATATGATTGTAAAGTCTTCTACTGCTGACCAATCTGTGTCAGATGAGATAAAGTTAGCAAACTGGGGGAACTTGCAGGAACTGTGCACTGCAAGAAATATTGATAATATGGCAAATGACATTTTATTGTTGAAACATCAGTGTTCTGAACAAAGAATCCAACTAGATAAAGTTATAACAAAGTTGGAACTATTGGATCATTTATTGCATGACACTATAGAGATTCAAAAGGCAATCACTATAGCTTCTGATAAATTAGAAAGAAGAATTTATGTTTTAAAAGATCTTTCAAGTAAAACAGAAGAATTAAAAAAGAAGCGATATTATGTCCCAGATCATGTTCATCGTCTAGCAGCCCAAGGACATAATAGGAGTAAATCCCTAGGACAGTTCAATGTTGTCCCAGAAGAAGAAAAACCAGAATGGGATTTTGGTGAGAGTGATGCCAAAATACAACTCATTGAAAACTGGATCTCTGAGTTCAAGTCTTTCAATCCTATCTTAGATCCAAAATATGAAGTGTCATCAAATATGATGGCAGAAGAATCCTCTAACAGGATGAGGATTACTGGTCCAAGAGAACACTATGATGAGCATATGTTTGATGCCAATCCTGCTACTGTGGATGCCCAGCCCAAAGTTTTTAACTTTGGAATTAATAATATGAATCATCTCATTTCCCAAATGCCTGAGCAACCAGTGCTCAATATTCAGTGCCAAAAGAGAGAAGAAGTTAGGAATGCTATCCAATTGTTACAACATTGGCTTTTGTATAAGAAACAGCAAGACCATGATTTGACTGGTCAAATGCTTGCAACTCAATTAGTTGCAGGATTATCTGGTTTAGCTTATGAATGGTGGCGATGGTTGCCACAGGAAACAAGACATGAAATTCTTGCAGCCAATGATGCTGACGAACAACTTCTCTCTGCATTGGGAAGAGAATTCTATGGTCCAGAAGACCAAGAAGACACAGATCACCTTGCCTCTTTGTTTATGTCTGCTAGATTGTGTGATCTGAGTAAAGCTGAAGAATATTTCTGCTATATGCAGAAATTATTAATTTCATCAGGTAAATCAGGAGACCCGGCTTACCTCAAGCATTATTTGAGGAGTTACCCCGGCCATGTGCCAGATGCTGTTGAGCAAAGATTCAAAGATAAAAATATTGCATTAAGAAGTTTATCTTTGGCACAATTACATGGTCATATTTTAGAATGTTGGCAAGAACATTGTTTAGAAAAAAGAGTTAGCAAAGATTTTAAAAGACATCAACAAATGTTCTCTGCTTCTTTCTGTAAAGAAGTTGCAGGTATGCCAGATTGGGGGTGTGGAGCACACAACAGAGGTCATCTCAAAGAATGCAAATGTAAAAAGAAGAAAAAGCATTACTATACCTCTGAAAAGAGATATCATCCTGAAGGCTCCTACAAACATAAGCCGAAGTACCGCTCTAAGGATTACAAATCTAAGAAAAAGTCTAAGAATAAAAGATTTGTAAAGCGGCGTACAGATAAAGGTTCTGCAGACAAATGCTTTATCTGTGGTCAAAAGGGACATTGGGCAAGCAAATGTCCTAAGCGAAAATCTAAGCCAAGGCTTGAAGCACTTTGTACAGCACTAGATCCCGATTGGTGGGATTTATGTGAAGTTTCTTTTGATTCTCCTCTCCCTCCTGGAGAGATTATTGAACTCCCGGGTTCTGATAGTGATTTTGCTTCTAACTCTAGTTCTGAGATCCCGCTCATTGCTAAATGTGATCCTCCAAATTCATCCTCTTCATCCGATTCTGATTTAGATGATCCACATTTAGGGGGGTGTAGCCAGCCAGAGTTTGACTTTTCTCTTTATATGTTTTCTTCCCGTCTCTCTATTCATCAACTGGAAAAGCAAGTTGCCAGTATTGATCTTCAGTTGTCCACTATCCCTGTTTTTAGACACACACAGAGAACAGCCCTAAGAGAAGAAAAGAAACAATTACTTGCGAAGATTGAAACCGTGACTAAAGAGAAAGGAAAAACTAAACTGACAGTCCCTAGCTATAACCCTATAGAGCTTTACCAACACTATCCTAATAGTCATTTTGACAGACAAAGCCACAGACAAGATAGAATGAATTTACTCTAGAGTCAGATAAAACAAAAGCACGAGCAAATAAAGACACTGCTGAAAGAGATAGAGAATTTAAAACAATCCATCTCAGTGTTATCAGCAGAAAGAGATCAGTCCTCAGAAGAAGAGCTCTCTCAAGAAATTGAAAGAGTTTGTGGTACCAAAGAAGGATCCCCATCTCCTAAGTCTTCTCCTGAAAAGTCACCGTCTCCTAAGTCTCAATCCATAAGTTTGCTTGGTGCAGTCTTAGGTCCAAAACTGTTTATAACTCTAACTTTTAGTCCTGCTGAGTTTAAGCCATATCATGTACAGTGTTTGATAGATTCTGGTTGTCAGTTTAATTTAGCAAAAGGAAATGCCCTGCCACCGTATTACTGGGAAAACAGTAAAGAGTTCGGTTCTGCAATTCAAGGTTCGCCTGTGTTCTTAACAGGTAAAGTTAAAGATTTTCCAGTAAGACTATCAGGTCATTCTAGTTCTTTGTCACTGTTTAGGTTAGATCAATTAAGAGAAGATTGTGTCTTGGGATCTGAGTTTCTTGTAAAAGTAAGTCCGTTTTCCATTGATACCCAAAAGATGGTCTTCTTGTGTACAGTCGATGGTCAATCAGTGTCAATGTCTTTGAGTAATAAGTTTAGTCCTCAATGTAAGCCGATTGTAAATAGTCATGAGTCAAGTGTGTCTGGTCAGTCCAATAAAAGTTTGAATAAAATGGAACGCTGCATCTCCTATGCAGAAGTTCATGGTGAAAAGATTCTTGCAGATATCAAGGAAAAGATTATCAGAGATTGTTGCTCTGAGAATCCAAATGCCTTCTGGAAGAGGGAAAAATACTTTGTTTCCATTAAGTTAGATCCTCTCCAGAAAATAAAACCAACGAAGGCATCAGCAAGAATCATGAGTCCTTCAGAAAGAGACTTTTGCTCCAAAGAAATTCAGGAATTGTTATCCAAAGGTTTAATTGAGACATCAAAAAGCCCTTGGGCATGTAGAGCCTTTGTGGTAAACAAACATTCTGAGCAAAAGCGAGGAAAGCCAAGATTAGTGGTGAACTTCAAGCCACTAAATGCTGTGTTGAAGAAAATCAGGTATCCTCTTCCTGATAAGTCAAGCTTGTTACAGAAAATCAATGGCTGCACTATATTCAGTAAGTTTGACTTAAAATCTGGATTCTATCAGATAGGAATAAAGCCAGAAGACAGATACAAAACAGCTTTTGCTGTTCCACATGGTCAATAATAGTGGAAAGTCTTGTCATTCGGAATAAATAATGCTCCATCAGAATTCCAGAAAAGAATGGAAGATATTTTTAGAGACATACCATGGTTGCTTGTGTTTATAGATGACATATTGATTTGTTCAAAGAATGACACTTCATATTTTGGATCTAAGACAGGATTGAAAGACTTGAACTCAGAGATCCAGTTTTCAATGAGTTGTATTTTGGCATCACTCTCACCAAAATCCCATTCTGGTTTTTCTTCTTCTGGGACAACATTGAACTGTCCTAGGGATTTACTCCTATTATGTCCTTGGGCTGCTAGACGATGAACATGATTTGGGACATAATATCGCTTCTTTTTAATTCTTCTGTTTTACTTGAAAGATCTTTTAAAACATAAATTCTTCTTTCTAATTTATCAGAAGCTATAGTGATTGCCTTTTGAATCTCTGTAGTGTCATGCAATAAATGATCCAATAGTTCCAACTTTGTTATAACTTTATCTAGTTGGATTCTTTGTTCAGAACACTGATGTTTCAACAATAAAATGTCATTTGCCATATCATCAATATTTCTTGCAGTGCACAGTTCCTGCAAGTTCCCCCAATTTGCTAACTTTATCTCATCTGACACAGATTGGTCAGTAGTAGAAGACTTTACAATCATATGTTCCCTTTTGGATGAACCATCTGAAGCATACTGGCGAAAAGGTGTTTCTGGAAGGTTTCTACCAGGGTAGTAAGACTTTTGACCAAGGGTATTGGTGGTCTCTACATCAGCTCCAGAGCGAGGTAACGAGAACATTCCTAGGGATGGATATTCATGGGGATTTTCTTGTGCTTTTTTCATTTTTTGTTTTTGTATTAATTTTTGTTTAATTTTCCTACATGCAGGGCAGTCTGCATGTTGACCTTTATGTTCAAAATCTGACACACCAGAAAAAGAAGTGGTATTTTCAGAAGTAGACCTAGGCAGAGTGATATTATCTTCAGCTTGGCTTTCTTTGCTCACTTGATTAGACATGGCTTGTAGTCGGGCATTGTTATAAGAGGCCATTGAAGCAGATCTGATGAGTGGAGGACGAGATCTGGAAGTTTGATCTTCTTGGGCTGGTCTGAAAGAACAACTGGCTTCATCAAAGACAAGAGGCTGTGGGTTATATGAGGCCATCATTCTTTCTTGATTTCTCAACTCAGAATATTTAACTTCCCAAGAGGATGGATACTTTATCCCAGTCCAGTTAAAAGTAATCGGAGTGGCATTTTTGGAGATAGCTGCTTTTGATTTAGCAGATTTTGCAGAAGAAGTGGGATATTCCACCATGCTGCAGTCTGCAGAACTCTGATGGACAGCAGTTCGCAACTGTGGGAGAGTATCATTACCAAACCGAATGCAGACTCCTCCTTTGAGCTGGATAATTCTAGATCCAGTCTCCATATCAAAACCTTTAGGCAAGATATAAGCTTTGAGAATATTATAAATATGAGGGTCTTCCAAGCTGACAGAGAATTGAGGATAGATTGTCCCGAAAGCAGGACCATCATGCAAAGGGGCTGTGAATCCACCGATTACAGCATCATAAAACTTTCTATGCCTAGTATCAACTATACAACACAAAGAAGAAATAGCAAGCCATGGACGAACCAAGGGTCCAAGCCCTAAATTGACTGCTCCAAAATGAGCATACTTATATTTCATGGACTTAGCCCAATCAATCTGTGCTCGGTCTAACAGATTTATATGTATGGGTTCTTGCTTATCCGTAAAAGAAACATCAATACTGGAAACACGGATATGGGTAGCAGAGGTGATATTCCACCAATGGAGTTTATAAACATCACGAGGCAAGATTTGGGGTAATTGCCAGTCAAGGCTAGGATTTTGATCACGAATAGTAATATAGGATGCATCTTCAGAAGTAGAAGGATTAAAGGAGGACTCTCTTCGTTCTGCTAACGAGATTTCAGTATCATTTGCTGATTCACACTCTATGTGATTTGTCAGCTCAATAGCATCCATAGTTGGGTCCATTTTGAAAAGAGGTGAGTGTTGACTATATTTTAGACTCCGGAAACTCTGTAGACTTACTCCCCTTCACTCAACGGGCCTTACTGCTACTCTGACATCGGACATCTCTTACACCCCTGTGGATTCCAACTATCGCTCAGTGGTCATTTCCACCACCTACAGAATACTATTTATAGAGTTTATGACCAACAATAGATAGATACTGACTTTACTCAGAGAAATAGTTTCGGATTTCTTTTAACAAAATTTTAGACAGGCATCCCAACAATACAATGCATACAGCAACAACGATAATAACAATTGTCAATTCATTCATATACATTGTAAGAATATTTAAAGATATTACCAAGAATTAGCGCTAATCTGTCAATACTGGCTCTGATACCATTCACACCAAGATCTCTCCAAGCAAGCTTTCTGCAAATTTATTATTGCCTCAATCCGGAATTACACACATACAGACTCCAATGGATCGCCTTCGGACTGCGAAGGTCGTCACCATACACTCGACTGAGCACCTGGATACAATGACATGGGGCCGTTTAGCGTTCAACACTTCCCGAAGGCATGAGCTTAATAGCAGGCTCCTGGGACACCCATGGTATATCCACTAGCGCACTTACAGACTCTTTATACAAAGGCGAACTAGCAGTTGTTTTGATGCTATGTTATACCATGAGGGCAACTAGCAGAGCATAGAACTACAGTTCTCACACACCTATGACTCAGAGCTTCCAACCACTGGAACAGCTCGACACCTACCTATGTTGCAGAGCTCTTAACTAGCTCAATGCACTAGACTCGAATGACAAGAATGAGCTCGGGCTCTTCCTTATATAATCTTTTAGGCAATCATCCGGTCACTTGAAACTTACACCAACCAGTCTAAAGTAAAGGAATCCGAGGACATGGTGGGACAGCACCACGTTTATCTCGTCCCTATGAGGCAGCGCCATGAGGGGACTCGGAAACCGACAACCAAAAGTAGAATCGATGGCCGACAACCTACTGGCCCATCTAATTATTCCTACGGAAAAGCAAAGCATGGCCGACATTACAAAGTGGAGCTACTATTACCGGCCCACTACGGCTTCCACTAAAAGATGCTTATGCACAAAAGCAAAGAATTACAATAAATCGGACCATGGGATCCATTCCCATGAAGAAGATTCTCCTTTAGTCACTTCCGGAACGGCAGACACAAAAGACATCAGGATCATTCGGCGGTCCGACACCTTGACCTCCACACCAGCAGTCATGGTCATCATCATACAGTGCTTCCTCTATTTCTCTTCGAACAAGTTCATCTTCCTAATGATATGGCGGTTGGGAATCATAGATGTACTGCTCATTTTCAGGATATTCGACTTTTGGATATAGAAGTTCTCCGAAACAACGCTCTACATCAGAACCAAACACAGCCTCATGTCCTTCTTCATACAGATACTCGCTCTGAAATTGAGATTCAACACGATAGTTCAAAGGGAGAGTTCGCCTATGAACCTTGGTGTCAATTCTGTTACCATTTTCATCTCTTTTAATATACTTCTATGTAACATTTACACAGTGTTCAAGTTCAGAGTATCTTCCACCATGATGACGAAGCAGAAACTTAAACCAAATATTAGCCTGGTCCGCAGCCTGCATATCTGCTTCAAGATGAAGGATAAAATTGGCTCTGTGCACAGTCCAATCTTTTCTTGGACAGAATTTATCCAACAAAATTTCAGTCCATCCGGACCACTTTTTATTGCGCATGTTTCCAGGGTCAGCACATATGACAATAGATGTTTCTTCCCTGCAGAATTGCAAAATTAAATTATAAGAAGTCCATGTGAGGTTTCCCTCACCAATATCTACATACCACAGAGGACCTTCTTTCTCTTCATTACAATCGATCCATAGCTCTTTACATTTTCTGAGCTGTCCTCTAGCGTTTTGCAATCCTCTGAATGCCTTTTTCTCCCATCGCTCCATGATCTGGAGTTTACAAGGACTCATTTGAACTTGTTTTATTAAATTCAAACTGAGATATTTTTCTGCATCTTCTCGATTAGCATAATCGAGCAATTCTCTTCTTTCTTCCTCAGTGAGACTATTATCCCATGGTTTCATAAATAGAGCTTCTCTCGGAAGCTTTTCTGGATGATTTTCCAGCATGGGACTCTTATTTAATCCATGGTACACTGGTATTTCATCATAGCTTGACATTGGCTTTTTGCCTTTAGGATCATCATCACGATCCTTCCTGGAACTGGAGCTAGAACCTGCAGAAAACATCTTTAGACTTGGAACTTTGCTATCTTCAATCTGCAAATTTTCCCGAGTGAGCATATCAGCTAAGAAGTTCAAATAACCAGGCTTATACACAATATCAAAATCAAAGTTATTCAACCAGATGAACCATTTTAATATTCTACTAGAATTCTCAGCCATCAAGTTCTCATTTCTAAATATTCCAGGCATTATCTTCAGATCTGTTCTGACTATAAACCTGACTGGCTTAAGATATAAAATAAAATGATTGACTGTCTTTTTAACAGCCAGAATCTCTTTGTGGCTGCTTGGATAATTTAACTCTGCTCCTCTAAATGAACTAGAAGCATAACCACAAACATTTTCTTTTCCCTCGATCTCTTCAAGAAGAACTCCACCCCACGTAGAGTTTGAAGCATCTGTTTCAATAATCAGCTTACCAGTACCCAGAGGGAGATGAAGTGCTGGAAGCTCTTTTACTCTGGCTTAGATTTTCGATTAGGACATTTGCTTGCCCAATGTCCCTTTTGACCACAGATAAAGCATTTGTCTGCAGAACCTTTATCTGTACGCCGCTTTACAAATCTTTTATTCTTAGACTTTTTCTTAGATTTGTAATCCTTAGAGCGGTACTTCGGCTTATGTTTGTAGGAGCCTTCAGGATGATATCTCTTTTCAGAGGTATAGTAATGTTTTTTCTTCTTTTTACATTTGCATTCTTTGAGATGACCTATGTTGTGTGCTCCACACCCCCAATCTGGCATACCTGCAACTTCTTTACAGAAAGAAGCAGAGAACATTTGTTGATGTCTTTTAAAATCTTTGCTAACTCTTTTTTCTAAACAATGTTCTTGCCAACATTCTAAAATATGACCATGTAATTGTGCCAAAGATAAACTTCTTAATGCAATATTTTTATCTTTGAATCCTTGCTCAACAGCATCTGGCACATGGCTGGGGTAACTCCTCAAATAATGCTTGAGGTAAGCCGGGTCTCCTGATTTACCTTATGAAATTAATAATTTCTGCATATAGCAGAAATATTCTTCAGCTTTACTCAGATCACACAATCTAGCAGACATAAACAAAGAGGCAAGGTGATCTGTGTCTTCTTGGTCTTCTGGACCATAGAATTCTCTTCCCAATGTAGAGAGAAGTTGTTCGTCAGCATCATTGGCTGCAAGAATTTCATGTCTTGTTTCCTGTGGCAACCATCGCCACCATTCATAAGCTAAACCAGATAATCCTGCAACTAATTGAGTTGCAAGCATTTGACCAGTCAAATTATGGTCTTGCTGTTTCTTATACAAAAACCAATGTTGTAACAACTGGATAGCATTCCTAACTTCTTCTCTCTTTTGGAACTGAATATTGAGCACTGGTTGCTCAGGCATTTGGGAAATGAGATTATTCATATTATTAATTCCAAAGTTAAAAACTTTGGGCTGGGCATCCACAGTAGCAGGATTGGCATCAAACATATGCTCATCATAGTGTTCTCTTGGACCAGTAATCCTCATCCTGTTAGAGGATTCTTCTGCCATCATATTTAATGACACTTCATATTTTGGATCTAAGACAGGATTGAAAGACTTGAACTCAGAGATCCAGTTTGCAATGAGTTGTATTTTGGCATCATGCCCCATACCACCACAACTGTATGCGTACGTGCCTTTTTTATTGTGTTTGCATCTAGAGCTACTTTATATGTTATGTTCGGGAACCCATCCTCCCTTTTCTTATTTTGAAACACTAACGATATATTTTGAGTATAATCTTGCTTCATCGGATGTTAATGGTTCCTATATGCTTGGTTCATGTTCATGATCATGTTTCATAAAGTGTGATACTTTGTTGATGTGAAATCTTGAATGGCTTATGGTGAATAGTGTTTTACATTGATTAATAAAAATTATATACTCACCTTAAATCTAAGTATCTTGAACCTTCATCAAATACATATCCTTTAGACACCCACAAAAATCTAGTGTTAGGTGTATACTTAGGGTTGTCCTTAGATGATTTTAAGCAAAAGCTTGTCCAGGGTGTCCCCCTTCGATAGTCTAGGTTCATTCAATGTTGGACCTAGGAACCCTAAAGCAACAAATTCCCATCTGTTAATGACACGTTGGGTTGGTGGTTCATAGTTGTGTAGAATTGGCAGTCGATTTAGCTTGTCCATCATCTGGGCTGCTAGTTTGTGCATCAACAAGGCCTATGCCTATATTTCTTGGAGCTACTAGTTGCTACTATTATTGATGTTGTTGAGTTTCTTGATGCCCACTACAGAACATTCTCCTTATTCAGAGGGCCCTTATTACTCAGGGTATTGATGACATATTTCTATCTTTGTTGGTCCAACTCTTTATATCATATAAATGAGGCCAACCCCATAGATGCTATGAATAAGGCCAACCCTATATGTTTGGGCAAATCCTCTCATGCTATAAATGGGAGCAACCCCATAGATGTTGTATATAGGGCCAAACCAATATCTCTTTATATCGGATTGGTTCTTTTTCGTAAGTCTCTATTCAACTTAAGGGGTGGTGTAGAGAATGGTGTAATCTTTACATAGGGCTATGACCTACTCTAAAGAATCCTTATGTTCATTTATTGTAATGACTTGGTTACGATTAACGTTGACCCAACCAATCTTGTTATTGGCCTATAAACCATCCTCAAGGTAAGCACCCTACCTACTTGAAAGGTATAAGTATACCCTCAAGCTCATTTGTAACATATCTCGTATGATCTTGTTAAGGCAAGAGATCATTCTTTAATCTACTAAGTATTAATCCTACGGGCGCACACATCTTGTGTCTCCTTTTTTATGTTTACCATAATTTTTCCCTTGAAGCACTTGCTTTGCTATATCTCTAAGTTACAGGATACGTTCCTCAGGGGCTGGGTCCTCATGTACTACGTGTCGAACACATGACATGCTAGGATATGTGTCTAACACATGTCTTGTAACAAGACACGTGTCAAACACATGCCCTAGACATGTTTCGATGTGTTCATACCAAGGCATGAAAATATAATCATGGGAGGCTTAAAAATTGATTATTACTTCAATTTTGTCACTTTCAGTTGTAGTGAAAAGGCTCTCACTATATATCAATGTGTAGGTGAAGGATAAAATCTAGATTTGAAGGCGGATTAGCAAACCAGATTTGTCATCTCTCCAACAACAACATTTTTCTTGATCCATTCCATATAAATAATGTCTCAATCATCAAGGTCACCTAGTAATGCCACTATTGGTGTTGCCTCCCCCCCTCCTTGAAGTTCATCAATCTTTGTTACTACTCCATCTACTACAAGTAGTGTTGCAAGTGCAGTTACCACCGTTGCAAATAACCATATTGTAGCAAGACAACAAAGTCAAGGAAAACAATATTTGTTGTGGATGTATGTAACAAGAAAATAAGGGCCCTGGCAAAGCTTGTTTGGGGAGGAAACGTTCTTTACAGATGTAATTATTGCAATAATGAATTCAAGAGCGCCTACTAGCAAGTTAAGGACAACTTACTGAACCTTCCCTGTGGACTTGGAGCATGTAAAGAGGTGAATGCCACATGTTACCCCTCATATTGTTGAGGGTTACACATGTGATTTTGAACACAAAGATCGAGCTTGTAAGGTGATTTATTTAATGGACTGTGGTAAATGTGAGATGTTGATCTCCTTTAATTAATTTGATATTGGGTTGGTGCTAGTAGCTATTGGATGAGGTCTCTTCATGGTGTTCAAGGATTAGTCCCTTAGTGCGGACACAAACCGACCTCCCTAGTTCAAATGGTTTCTGAAGAGCTTTCTGCCAAAACACTACACATCCACGTTAGCGGAAGAGCTTTCTGCCAAAACCGTAAGCCATACGGTACGAGATCCTTTTTTTTTTATTTCTCGATCTTTTCTCATGCAGGGTTTCCTCAAACCCACTCTAATACCATGCATATTTTTATAACCCTTAAACATATCTGATTACAACCTTCAGTTTAATTAATCAATTTCAGATTAAACTCAACAAACATAACTATTGCAGATCTGAAACATTAAACAACTGTAATACACTTGTTACCACCTAGATTGTAGCAGCCACTAAAGGTATCCTATCTGGGACGATAGAGGTCGGGCAACTAAACCAAGTTACATTGCAAGGGGTCTCGTCCACTACTTGATTGAGTAGTTGTCACGTCAGATGGGCTCTTGTCACTTTAGATCAAGCTAAGAGCAAGATCAAGGGGGATACCCTAGCTACCCAATGAAGGCTAATGAACCAAAACAAGACACACACAAGCAGATCTAGACCAAAAGAACAATGCCTTGATTTGATAACCCTAGATCTATCAAATGACTATGGGATTAAGTATTAATCGTAGGTTGAGAGGAATAATGAGATAGGAAATGATCAACCAAGAAGATTAATCCCCATAATGAAAATTACCAACTAGATCTAGAGAGACTAAGTGCCAAGAAAGAAATACCCAATTTGATCCACCTAGACAAATGGGGGTTTTAAGAGAGTAATGGAATTTCAATGAGAGTTGCTTGAGGTGGGATATGAGATCTAGAAGGAAAACAAACAACACCCATATCACAAAATGAGCCAAATGATCAATTTCCCAAGGAGGGCGAATTGCCCCAAAGAGGACCAGTGCTTGATAATGGGTAACTGGAGTCGGTTTAAGTTCAAATTTGGTCTCTAAGGGTTTGAGATGAATTCCAACTTGGGTTTTAGGTCTTAATCTCAAAAATTGACCCGATCTACTACTTCTAACAAACGAGGGTTTTAAACCTGTAAATTTAAATGCGACTAATGGAATAGCAATTGGAACAAGAGAAATTTTGGAAGAAAGTACCTGCAAATCTTACGGCCACCAAATACAATGATGATCATTTCACCGAGTTACAATTTTGAGAAAGATTCATGGAGTTCCAAGCTAGATCGGTTTTCCCAAGTGAAGGTAGTGCGCTCCTCTCCTACAAAACAAACAACACAAGTTAGATTTGATTCACAAGATCAAGATCTAGCAATGCAAGATAACTCAAAAGCATTTGCAATGATCATAACGAATGCAAGAGCAAACTCCCTGAGATTGACACAATTTGGAGAGAGAGAGATGGAGATCTCTCACAAAGACGCCCTCCACCAATTCGCTACCCTACAAAACCAATTCGGCCTCCACAGAAATGATTTGAAACCTCCACGAATTTGTTCAAATGTCTAAGAGAAAAGCCCTTTCAATAATGTATGAGAACATTCATCAAAGATTGCAAAAGATTTCTTCACAAATTTTCTCTCTATTGTCGAATATCCAAGAGCCAAAAGTCCAATACAATGAGTGAGAGATCAAATAAATAGATCCTCACAATGCAAAATCCCTAGCCTCAAAGATCAAAGACAAATAAAGTGCCAGATACAATACATGAGATCACTCAAAAGAGGGGGTGCACTTCGCTCAATGATGCCTAGGGGAGCGACATAGTCATAAGATATAGCATGGTACAACATAATAATATGAATGGGGTGGTGCTAAGAGTTCAATAGTCTCTCCACTAGCACCCCTTAGTACAAAAACATAAGACACAACATGTCATCATGGTGATACAACTAGGAAGTGCGCCCTCCCTATGGAAGATGACACCCCCCCACCAAGAGGAATAAAATAATGTGGACCCCAATAATGATATAAACCATGCCAAAATGTCTCTAGAGCATCAAAATGGTCTCTCAAACAAAAATCATGCCATTTCCTTGCCCCACTTAGCCAAATCGAATTCCTTGCTAGCCATGTTCACTTTATTTATTCAATTTTTTCATGGTACTCTGCTGCTGGAAAGTAATATAGCCATATCATCAAGTACATGTACCGAGAACTGAAATCTAAGTGCACCAATGGACTCAGAATGTCCAAATCCACTAGGAATGAATACTCATACGCCATATGTCCATCAAGAAATATATCTGGAAGCTCATCCATGCCAAAATAATAAAAATATGGCCTGTAAATGCTGATAATAATAAAGATAATTGAATCCACCATGAAAAATCATTGTCTAGAGCGTGGAACCATCTAATGAACATCAAAAGCCTTTGAAAAAACAAAAAATCAAACTATGTCGGCCAAACTCATCTTGGACCTTGTTGTTGACTTGGTCAAACTTATTTGACCAAGTAACAAATGATCAAAATAATGACCCAAACTGAGAATAACTTCTCTTACATGTACAAATGGATGAAATATGCTCCCTTATTTATATTAGTAACAAGACTAGAGCATTAAATGGCATAATAGTGGCGATCATAATGGAATCATCAAAATAAGTTTGGATCAAAGTAACACATCACTCCAAGTAATAGCCTCAAGTGTATACTCATTTACAGACTTGACCATTTTGCTAGTTATGGGTGAGGTGGATAAAACAAGGCTAAGGCTGAGGGGATTTGACCTTTGACTTTAACATAGTGATATCTCGGAGAAAAGGGATACAAGGGGATCCACAATGGCATGTATATGATAGATAACACTAGGGAAGGGAGGCGTCTCACAAATGGGTAAGTTGGTTGAGAAATGTCCCTTTAAACTTTAACAAATGTCCTATGGCTCACATCCAAGCCTGATGCAGGCTCCGTGAGGATCTTTTCTAGAACCACTGTAACTAGGTGCACAGTCAACCGCAACTCTGAGGTTATAGGGGAGACTTAGAATTAGTTGTCCCTTGCTCCATCCACATCAAAACCCGTAGGATCCATGGGAAATAATCATCACATCAAACCATGGCCAGCAATCATTTAGATTTTCAATTAAATGCATTTGCTTTTATTTGGCCCATTTCACATATGACCCTTCAGATTTTACATGTGCTTAAAAGCACAACTAGCTGTTGTTGCAGCTTTCATCCAGTGTGCTTTACATTTCATTTCATTTGCATTTCACAGATATAGTAGCATATACTAATGCAGTGTGATGATTATAGGATCACTTGCTTCAAGTCTATCTGACACAACTCGTGCAACTAGCTAGTTTTAGCGCATGTCACAACACCAGCGGATACTCCTAGCCCAAAAGTGAAGCATAGTGTTAACTAGTGGGAATCATCCACAATCACGACCAAACATCGGGGGTAACCGACCAGAGAGGTCAAGGCTTCAAAATCCCAACTCACTTAGGCTCAGGACCCAACACTGACGGTTCTCTCGACCCATAAGGGTCAAGGCTTTGGCAAGTTTTGTCGCACAAGTCAGAGCCAAGACACAAAACAACATGGAGTCTATCACATACAGAGATCAAAGTGGGGAAAAGGCTCATCAATCTCACAAGTCAAAGTCTCAAGTCAAGGTTCAAACCAAGATGGAAGATAACAGATGGGTGGAGACAGTGAAAAGGTGATGCCATGACTAGCAAAGACACTAGGGAATGACCAAGTCCATACCATTAAAGGGAAAAGACCAATGAGTATACACAAGAACCTCTCACTCAAAGAGAATCAATCACTCCTACTCTAGGCCAGCAATGTAGAATAAATAAAAGCACATCACCATGTTTAGCCACCATATACCCAATCCAACTACTAAGATAAATAAACGAGTAAAATAAACATCCAAGTACAATAACTATATACATGTTGGGTCATATACCTGTAATTGCAAATGAGAGGCACTGGAACACCGCTACTGTATGCATCCTAGGGCACCATAATCATCCATATCTGCTCCAGGAAAGTGAAACATGGCTAACTCAGTCTTTGACCTAAGGTTATAGGGCTCAGTCCTAGCATCATCATGATACTCATATGTCGTTGATCTCGTGCATGGGACTATATAGGACAAGCTCAAAATGTGCTCAAAACTGGTTTGCAATCATGGTAGCTCCCTACTACTATGGATGCGACAACAACACTATCTAAGCAACCATCAATAGAGAAAACCACAACAGGGGAAAACTAGCCAACAGTTTATCTTTTATTGCAAGTTTGTTAATTAGCACTTACAACGACAAGATCCCGGATATGACTCACGGGATCTTAGATTCCTGATTCTCACTGTGCCCAAACCCCTCAATAGAAAAGACAAACTCCGACAGAAGATATGACTCACTTCTATCACTCACAAGAGATATGACTCAATCTTGTCCACTCGAGAGATATGACTCACTCTTGACCACTACAAGAGATATGACTCACTCCTGTCCAACTGGTGGTTTACAACTCTCCACTGATGCTTTTAGTCTTTTATAACATCACTTTACATCAATACCATGGGGACACCCAATACCATGGGCTCACCCAATACCATTGACCCTCCATTACCATGGGCTAACTAATACTATCGAATACAATAAAGTATTACAAAAGAACCATTACAAGACTGTCTTGAAAGATAAAATCAGCTAGACACCACCAACGCAAAAATACCTGCCAAGCTACCAAAACTAACAAGCAAGGGGACAGGTTATGCTAGGAATGGATGCAATCAGGAGACACTCAATTTCAGTTGCAAAATGCAATTGGCAAGTGTAAAAAACCAGATCACTTAACTTTCGCCAATAGTCTCATGGCGTGTGTTGGTTCATCATTTCTTAATCAGGGCAAGCGGATCCATCTTTGCATCATCAAATCTGGCTTTGAGTGGGGAGCATACAAAATTTACAAAGAATGTTTGCTAAAATGGCAAAACGAAATATTACCTCAAGAGGCCCTTGAACTTCTTGAGGAAATGCAACTTTTTGGATTGGAACTAGACAGTATTACATGTGTCGGGGTATTCTATGCATGCAGCCACAGTGGATAAAGCAGAGACCTTCTTGGCCGTGTTGGGCATTTGGATGAAGCAAAGAACTTTTTAAAGAAAATGCCCTTTGAATCTTGTACTGCAAGGTGGCGTGCTTTGCATGGAGCCTGCAGAGTCCATAGGAAAATGGAACTAGGAAAACAAGCTGCAGAACATATTCTGGATTTGGAAATTATGGATCATAACTAACTTGTGTAATCTCCTACAAGATTAAAATAAAATGGTGGCACTTCAGAATATGTAGCAGGATGTGGTACAGAACAAAGCCGTACAAAACATATGAGAACATTAATAAAATTAGACAGCGTGTGCTTTGGAGGCTAAAAACTTAAAAACAAACAGATTCAACTTCAGAGTAATCAGAGGGCACATGAATTTTAATTTTGTTATATATAAAGGTACTCTACATATAAAATAAAATAAAAAATAGGAAACTATGAACATTTCTTAAGGCAAAAAAAACCATGTCAAATCACTTCAACTGCCTCGGGCATTGAGGATTATGAATTTTCACATTTTGTTAACTAATCCTCTAGGAAAACCTGTAGAATAATTCAATTGATTGGTTATCATCATTTCAATTGTCATTATATTTACTACACTCTATCAACTGAACTGTATTTGGCTTCTTAAAGATACATGGCTTGAGTGTGTAGCATATTAGTATTTACATGCTCTAACTATGGGCCCCCAATGAAAAGAATACACCCAAGTAAGGCCTATACACCCTTTGTGAGATGAACTATTGTTTTACTTTATAAACTATACTACATATTGCAATTCTACACTTACTATTTGACAGTCTAAAGTCCTCATTTTGGAAGAAATTGGACTGTTTGTGGTGAAATTAAAACTCATGTTTCTAAACATGTCAATTGAGATTGAGCCTGAAAACCGTTATGCCAGACTACATGAACTACAAAGTTAATTAATTCTTGCAACTAAAATACGAATAATGTATTGGTTCACATGATGTTGTTCTTATCTAGATTCTAGAAAGCTCTTCCTAGTTCTTTTCACAAGTGATTTAATGCAATGTTAAGATGTTCATTGACAAGAATTGTCGTGTTCATACCTAAGTAACTGGACACGTCCTCCAGGGCCCCCGTGTCGCGTGGGCCATGTGTGGGCGCGGACACGATGGCCCCATGTGGGGCACATGACTTTTTATGTGTCCCAAAATCGGGACACGCGTGGGGAAAACTGTGCAGCGTGGGGAAAAAACAGGACACGAAAAGCGCGTGAGGAAGAGCCCGCGGGCCCATAAAAACGGGTTTTTTGTCTTTTTTTTGTCATTTGCTAACTGTTGGGAGTGTGAGGGAGAGTTAGAGAGAGCCCAAAGTCATTTTTTTTTGCAAGTGAAGGAGATTCAAGTGTGATTTCACCATCTAGGTTGAAGGAAAATGTCTCAACCAGCTAGGGCAGCAGGTAGAGGGCAAAGGAAAGGGAAGAATGCCCCATCTATTCCCTCTCGTCCTATTCCTCCTCCAAGCACAACCCCTTCTGCTCCTAGTAGTGCTCCAACCGGTTCTAGTCAAGCTCATCCTCATTATAGCTATGCTTTGGCAAAGCAACAAGCACAAGAGAGTAAATACCCTTTGTGGAAGTATGTGACAAGGAAAGAAGGTGTTGGAGCAAAGCTTGGTGGGGGAAGCAATGTGTGTTGGACTTGCAATTTCTACAAGCATGATTTCAAGAGCACCTATTACCGGGTTAAAGGCCATTTGTTGGCCCTCCCTTGTGGGATTTCTTCATGCAAAGCTGTGAGTGTTAACCAAAGGAGGGAGATGGAAAGAGAAGACCATGTTGGGGTAGGGAAGGTGGCTACAGCAAGCAAGACATTTCATCGTGAGGATCCTCTTCCATTCTTGAGGAAACCCTCTAGCACTAGGAGTGGGGTTGATGCTATTGCTTATCCAACAAGAAAGTGGCCAACATCAAGAGGTCCAATGGATAGGATTTTCCAACAAGAGGCACGAGAAGAGGTAGACCTCTCCATTGCATTTTTCTTCTACCTCAACTTCATCTCATTCAATGTTGCACGGTCACCATTGTACTTTGAGATGTGTCGATCTATAATGGAACGAGCTCCAATTGGTTATGTGCCTCCTGGTTCAGAGAAGCTTAGAACCACATTGTTGGTTAAGGCAAAGAAGGAGGTGGATAAAATTATTGATCCAATTAAATCAAAATGGTCCACATGGGGTGTTAGTATTGTTTCGAATGGATGGACAGATCCAGCACGCCATCCACTCATCAATTTCATGGTGTCTTCCACAAATGGACCGGTGTTCTTGAAAGCGGTGGATGCTCTTGGGAAATACAAGGATGCACAATATATGGGTGATTTGTTCATCAAAGTCATTGAAGAAGTAGGTGTTGATTCTTGTGTACAAATCATCACGGACAATGCACCTGTTTGCAAGGCTGCTGGCATGATTGTGGAAGCTAAATATCCACAGGTATGTGATTGTTAATTTACTTATTTATTTGAAATTTTGAGTTGTTTGTAAGTTTGTAACTTAGTTGTAGTCTTGTAGAGTCTAGGAGTCTAGACTCAATGACTCATTCATACTTTCTTTTATTGATCTTACAGGTATTTTGGACACCTTGCATTGTCCATTCTTTGAATTTAGCACTGAAATCTATTGCTTCAGATGTGCCATGGATTGGAAAACTTATTGAGGATGCACGCCATATCCATAACTTTGTACAAAACCACACCAATGCCCTCACAATCTACGAAGAGTACACACATCTTTCATTGTTGAAGGTTGCAGATACTCGGTTTGCTTCCTCATTCATCATGCTCAAGAGATTGAGAGAGGTCAAAACCGCTCTTGGGTCCATGGTGATTTCAGAGTTTTGGGATTTTTGGAGAAAGTCGGATCAAAATGCTTCACAAAAGGTGAAGGACACAGTATTAGATGATGGTTGGTGGGATAGGGTAGTCCTTAGCATCAAGATCATGGAGCCAATCATTTCTTTGTTGCGGTTTGCAGACACGGACCAACCCATCCTAGGAGATGTTTATGAGGGGTGGGATTCCATGATTGAGTCCATGAGGACCATTGTTATGGAGAATGAGTGTGCTAAGTATGAGACATCGGCAGAGAACTTATGGTCCATCATACAGGGCATTCTTATCTCCAGGTGGGATAAGAATTGCACACCTTTGCATTGCTTGGCCCACTCATTGAACCCCAGGTTCTACGCTCAGGATTGGCTCAGTGGTGGGTCAGGGCCCTCATCCAAAGTCCCTCCTCACATGGATGGAGAGATCTCAGAGGGGAGGAAGATAGCATTTAGACGGCTACTTCAGGATAGAGACCACCTTGAGGTGGTGGAGGCGGCATTTTATGAGTTTTCCAGTGGCACTGGGAGATTTGGAGGATATGAGGTGGTTAGAGACATGGGTGTTAAGAAACCCCTTGTTTGGTGGACAACTCATGGGGCAACATGCCCTCTTCTACAGAAGATAGCCTTGAGGGTCCTCTCTCAAGTTACTTCATCCTCTTGTTGTGAGAGGAATTGGCGCACATATGGAAACTTGTACAGTGTGAAGAAGAGCAGGCTTGAGCAGTCCAAGGCAGAGACGATGGTGTATGTGCACTCCAACCTTCATCTTATTTACAGGAAGAGGGAGGAGTGGGCGAAGGGAAAGACACAAATGTGGGATTTCTTTCCTGATGAGATGGGTTTGGACAGCAGTAATGAGTTGGCATTCGCCAACATGGATCTTAATGATCCAGTGCTAGAGTTGGTCACTTTTGATAAGGGTGATCGTATGGAGGGGTCATCCTCCATGGAGGAGGACTATTGAGTCATTGACAGATGGGATTCTTCCACACCAGCAGATGCAGTTAGTCAAATTGGCAGAGTGGAGGAGGAGGAGGAGGAGGAGGAGGAGGAGGATCAGGGCAGTGATGAGTTTGTTGATTCAGGCATGGAGGAGGACTATTGAGTCATTGACAGATGGGATTCTTCCATCTTGATCCACCCCTTTTTTGTATTTACTATTAGACTATTAGTCTATTTGGCATTTGCCAGTGCCAAGTGGCATTCCGACATCTATGTAATACATTTTGATTTTGATGACTTAATGAGAAATATGGTTCCGAGTCTTTGACATGCATCTATGTGTCTCAATGTCTCATTGTGATTTGTGATTGTGAATGACAAATGTGTTGTGATTTGTGAATGATCTAATTTCTATTGAATATTTCATATTTGTAATTGTAAATGTAATTTCTATTGAATATTTGTAATTGTAAATGTTAAATTTTATTGGATCTATATGTCTATATTTTTATATTTTAATATATTTTAAAAAATATATATATGTATATAAAACGTGTCCTACGTGTCCTAATTCCGGGGGTCACCGTGTCCCGTGGGGACACTCGTGTCCCGTGTCCTCGTGTTAGGTGACTTAGGTTCATACTATATTTTCAGACTGATTGTTCTATGAACTAGAGGGTTAAGGTACAATTTCTCCACTTTTCAAATTCAGTGTAAGGCCCAAGCTCTTCACTGGACATAAGTCTCCCTATCTTTCACAGGCTAGGGAACTCAGAGTTCCAATGGAACCCATCTTTTCCTACTTCCAATCATATAATAAGATTAGCTAATTTTATTGAAGTCCACAAATGACCAAGGAATAGGTCAATGGAACTAGAGAATACAAATTTGGATCAATCAGAAAAGAAAAATGGCACTCAGTCAATCAGAGACTATGTTACCAGAAACGAGATACGGGAAACGAAACGAGAAACGAGAACGGTACGAGAAACGCAGTTTTCAGGTTTCGCATACAAGAAACGAGGAGAGAGAAAAACAACAAAATTGAAGGGGAAGAGCTATGTATGCGGCTAAGAAATGTATATAACAATAACTATGCCAAATCTGAATTTTGTTAAGAGTTGGTTGTGGGGAAAAGATTTTATTTAATGTTATCACTTTCAAGATTAACAAATCCAACACCTTTCTGGGTACTAGTCCAACCGTAATGGTCGGCAGAGCATACTCAGCGATGGATAGCAACGAAGTAAATTTTATTTGAGGGAATGTGAGTTGGAAAGTTTTAATTATTAAGAGCACACTATTCAACTCTACGACAGAGAGCGCTCTTGACTTCGTCTTAAGACAGAAGTTCAAGAGACTTAGCTAAACTATATGCCTGATGCAGGTATATGCAGTGGGAATTCTCTCTGACAGAGAGTGCTCTTGACTTGGGTTATTGCAAGTTCAAGCGACTTTGGTTCTTTGCTAAGATAGAAGCAGATTCTAAGCATTAACCAAGTGATAGCTCAAAAAATATTGTAAAATGAAACAAGACAATGATATATCAAATGAAATGAACTACTTGCAAAATGAAACTAGTGTTCTACCACAACAGAGACTAATCTAGCAAGTGAAGTCAAAATGACTTCTGCATACCGTTCATAAACTTCCAGCTAGCTACTCATACGCAGTACACGGTGGGGAAAGAGAAGCAGCACGCAGTGTTAATGCGGCACTTGGGATCAAATCCCAAGAGGCTTCTCAGGTCAAAACTTGAAATAAAATTTACTCTAAGTACAAAAATGAAAATTACTCTATAAACTTGAAACAAATCTAACTAATCATGCACAAGACACTCTTCCCCAAATGGGGAAGAAGAACCAAAAAATGGGAGGCCTTATCCCACTTAGCCTTTTTATTAATGAATTACAAGTGCCTTTGGGAATGAAACCCTTGAAAGGACTTTTGATAGGAAAATGAAACTTATGAAACAAATATGGAGCTCTTAAAAGCTTTTACAAAAGGAGAGTGTAGATAGTTTCTTGGTTTGGATCATCCTTATGGTCTCTTCAATGCTTTCTTTTGGGTAAAGATCTTCTTGTTTTAAGGTTTCACAAGCTTTTCTTCTCCTTCAAAACACCTACAAAAAAAAAGTTCCAACTCAAGGCACCCTTTAGCATTTGTTAGAAAATCAAAATAAAAATGAAACTACCTAGATCTAGAAGCTATCAATCAAATAAAATATAGATACAAGATTTTTAAAATTTTCAAATGAGATCTAAATGCCAAAGTGAGAGATAAACTAGATCCTAAGCAAATGCAAAATTTATCTTTTGATTGAGATCTAGTGATGCAAAACGAAACTACTAATGAAC
Source organism: Larix kaempferi (assembly GCA_027924585.1). Taxonomy (NCBI): domain Eukaryota; kingdom Viridiplantae; phylum Streptophyta; class Pinopsida; order Pinales; family Pinaceae; genus Larix; species Larix kaempferi. Next base: position 4,183,521 of record BSBM01001606.1, on the reverse strand, counting down.
AAAGTATGAGATCTAACCTTTTAACAAATGCAAAATGTAAAACTTTAAAAGATTGACTACTAGCTTTCAAAGACAATGCAACTAACAAACTAAAGTTTAACAAGTTTTTTGTTTGTTTTTTGAAGTGTTTAAGGGCAGACTTGAAGGTGGACGAGAGGAGACTTGGGGCAAACCCAAGGGGAGACGAAAGCTAGCAAAAGGAGTTCAAAAGGGAGGAAAATGAAAGGTGAAGGGAAGCCCAAAAGGAGTTGGATGAGAGGGAGGAGGAGAGGAAAAGGAGGGGAGACGAGAGGAGCAAGGGAAAGAAGACAAGGTTGGAAGGAGGAGAGACGAAAGGGAAAGGGAAGGATAACCTAAGGTGGACGAGAGCAAGGTGGAGAGGCTAAAACGAAGGGTAAGAAAACTAGCAAAGTAGGGAAAACGAAGCTAGGAGGAAGAGGGACGAAAGGGCTAGCAAGTCAATGCAAAGGGATCAAGGAGAAAAGAGAGAGGGCTTGAAGAAGTGAGCCTTTGGAACCAAGTAACCAATTCAAAAAAGTGTTTTGTGTTGATGGAGAGAAGCAAACTTGTAGCTTCGAATGCAACCTTGAGAGCTTGTCTTTTGGAGGGTTCCTGAAAGCACAAAGGTTAGAGCAAACAAACCAAATCACCTCCACTCTATCTTTTGAATACCTGCACACATGCACCACTTATACAAACAAACCAAATCATGCTTAGAGTGTTAGACAAAATCGAAATAAGAGACAAACAAGTATAACCGACTACAGTTTGTGCTCTTAAAACTAATCAAGCCTAATACAAACAAATAACTTGGACCATCAAATATTTGTTCTATGCTCTTAAGAAAGAGATCTAAGCTAAACAATGATTAAGCATGAAATAATATAAATGAAACAAGGGCAAGTATCACCTCAATAATGGAAAGATTTGCTCACAAATACATAATGCACACCATAGACCTCCAAAGCCAACTTTATTTCCAAAATGTAGCAATAGCTACAAACTCTTACAATCTCAACAGAGTAAGTTTACAACAAAAATACCATGAGGAATGAGGAGACAAAGCCCTCATTATATAACAAAAGACAGGAGCCAGCCTACCCTAATTCGAATTAGCACCAAAGGAGCCAATAGTTTTGAGTCATCAAATCGAAATCCATCAAATCTCAGTCAAATTCCATGTCAAACATGCTTGGAGTGCTAACTCCCACCAAAGAATTCAAGTTTGCATTCAAGGAGATAGGGAGGTGGCCTCCACCTAGGCAAGGCACCCCCCATCTTTCTTTGGAAAAATCACCAATCAAATGAGCATATGCCATGTGTAAACTCGAACTCCAATAGAGATAGACATGAGTTCCTTGTGAAGGCGTGAATGCCACATGTGGGAGACCAAGTTTGAGTTATATTCAATGCAACATGTGTGTAATAGGATCCAAGCCCAAGTGATTGCATATCTAGGAAGGCGTCTATAGGCTTTAATGCCATCCAACCAACCCATTTATCACTTGACACATCACAAAATCGAGTTCTGCATGCATGAGGGCGAATTCAGTTGGAGGAGATCTTATCTGGTGACTGGATAGTTGATTGGATGATGACTGAGATGATTGGAATCTTCATTAATGCCCAATGCCATGTCAATTAACCTTTTATTTTAATCCATTTGGATTATTTTGGAGAGATTTGGATTATCTCCAAATATTCATTTTTTAATATTTTAATTAATAATTTCTCTGTAAATGACTTTTTTGAGAAATTATTAATTATGAGGATGAATTGACATCCAAAACTTAGGATAAACTGGTCCGAAGATCATGAATGATTTTTGGCTTAAGGTTTAAGCCTTCAATCACTGAATTCGGACCTCGGATGACTGACATATTACAAATTGAAATTTTTCCATTTAAACTATGGAAAAATTTATTAAAAATTAAAAATAATTAAAAACCCAAAACCGAAGGACCCGGTAAAAAAATTTCGAAATTTTTTTCTAAGGGTCCTAGTGACTTAGGACATGACCATAGTCTATTCTAATAGTGTCTAGTAGGCTTATATACATTAGTTGGACTCTAATGACCCCCCATGACTCAAATTTTCAAAATCGGGCATTCCAACTTTGGAGGAAGCGGGAGAAAACCTTGTCGATTATTACTCGAATACAGGCAAAGCATAATTGACAAGGGAAAAAACTCCCTGGAATACCTTAGTTGCTTAACCAAGTCATGGGGGACCGAGCCACTCAAAAATCCTACTAGCACACTTTATTACAAACCCCGTGGGGCCATGGTCATTCTGACTAAAAAATAAAACTGGCTAGCCAAAATTGGCTAATTATTGTCATCTGAAACCCTGATACTCTGGAAGTGAACACTGATGTGTTCCATCACTGGCGGCTCAATGGAGTTTCAACTATTTGTACAAAATAGGTGATAACACCTTATCACAATAGTCTTCGGCATATTACAATTAAATACTTTTTATTCTAGAACTACTCTTCACAGACATACTCTTCAAACAGATTTACAGCATAGTAGATGAGATAAGCAGCATGAATCCACCATCCTTCTTAGTCTATATTATGCATATAGAATCAATTAGTATGTACTAATGAAGACTCGAGATGAGAATGGCAAGGTGAACAAAAACAGAACAAAAAAGGATCTCCTAGCCAGGTTTCCATTAACATGGCAATTACCTACACGGTGTGAATCCAGTCAAATGCAATTTCGTTTTAATATTTTGTTCACAAATGTCATCATTACTTGATTCCCAGCCTTAATTGCCTGTAATCGTCGGATGGGTTCACAAAATTTACATCAAGGAAAATTACATTAATTTCCCATATTCCTACCACTCTCTATAGCTTTTGAAGCCTTATCTCTATATTCTTGCTCAAAACCCTGGTCTTCTAAATCTTTTAACTTGGTAGTTGTTGAGTTTTGGGGTCAAATTTTCCTTCAAACTTCACAGTGCAATCAAATAATTATGAAAAGTCAAGATTTAGGAAAAGGTTTTGTGATAAAAACAAACACTCTTTTGTATCTTGCAAACCCATGGTTGATTTCAATTTAAGACAGTGAAGCCAAAAAAAACCCAAACCAGAAATGAATTCATTTTCCATCAAATCAGACCTCTGAAAGAGCAGGCCTGGGTATTCAATCCAATGACAGATCTCTTCATGAAATGAACATTTGCATAAATGAACAAAGATGGAAATAGGAATATTCTTCCACAACTCAAATTGGGAATTCATCATAATAGAGGGTGTCAAAACTCTGATCTTGGGGTGCTCATAATTGTAGAAAACCATAGACAACCAATTCTTTCTAGGGTAAGTAGTCTACACAACCCCATCCCTTCTTGTATAAATCATGGGCTCACGGGCTTGTTATCACGTTTGACACACATTATAGCATACACACATTAGAGTACTTTCTAGGGTAAGTACTCTGATCTTGGGGTGCTCACAATTATATAAAACCATAAACCATAGACAACCAATTCTTTCTAGGGTAAGTAGTCTACACAACCCCATCCCTTTTTGTATAAATCATGGACTTGTAATCATGTTTGACACACATTATAGCATACTTATCATCAAGGATTTCAGCTAGTTCCCTATTGTCAACATTGTAAAGTAGATCACAGTCTATGAACATAGCCCAACCCTCGAACCCAACTAATAATGGAGTTAATAACCTAGTAAAGAAGAACTGGGTACTCTCAGTGGGTTCCCTTGTGCGGCAGTATATCCCAGCCCTCTGGATATCTTCCATAAATCACCTACTTCATTGGATAGGAATTCCCAAGATGAACTTGTGCTCATTAGTAGCAGAAAAGATAACCCCTCACCTTCCATTTCTACACCGAGTTTCTTTTTTTTTTCCAGTTGCGGAAATAGTAAATCATATTCAAGTTCAGATAAGGCTTTTAGATGCATCCTAGTAGCGAGATTGGGACTGGGAATGGGGATAGCATTTGCAACATCCACCTTGAGTTTGTCTGAATCTTCAGAGCCAAAGCAGAAGATGCAGGAGGACCAAAGGTCGTGAGATCCAATCTCACTGCAGCCTCAAGAAGGCATCATGAGGGGCTTGATTACCAATAGTGAAAAAGTTCTTCCAAAGCTCAAGATCTTTGTGGGTTAAGATCCCTGAGAGGATCCTTCCTACGTCTAAGGGGAAAGCGATGAGCAACTTGAGATGCAACGAAGAATACATGCTGCCATTTTTAGATACGATCTAGAGGCATTAGGAGTGTGCTCTGTACAGAGCCCTTGGGTGCCTTGAATTGCATGGATAAATCTGGGGCCAGTCCTCCTGTAGGTTTTAAACAAGGGAGGCATTATGGATATCCAAATGGCGGAATTGATACAACTTAAATTTAATCGATGAATGACATTATATAACATTCATCCAGATGGAGTTCCAGACATCAATTCAGATTGCTACAACAGTTATATTTGGGTTGTTGTGGGTTGTATATGCCTTTGAAAGTGAGCTTTGGCAAGTAATTGTTGCTGGCAACCTTGTTGGTAATGCTACACCTTTCAGACTTGTCACTGAAAACAAGTGAAAGTTGTGTTAGCAGAAGTGGGGAAAAGAACAAATGCATAATGGGTGGATAAGCTAAAATTGTGAACAAGGATATTCATCAGTCCAAGCATTCTTTCAATGGTTCACACATATAGCAAAAGATAAATCAAATACCCGAACACCAGGACCCTAAACAAGAGGGATTGTCCAAGAGAAATGCCTCACCAAGAAAGACTAACTTAACATAAAATAAAACCCTAAGCACCCTTACCTTGGACACTCTAGGCTGGAGCTATTGAAGATTGCCAAGACTAGATTTGCTAGCTACTACCTCACCTTCAGGAGACTTTTTGAAGGTAAGAGAGGCATTGGCTAGTATGGTCTCAAGTGATTCATGGAAGGAATTGAAAGACAGAGCAGCAAGCACAGCTGATAGACATGACTTTCAGGAGGTGGAGGACACTGTTCTTGATGGTCAGTTCTAGGCACAGATTAGGTATGTTCTGCAGTTCACCAAGCCTATTTATAGTATGATTCATTTTGCAGATACAGATCAGCCGATTGTAGTGCTCTACCTTCTGTAAGGGCACTAAATTAGTCACTAGGTCAAATTCGATGTACAACACCTTATCTAAAGCTTGGTTTTAAAAAAAATTGAGTTTGTTTTGCATCAAAATTTTGTTATAGTTCTTGAAAGTTGTGTTAGCAGCGGTGGGGAAAAGAACAGATGCATAATGGGTGGATAAGCTAAAATTGTGAACAAGGATATTCATCAGCCCAAGCATTCTTTCAGTGGTTCACACATATAGCAAAAGATAAATCAAATACCCGAACACCAGGACCCTAAACAAGAGGGAGTGTCCAAGAGAAATGCCTCACCAAGAAAGACTAACTTAACATAAAATAAAACCCTAAGCACCCTTACCTTGGACACTCTAGGATGGAGCTATTGAAGATTGCCAAGACTAGATTTGCTGGCTACTACCTCACCTTCAGAAGGCTTTTTGAAGGTAAGAGAGGCATTGGCTAGTATGGTCTCAAGTGATTCATGGAAGGAATTGAAAGACAGAGCAGCAAGCGCAGCTGATAGACATGACTTTCAGGAGGTGGAGGACACTGTTCTTGATGGTCAGTTCTAGGCACAGATTAGGTATGTTCTGCAATTCACCAAGCCTATTTATAGTATGATTCGTTTTGCAGATACAGATCAACCAATTGTAGTGCTCTACCTTCTGTAAGGGCACTAAATTAGTCACTAGGTCAAATTCGATGTACAACACCTTATCTAAAGCTTGGTTTAAAAAAAAATTGAGTTTGTTTTGCATCAAAATTTTGTTATAGTTCTTGAAAGTTGTGTTAGCAGCAGTGGGGAAAAGAACAGATGCATAATGGGTGGATAAGCTAAAATTGTGAACAAGGATATTCATTAGCCCAAGCATTCTTTCAGTGGTTCACACATATAGCAAAAGATAAATCAAATACCCGAACACCAGGACCCTAAACAAGAGGGAGTGTCCAAGAGAAATGCCTCACCAAGAAAGACTAACTTAACATAAAATAAAACCCTAAGCACCCTTACCTTGGACACTCTAGGCTGGAGCCATTGAAGATTGCCAAGACTAGATTTGCTAGCTACTACCTCACCTTCAGGAGGCTTTTTGAAGGTAAGAGAGGCATTGGATAGTATGGTCTCAAGTGATTCATGGAAGGAATTGAAAGACAGAGCAGCAAGCGCAGCTGATAGACATGACTTTCAGGAGGTGGAGGACACCGTTCTTGATGGTTAGTTCTAGGCACAGATTAGGTATGTTCTGCAGTTCACCAAGCCTATTTATAGTATGATTCGTTTTGCAGATACAGATCAGTCGATTGTAGTGCTCTACCTTCTGTAAGGGCACTAAATTAGTCACTAGGTCAAATTCGATGTACAACACCTTATTTAAAGCTTGGTTTTAAAAAAAAATTGAGTTTGTTTTGCATCAAAATTTTGTTATAGTTCTTGAAAGTTGTGTTAGCAGCAGTGGGGAAAAGAACAAATGCATAATGGGTGGATAAGCTAAAATTGTGAACAAGGATATTCATCAACCCAAGCATTCTTTCAGTGGTTCACACATATAGCAAAAGATAAATCAAATACCTGAACACCATGACCCTAAACAAGAGGGAGTGTCCAAGAGAAATGCCTCGCCAAGAAAGACTAACTTAACATAAAATAAAACCCTAAGCACCCTTACCTTGGACACTCTAGGCAGGAGCTATTGAAGATTGCCAAGACTAGATTTGCCAGCTACTACCTCACCTTCAGGAGGCTTTTTGAAGGTAAGAGAGGCATTGGCTTGTATGGTCTCAAGTGATTCATGGAAGGAATTGATAGACAGAGTAGCAAGCGCAACCGATAGACATGACTTTCAAGAGGTGGAGGACACCCTGTTCTTGATGGTCAGTTCTAGGCACAGATTAGGTATGTTCTGCAGTTCACCAAGCCTATTTATAGTATGATTCGTTTCGCAGATATAGCTCAGTCGATTGTAGTGCTCTACCTTCTATAAGGGCACTAAATTAGTCACTAGGTCAAATTCAATGTACAACACCTTATCTAAAGCTTGGTTTAAAAAAAAATTGAGTTTGTTTTGCATCAAAATTTTGTTATAGTTTCTGTCTGTTTTGTATACATTTCCTATCGTTTAATTTCATTCAATAATAAATGAGGATAACAAGTTATGAGACAAGTTAAATAGTATAGAATTTATTCCACCACTTGATCTTTAAATGAGGATAGGATAACATAATAAATACAAACTTGACTTTCCATATGGAGGATGCTCATGTCTTTATTATTCAACCAAATCCAGATTCACCAATGCTGTTTGATTTATAATTAAAGATTAAATAACAATATCATATGGAATATAATAATATCAAATAAAAGAATCACTTTCAATTGTTTTTAATATAATAATATTATTCCGTTTTACTATTCACTTAAAACAATCGAGATAAATTCATCCATTTATGCAAAACCATTAAGCTGTGTTTATTTAACAATAATTATAATAACAATAAGATTATGCTTATTAATAATGACAACAATATTAATAATACTAATACTAATAATAATAATAACAATAACAACCATAATAATAATTGGTTTAAAGGAAAGAAAAACATACAAGCATAACATTAATTAATTTTAAACAAAACACCTTCAATGGTTTAAACAGTATGATAAACACGTTAATCAGAACTATACTATTGGTGTACACTAAGCAATATCTATGTTATTTACAATAACTATTTCGTGACAATTCTTAATGCGTCACTTATATGTAACTATTAACTAAACTGATTGACCTATCTATTCATATCCAAATGATTAAACAATCATTATTCGAACTTGATTAATGCATGATTGACTCTTATCTACAATAACATTACAATCTGGGGTGGCAGGTGCGGGTGGGATACTCTTTGATCCCGGAGGAAATAAAGTTGCAGCCTTCTCTTGGGGACTAGGTAGCAAAACAAATAATGAAGCAGAATGGCTAGCTCTCATTTTCTCTTTAGACATGGCCTCCAACTTCAGCATTGACAATCTCAGAATCTACGAAGACTCCAGACATGTCATTCAAATTATGCGAAGAGGGTCTGCCCCACCAGGCTCAAAAGCCCACAGATACATGCAAAGAATTAAATCCAACGCTCTTCTCTCAAAGGCCTCTTTTTTCCACATCCGTCGAGAGAACAATAGGCTTGCGGATTTAGCGGCTAATAAAGGAATTTTGCTCGAAATTGGGCACGTCAAGGATCTCACTGGAGCTTTGGGGTATCATTACATTCCTTAAGTCTTAATGCTAAGGATCAACAATCTCATTGTATTTCTTAAGGTCGGGTCCATGGTCTCGAGGGTCCACCTTTTCCCTTACTCAAACTTTGGATTTGTATCTTCCCCCCCCTCCGTAGCTTCAGCCACACGCCTCCCCGGACGCCCTACCACTTGTCACCTCGCTCCCAGCTGCGCTGTCAGCTCCCACGAGCCAATATTTACTCCCCCACCCGTTCCTTCTTTCTCTTCCTCCGCCATGGCTCGTCCTCCCCACTTACCCGATGCTCTGAGTCGCCTCTCCCTCTGCGATCTTGACTCTCCTTCCCCCCGTCGTCTGTTGTTGCCGACGTGTAACATTGAAATAATGCAGACTGTGTTGGCGGCCATAGCCGCCCTGAGTAGAACTATGGTGGACATTAAACTTGCTGTTCGAAACACCTACGATGCCGTTTGCTCCAGCGTCAAACAAAATGCAGAGATGGCCTCGGATATTACTCACGCGGTCTCCCAGCTCTCTTGTCAGGATTCCAGGATAGACGACCTGGAGAGGAACTTGTTTGAGTTAATGGGGAAAGTGGACATGCTGCAAGAAGACATGGCCGTTCTTACAGGGAAAACTTAAGGAAGTTGGGTGCACGAAACCCCCACGGTCAACCAGGAAATGGTGGACGCAACCTCTGCCCAGTTAAAGAATTATGGCTAGTTTACAGCATAGCTCAGGTTCCAAAATTTTGTATCTATTTTGTCAATGCATTTCTGCATAATCCTCAACAGACAATTTATCAAGGTTTGCTCCAGCTCCATTTTGGATAGTTATAGAAAGACAAAACTCAGAGCTTGCAATGTAATGTTGTTAGAAATCACAGTTATAGTCTTTCCAGACATTTCCTGCTCTATTAGAAATCTTTTGAAAGCATGTAATGAATAGCTGTGCACAACTTTTATAAATACAATCTATTTCTCTGTTCCTGTTAAAAAAAAAAAAAGAATAACATTACAATCATTTAGCATGTTAATTATTTATCACATCAATACTAGCGTACATGTACAAGGTGTGCATGCGTGGCCAGCGTACGCATAGATCATATATGTACTATAAGAAAACATCACCTCGCCTCTGAATATAAACTAACTGACAAAATAATAATCATTCGTGCAGATAGAACAATCATACGTACAAGACATGACGATCACATAGATATAATCGAATAAACATACATCCAACATAATTGTTTCAACATCATCAATCATTAATAATTAACCAATCAAGTTATAACATCATTATACTTTAGATTCACAATATATAATCAATCAATTATTCTCAAGGGAAAGGTACTTACTACTACTAGCTTGGTGCCATAAACCCTCAACCCCTATTGGCTAACATATCCTCCCATCCTATCCTACTTCCACATCCTCCCTATCCTTCCTCTGCTAATAATGATGTGGTGTCAGCTTCACCGACATGGCCACATATAGAGCCTAAGAGCGGTAGCATTGGCTAAACAACTAACCTAGCCTCTCCTAGCAAGCATCTGATCATCATCACACGTCTGGGGAAGCATGTCTCAGCACAACCCTTCCACGACCTCGGGCATCATAAAACATAGGGTGGGAAATACCTCCATGCATTTCAAAATCATGTTGTGTTGCTATCAAGATTATCAGAATGTGTCGTCGTATCATCAATTTGGGTAATAAGGTTTTCCGCATAATAAGTAATATTCCACACATCATATCAAGTATCCGGCTATCACTTAACCCTTGTCCAAAATATTATTCTCCCAATTTGGTACATTATTGTGAGGCAGCCAAGAATGATGGAACATTTTTTACTTGAGACAACAATTCAGAAGAGGCTAATGTGGAGAATGGAGCCATAGCATTAGAGTGCTTGGAGGCTGAACTATTGGGTGATAATGATGGTGATCCAATTCATACAACATAGATGCTACCCCCAACCAATAGCAGGTTTCGAGATACTGGAGTTTTTCCTTTAGCTTCACAACGTCCAACAATCCGTGGGGGACATCCATCTTCTTCTCATGTTCCACGATCACTTCCAGCAGCTCCTATTCCACCTAGACCATGAGAAAATAAATTGGAAGTTTCTCGTGGCAAGCGGAAAGCTTAGTAGATAGTATCATAGTACTTTGTATTTCATGTTTATTATGGCCTATTTTGTAAACATTATGGCCTACTTTGAACTTTGACCTTTGAATCTTGAACGGTTGAACCTACCTTTGAAGTTTAAACTTTAAATTGTTGGTTGCATCTTACAACTCTTTGGTATTGAATATGATATTATGATGCTTTGTTTCATTTCATGGTTGATGTTATCTATTAGAGTTTGTTGATGGCAAATATCATATGTTGAAATTTGAAGGTTGATGTTGTTGATGATTGATGATTGATCATTTAATGACAGTGTTATAAGTTATAGCTCCTAGATGATTGATGTTATATGTGTACTAAAAGGTTATATCTATGTTTTCGTGTTTGTTATAGCTAATTTTGCATAATACATGTTTTTTTAATATATATGCATCAAAATATATTAAAATATGTATTATATCAAAAACGCTCCCAAAATGCTCCCCAAACGGAAGCTTTTGAAAATTTCGCTTTTCACTCCTGCTTCGCGCTCCCAACAGCATAGGTTTCAAGTACTGTTGTAAATCTGCATCCTTAAAACTCAGCATCAATTATATGCATTCGAGGTTGTTTAGGACTGCAAAAGTGACATAAAATCAGTATTATAACTTCAATCCATTTGGAGCTTGATCTCTGTGCACAAGGTCTTTTTAGGTACATCATTGTTACATCATAAAGGTGGTTTTGTTCACTATATTGTTGATGAGATTTTGTTCCACTATATCACTGTTCTTACTCATAATTGGCTATAGTATAGTACTCTGTTTTGTGCCTTGAATGAAACCCCTAACCTACAGGCCTTTACTGCTGCAGAGTTGGTAAGTTCTCTTACTCCTTAAGCTCTCATCACTTTGGTTATTACATGCATATGATAAAAGGTCAATAAGTCAAGATCTGAGTTTATCATTGAATACACCAAACTGTGGTTTCATCATTTCGACCTTATACTCTGTTTTGAACCTCATAAAAGAGTTCAGCTTCAAGTTTTTAAACCACAGGTCCATACTACTGTTGCATGCCTTGCACATCTTGGGGATCACTACCTCTTTACTGCTGTCCATACTCTTGCTGATCCAGAAAGTTTGCCTTCTCTTTTATGCTCTCATCATTCTGAAAACAGAGCTCTCAATTAACTCTTGTCAAGGATCAATTCGGCTCATATCCCATATAAATTCACCTCCTAAATCTGATTTCAGTTTGCTCCTTGGATAGGTGATGTTACTTTTCATTCTTTTGGAAACACCCTGACAGACTTTTTTTCTGTTCCATTTAGCAATTGCAAGCAAAGTTTGGGGTCTAGCCTATTGATCACTTTTATCTTGTCACTTTAATGGAGAGTCAGTATCCCTTTCACAATCTGCTTAAGTCATATAAGGAAGGGTAATTACTGTTTGAGCTGAGGTTGGTTTATTGCAAGTATTTTGTTTCTCATTAAAAGCAATAAGCTATAGTTCATGTCTCATTTCTTAGGGGGAATTTGATCACATAACAAGTCATTATTTGAGTTGCTTTTGAACTCGTTGAAGAATCTTGTATACTCTTTCACCTCTTGGTAAAGCTAAAAGTCCTATTTGAGGTTTTAAGATCCATAGTGTTGTATTGACTTGTAAACATATAACAAGCCCTCAAATCTTTTACCCATCAAGCACAAATGCTAGAGTGATTATCATTATTGGCTGTGTCTTTTTGGGATAGTGTATTATTGCTTGGCAAGTGCTCATTTTGCAATTGGAGCACTCATCTTCTCATGTCTAGGTGGCTTTAGTGGTGGCTAAAGTGATTATTATCACTAGCACCCTATTTGGTACACCAAGTTATCCCATGATGCATGATTATTTTGGATGGCCTATGACAATCACATCTAAATAATCCTAAGTCATTAAGAGAAGCATCATCTTCTCCATGCACACTAATAATAATAAATTAAAGCATGGCTCCTAAGAAACTTTGTGTAGATTTATCACTATATTTTCTTGGGTTGAACACTTACCTTGTAGATTGTCTTTGAAGAGAAATCGGGCTTCATTGTAAGTCTAGTTTGAGGGTTGATTCAAAAGGTTTGAAGGGTTGCTTCCCCAACATGCAAGTCATACTTAATCTCACGTTCGAAGGATATCTCATCGTGGGAAGGGTTTTTCCTTATAACTGAAATCAGATCAATCAAGAGGTCATTGGAATGATTTTTGCTTTTGAATCTTCTCACATTTCACACATGAAAAGGATCGAGCGATGCCTCATTTTATCTTTTCCTGGATTTAGTGACCATATCAAAACAGCTTGTACGAAGTCCCTATTTGATTAAGGTGGTTGGAAGGATGAATCTCAGCTTGAAGACTCGTGAGTGTTGCCTAGTGATTAGTGAAGGCAAGTTGAGGCCGACTTGAACTAGCTTGGGGGCAATCTGAATCCTAAGAGAGGGTCGACTTCAGCCTAACTATATATTTTATAGCTTGGATCCGCCTTGTGTGGTGGTGAAAAGTGAGAATCTATAAGAGGGAAGAGCACTTTCTTAAATATGATTTCACATATTTCTTCATATCACATTTAGATCAAATAGATGGTGCTTTCTTGCCCAACAAGTCATCTTTGTTTTACAAGTTTTCCTCATGCTAAATTTTCATTGAACAAGGTGTTGTCTTGCCTAGAGTGAGGTGCTCGCTTTAACCCTAATCTATGCGTTTTGATGAGGTGAATCTTCAGCATAAGAAAGGAACTGTCAATTAATGGAGATAATTTTCATCTTAATGGCTTGGTAAAGGCGTTTTCTGGAGGGGCAAGTGATCATCTTGGTTCTTATCTTTAAGTGATGATCAAAATGATGGAGGGATTTACCTTGCTCAACAAGCAACCTCCTTCTGGTGCTTTCTCCATTATAAAGTTTTGCTAAAGAAAAGGGCACTTGCTTGCCAAGCAACTTATCTTTATTTTTTATCCTGGAACTTTCTAAACTAAGCCCTCAATAAAGCACCCTATCTCAACAACCCTTTTATTGGTTCAGGATATTTTGGATACTGATTAAAGTTGGAAATGGATCCCATCTTTACTCCTTGTATAGGTGCTTTGTTGAGGTGTGTTTCCATCTATTATAAGGTGTAAACAAGGTGTTGTACAGGGGTTAATCTCAACATATTTCATCTAGTGAAAGGTGTACATGGGACTTATTTTTAGCCTATTGTTCCAGAAGTGCTTTGTGTGATCTTGTGTTGCTTTAATGAATTAACAGGTGCTTTGTTGGATCTCCATGTTGCATGAATATGTAACAGGGATGCTTTCGTCTATTTTAATAAGAAGGGCACTTCAATTCATTTAAGTTCAGATGCTTTTCTGGGAATGATTTGCAGCAGATTCAAAATCTCATTACGCCTGATGAAAAAAACTACATAACAAGGGTTTTGTGGAAGGTAGTGTCTTCTATCTCTAACACACTTGAGCGATCCACTAAATCGTGATTTGGGTGATGAGATGTGGCTTATTTTCGGCAATAATTCTTTCAGATTGGGCACACTGACTCCACTAATAGATAGTGTGGGTTCTTTTTGGAGATTTTGGTAATGTTGGTTTCCTATTATTGGCAAAAGAAGGGTGTTGCTTGTGCCAAAGTTATGCATGAAGAGGTAAGTCTCCACTAACCTTGGGCATTTTGGGGGGACTATTTTGACGAACATGTGTTCTAATTTTAGAAGTGGTTGAGTTGACCTTGCATGATTGTGAATTTTGACTCTAGGGTTTTTGTTAAGTGAAGTCAAAAGATATACTAAGCCTTAGTTATTTAAGGAGGTGGAGCTTCAAGAAGCAACCCACTAGTGCCTTGAGTTATCACTTTGCTTATTGTCTTCTATCTTGCTTATGAAAACTTGAGTCTTTGAGCATATTGATAGTATGAGAGTTTTGTTTCTAATAGCTCTCTTGCTTTGAATTCATAGGATTCAAGTGTTGGTAAGATTATTTTGCCTTGTTGGTATTCCTTTTTCTAATCTAACTTGATTCCTTCACTGTGCAGGTGTTGAAAGATGTTTGAGAGATTTTTGGTATACTGTTTGGAAGATTTTTCTCACCATTCTCGAGGAGACTTTCAGATTCAAGTATTTATTGCTGCCTCTGAAAGTTCCTCATCAAAATTGGTAAATTGAAGTTGCAGATCCGCAATTATTTTTGCAGATCTAGCAGTGCAATGCATTAAAATTTTAGGCCTGAGATTATTTTGTGAGCATCATAGAAGAGCACTAAAAGTTTTTCAATCTTTGTAAACCCTTTCTCTAGACAATTTTCATGGTATTCTAGTTATTGCATTTAGGTTTGGATCAGTCATGGTTTTGCCTCCAAGTTTGGCCAAGAAAAGAAAACTACTTGTCACACTTCAAGAGAAATGAAATTAAACTGCTTGTCACACTTCAAGTGAAATGAAATAAAAAGAGGTAAAGTAATACTCGAAGATAGTCAAAGCATTTCAAGTCTAGTCATTCTTTCCTTCAATATATCTGATAAACGATTAAAATACTGAGTTGAGTTGGTCCACTTGAAGGTTTATAAGTCACCATACTTAAACTGAGTTGTGCCCACTTAGCTGATAACTTATAAAATACAATGGTAAAGTAATACTAGAAGATAATCTAGTCAAAGCATTTCAGGTCTAGTCATCCTTTCTTTCTATAGATATGATAAACGATACAAATACTGACTTGAGTTGGTCCACTGGTCCACTTAAAAGTTTATAAGTCAGATTGTCTAAAGACCCAAATTGCCATACTTTAACTGAGTTGTGCCTGGTTAGCTGTTAACTTATAAAATACAATGGCATAACTGACACTAAAGTAAAAAAACATAACAGATCAGTATAATCCCTAAACTAATATGAACTCCAATACATAAATGCATAGAAAACAATGAGGTATCTCATAACTGACACTAAAGTAAAAAAACATAACAGATCAGTATAATCCCTAAACTAATATGAACTCCAATACATAAATGCATAGAAAACAATGAGGTATCTCATAAACTGTGTTTCGGAAAAAAATTATATAAATAAATTTTTGAACATTTATTGCAAAAAAACATATTCAGTCCAAATATGCACAAGAGTTTTTGAAAACAGAGGTGTTGGACCAAATTCTAGCTGATAGTATTTATGAGCGTTGGACCTGCTCCACAAACCCACTTCCGCGTTTCATAACGAATGAAAACAAGCCTAGCATTGGATGGAGCTTTACACATATGTTATGTCATCAAAGCTATCGAGAACCCATAAGAAGAGGCAAACTACCCACCTTTTATGGTGCCCTTTTCCAGGAGACTTGCAGTTGTTGTGAGAACCACGAAGACATCTTCTGTTGGCAGTTTAGTTGCATGTAGCAAATCTGTGTTGATATCATAAATCTCTATGAAACAGGGCAATAGTGGCATCCTAGCTACTTGATTGTACTTGATTGTAGATACATAGATGTTCACAGATGACATACTTTAAACAATACTACTAGCAATGCAATGTATTAAATTTTTAGGCCCAAGATTATTTTGTGAGCATCATAGAAGAGCAGTAGAAGTTTTTTAATCTTTGTAAACCTTTTTTTCTATACAATTTTCATGGTATTATAGTTATTGCATTTTAGTTTTGGGTATGTTGTGGTTTTGCCTCCAAGTGTGGCCAAGAAAATAAAACTGTTTGTAACACTTCAAGTGAAATGAAATAAAAAAAAGTTGAAGTAATACTCTAAGATAGTCTAATCAAAGCATTTCAAGTCTAAGACCAAACTAGTCATTCTTTTCTTCTATAAAAATCTGATAAAATAATAAAAATATTGAGTTGAGTTTGTCCACTTAAATGTTTACAAGTCAAATTAATCATTCATCCTTCTATAAATATGATTAAAAGATTGTTCTCTTCTATATTAATCTGATCAAATAATATTAACTTGAGCTTGCTTACTTAAAAGTTTATAAGTCAGAGTGTCTAGAAACCCAAATTGTCATCCTTTAACTAAGTTATGCCTTATTACCTATGATCTGTAAGATACAATCACATAACTAACATTATAGTAAAACAATCAAATAAAGATAGTCACTAAAGTAATATATACCAATTCTAATAAAGATATGTATGATTTGTAAAATACAATCACATAACTAACATTATAGTAAAAGAATCAAATGAAGATAGTCACTAAAATAATATATATCAATTCCAATAAAGATATACATCAAAAATAATGAAATAATATCTTAATCTATGTTTTGATAAATTCATTTATTAAAAAAACTATATAAATAATATTTTATACATTTATTAGATATATTTAATCTATGATTTAATAAATTAATTAATTAAAAAAACTATATAAATGATTTTTTATACATTAGATATATTTAAATATTGAAAAACAAACATTTAGTTGCAATATGGATAAACCTCTATCACAAGAGTTTTTGGAAACCGCTATGTTCAATCCAAATCCAAATCCAGTTAATAGTATTTATTAGTATGGAACCAACTCCACAAACCCACTTCCGTATTTCATAATGAAAGAAAGCAAGCGAAGGATTGAATGGAGTTTATACAAATATTATGTCATCTTAAGCTATCCAAAACCCATAAGAAAGAAGCGGCAAACTACCTACCTTTCTCGGTGCCCTAGTCTAGGAAGACTCGTAGCTGTTGTGAGAGCCATGAAGACGTCAAAATTCTTCTGGCAGTTTAGTTTCGCCATCAGACAGAGCATCCAGAACTTGGCATCTACCAACTCTGCCACAACATAACCCTCATCCTCAGTCATACGCCATTACACCACAACCCCGGAGCTCAACTCAACTCCTTGTACACTATTACTGCTTGGGCAGACGAAATCACTGTAAGAAAAACAAGATTTATAAACAATAAACCTTTATCCCTCCCCAACCCATCCATTCAACATAATATGAAATGAAGAGAAATGAAACGTTTTTACCTGAAGGCGGGCGGAGCGATATCGTTCTCCATCGTTAGCTTGGTTGTCAAATCTTCAATGAGATACCATATGTATCTATGGGCTTTCAAATATTGGGAAATTCAATAAATAAGGAATAAATGCAAAAGCAATCAAGAAACAGAAACCCAACCCCATCCCATTCCAGAGAAACATTAAGAAAGACTGCTAAAAAAGAAATTCAGATTCGGTAATGAAATGAAGATCAGAACTAATAAAAAACTAAAGCACCGGGATGCACATAAATAGAACAGACACACATCGTAGCATTCACAGAGCCAAATTTCCAAAAGAAAAAGAAAAAAAAGAGATTAAAAAAAAAAGAGCAAGCTGTTTTGAAAACAGAAATTGAATACATCATAACCACAAACGATGGATGAGCATGGCAGGAATTCAAGAAGCCATCTGCTCTGTCTAGGAATTCAGAAATCAGAATGAATAACGTATGGGAGTGACGAATGGAAGGGTTTAAATAGAGGGGCGAGGGAGGGAGAAAGCAGAGCCCTGGGCGAGTATCCACCCATCCAACGGCTACATACAAAAAGCAAAAAGCCTAACCCACACTTCCTTTCTTCCTGGCTTTTTCTGCGGGAAAAAAACAGACACTAGAGTGAAAGAAGCAGCGTTAAGAGCATTACTAATTTACTATTAATGGATATGCTTTGCTTTTTTTTTTGGTAATCCGTCGTCACTCGTCAGTCATTTAAAGTCAATTTGCTATGACAGGACAATTCCTTGGCGGATAAACTCTTTAAGATGGGTTTTAGTGGGGTTTTTGGTATTTTATTTTGGAAAGAAATACTTGATTTGTAGGTTATGGATTCTGGTTCTTTTAATATTTTTGAGTGATTATATTTACTGTTTTTGAAATATCAGCTTTGTTATCTTTTTATCCTAAGATCCTTTTGTTTTCTGGATTTAGTTGACTCCTTATATGTTCAGCAAATCTATTATGTTTTAATGTTTGGACAGGATATACATATATCTCTGTCGTACTATTTCATTTTGATTACAAGAACTTTTCATTTGTACCTTTGATTCTTATGAATAACATCAATACGCTTTTTTCCTGCTGAAAATATGTTTGTACTTTTAATTTGTCACTACTTTCCGTCCACCTCATACAAAAAGACAAATATCTCCGTCTCTATGTTTGTGCTTTTAATTTGTTTGTCTCTCCGTCAGCCTCATACAAATATCTCCGTCCATATTCATACTAGAAAATTATAGATCATCAAAGTATCCTTTATTATTTTATCACTGGTTGGAAATTACATAATTATCATGTTTTTTTGACACCAAATCAAAATTTCTAATTTAGTAGCTTTTCAAGTGACTAATTTCTAATTTAGTAGCTTTGGAAAATTCAGTGTGTAGAAATCTTAGCCGATATATTACACAACACATTCAATGTTATTAGCAGAGTAACTTACAATACATTTAATGTTATTAGCAAAGTAACTTAACTTGTGGTGGATGAATGTCAATAAGCAAGTTAAGTGGTTGTGCTAGTCACATATTTCACTTGCTCTCTTTTATATCATTGACTTCACTGTCCGCTCACTACAAATCCAACTGCCTAAGTGCTCATAACAAGTCTATGTGCATGCATTTCAATATACTGCTTACTCATTTTCTTAAATCAAGATACATAAAATCTTTCATTATATGGATTTTCTTCCCAATTTTCTACTCTAGGTGTCATTCTAGAAGTTAACTGCCCCTAACAAAATGTATGCGTGGCTTATTGAAATGATTGTTTGAATTTCAAACTACACTATCCTTCAACAAAGTAAGAGGTTCGCATCCCAGAAGCATCTGTTGTTGGGGGAGATTATCGTCATCCGAGAAAGTTCCCTCACGTTCGTTGCTCCTCCTTCAACTTAATACACAAATGCCTAATCAGAGCATACACAATGTCTCTGTTGAAGGCACGGGTGTAACCCAATGGGAGCTTCTGCCTACGCGTTGTCATAATTGTGGAACGGCGATTTGAGGAAATCCGTGAATTAGGAAAGTTCAGTTATGAGAGTAAGAACCCATGGTCAACACCCATACTTGCAGTAAAAATGACAACAAATCATCTTTCGAGAATCTAGGATCTATGGAGATCAACCTCCATCCCAAACCAAAAGTCGAGAGAATAACATCGATTAGCATAAATATGCAATTTTTTAACAATCTAAAGGCTACAAGGAACATTGTCTACATCAATGTGCATTGTCACTTAGAATGGGGTTGCTGAAAGAAAGAACATAACAATATGTGAGGTTGCAAAAGCCATGATGTGTGATTAGGATCTGCCCACATACCTATGGGCAGAAGCCTCCAACACTGTTGTTTATATTTAGAACAAAATCCCTCATGCTATATTGGGAGAAAAAGACTCCTAAAGAGGTTTTCACTGGTGAAAAACCAGATGTTGGACACTTGAAGATTTATGGTACGGTCCTGTATACATTCATGTACCAAAAGAGAAGTGGACAAAGATGGAGCCATTTGGAAAGAAAGGGACATTTGTTGGATATATTGAATCCTCCAAAGCTTACATAATCTATGTTCCAGGACAAAGAAACATTGAAGTCAGCAAAGATGTAACATTTCATGAAGAGGCTTCCTTCAAGCACTCCAAAGAACTTCATTATGATTCAAACATGGAGGAACATGATACTATATGATGGAGGATCCCATTTTCGATTCTCCCCTTTCAGATGGTGAGAGGGAGAATCCAGAATAGTCCATAGATCCGCATGATCCCGAAGAACTATAATATATGATAGAAAGATAAATTGATGAACCTCCTGCTAAGAGGAGATCTGCATGGTGTCAAGACATTCTGCAAGAGGTAGGAAAGCATGGAGCAACTCTAGGCTCATCTAGAAAGCGAAAGGGACCTGAAAGACTTTTAGGATATGTAGCACAGATGAGTCACATTAGTGATTCAGAACCCTCTACCTATGAGGAAGCCTCTAAGTAGAAAGTATGGAAAGATGCCATGGTAGAAGAATACAAATCTATCATGAAGAATTATTTGTGGGAAGTGGTTCCTAAACTTGACAGAAAGTCAATAGTAACTTCCAAGTGGCTTTATAAAATCAAGCATGCAACTGATGGAAGTATTGAAAAGTTGATATAAAGCAAGATTCGTGGCTTGTGGTTTCTCATAGAAAGAATGAATAG
Source organism: Larix kaempferi (assembly GCA_027924585.1). NCBI lineage: Eukaryota > Viridiplantae > Streptophyta > Pinopsida > Pinales > Pinaceae > Larix > Larix kaempferi. Next base: position 4,162,870 of record BSBM01001606.1, on the reverse strand, counting down.
ACTATGATGAGACATTCGATTATGTGGCCAGGTGCACTACTATTCGAATCATAATTTCCCTTACTTCAGTTTTGGGTTGGAAACTTCACTAGATGGATGTGAAGACTGCCTTTCTCAATGGTGAAGTTGAGGAAAAGGTTTACATACATCAACCTGAGGGGTTTGTAGTTCATCGGAAGGAGTTCCATGTATGAAAACTTAAGAAAGTCTTGTATGGGATTAAGTAGGCCTCAAGGGCTTGGTATTTGAGGATTGACATCTATCTTTTGAGCTTGGGATTCTCCGAAAGCGAAGCTAACCACAACCTGTACTTCAAGGTTGTGAAGAACCAACCATTGATCTTGGTTCTCTATGTTGATGACTTGTTCTTTACTGGAGAGGAGAAACATATAACTCAGCGCAAGAGGGAGCTCACTTTTGAGTTCAAAATGAAATACTTAGGTCTTATGCACTATTTTCTTGGTCTAGAAATTTGTCAAAGGAAAGATGAGATCTTTCCTTTACAAGGAAAGTACATAGTTGATGTATTGCATAGATTTGGTATGATGGATTGTAAGTCCATGTCTACTCCAATGGTATCTAACCTAAATAAGCTACATGAGTCAAATTATGAATCGGATCTAGTGGATCCTACCATGTATAGACAACTCATTGGTTCCTTGATGTATTTGATACATAATAGACCAGACATATGTTATGTAGTGAGTATCTTGAGTGAGTTCATGTCTGAGCCAAGACATAGGCATTGGGTTTCTTCCAAGCATGTGCGTAGATACCTTTGAGGTACTATTGTTTATGGACTCAGATATGCTTCTAGTGATGGAGTGATTTTACTTGGATATGTCGACTTCGACTGGGGTGGTAGTATTGTGGACCGAAAGAATACATCCGGATTTTGTTTTAGCTTGGTATCAACTATGATCTCTTGGTCCAGTAGGAAGCAGGGCTCCGTAGCCCAGAGTACTACACAAGAAAAGTTTATTGCAGCTAGTATTGCCTGCCGAGAAGCTGTGTGGCTTAGGAAGCTACTTGTTGGGTTGTTCAGTGAGAAGCTTGAGACTACAGTCATTCACTCTGACAATCAGAGTTGCATTAAGATCTTAGAAAACCCTACGTTTCATGAAATATCAAAACACAATGAGATGAAGTATCACTACATTAGAGACATGGTACAGAGAGGCGTTGTAAGACTTTAATACATTGCTATTGGTGAGCAGATTGCAGATATGTTGACTAAGCCTCTGTCCGTGACTAATTATAGGTACTTCTGAGACAAGCTTGCCATGGCAGAGAATGCCTCCCTCGCTGAGAGGGAGTGTTAAAGTTACAACATCATGAGTCATTCTTCAGGCCAATCTTGTGTGTCAATATTCATCCTTATGTGTCGAGTTAGTGCCTTATAGGATCCTGAGTTGGACTCAGGAAACTTGGGGAAGAATCTTGAGTTGGAATCAAGAATAGTTAAACTTCATGTGTTGAGGCTAATGCTTTTTTTGTCAAAGTGATGATGTTGTACAGTCTTGCTAGTCAAGGCTAAGGTCTTATGTGTCAAGACAAGTCCTCATGTGTTGAGGTGATGCTTTGCATGTCGAAGCATGTATGGTGTGTGTTGTACTACTAACCATGGTTGAACTATTAAGTCTCCTCCAGAGACTGGCCACCTCTAAAGTGAATTACTTTAGCATATAACCACTTGGAACGATAGTGGGAAAATATGATCACATCATTGAGAAAATCTCCTTAGTATATTTGATATGATAATTAAGCTGATACATGTGGACCATGCAGATAAGACAAGAGATAAAGATAAGATGTGATAAGATATGAGAGAATTCGAATTGCACATAAAAGAATTAATTAAGAGAGAATTCAAATTGTTAAACTTTAGTGAAGACTTCAATAAATCAAAGGAGAACTCGAATTGATCACTACAGTGATATTAACAAGAAAGAATCAATTAAGAGAGTTAACTAAGTGATAACAAAGAAGATCTTGTTAACTAAGTGTTATTGCATGACGACACTTATGTTAAACTAAAAGATGACACTTATGTTAAACTAAAAGACGACACTTGAGTTGCAACACTTGCACGACGACACTTAAGTTATCCACCTGACTAAGTGGGCAAGCTTTCAGTTAAGGGGCAGGTTCATCCTAAGAATCAATTCAATGAGTTAATGCATTGCCTGAGAAGTGGGGCGCACTTCTTCATGCAATATTGATGCATCCAGATGGAGGGTGAGTTCATCTTGAAGTCAGAAGATAAAAATAGAAGCCGGTGCATGTGAAGAATATATAAATATGTTATACAGGATTGATGAATTCAAGGTGAAGCGAATTCTCTTCTCCCTTGAAGGCAATGCGCTTCTCTTTGTGTAGGATATTATTCCCAATATCTGTTCTTTATCTTTCTCTTGCTCTATAATTGCATCGGGGATGCTTGGTATAAAAGACATTCTATGTTATCTATCAATATACTAAGGAAGGTTTTGCTGGGGCTTTCTCCCTCAAGCCATAAGGGGTTTCCCCAGGGTAAATTCATGTGTCGAATGTGATTGCTTATGTGTGTGATTGTTATTTGATTTCAAGTACTATTGCATTTCCGAATTAAAGATAAAAATTAATAATTACATGCAACCATCTCGTGTAGCAACTATGAAACTATATAGAGATAAGTATCTGGTACATTACATGGAAAAATTATGTATATAACATTTCCTTATCATATGGTATGTATGGTATTTACTATTTACATGCCAAGAAAAAAGGTTCGATTGGCCTAGTAATATTGTCTCAATGGTTTTGGTCTCTCACAAACACAAGATGAGACATAACGATTACTCAAAGGATGATGGATTTCAAAATTAGTTGGTGAGTTCCCATTCACTTTTTCTTACCAGCTAAGAACCCCTTTTATGTTGAATGCATTGAAAACAAGCTTCTTAATTCAAATATTATGTTAACAAGTTTTTAGATCTACTTATATTTGGGGACTATTCCAAACTAATGTGATAGATAGTGGGCTCATGATAGCCCTTGCTTACAGATAAATAAAGTCAAAAAAATATGACAATCATTTAATTTGATAGCTCTTAACCACTACTCAACCAATTGTGCAGAGGATGCCCCTGTTGCACATGCTAATTCTTATGCAAGATATTATTTAACCATTTTTTTCTCTTTGGGTTACAAGTACCAGGCTAACTCTTTCTTTCTATATTTTGTATTACTATTAGAAGATTTTTTTTCAAGAAACCACAATAGTTATGGATCTTTTGAGTCCAAATTACCTTCTAATAGAAACAAAAATGTCTCTGAGGCCTAAAGGTCTTTCTCATTCTTGACCATAGTGATGCTAATCTAATACTAATTTTTGTGATGTTCGCTTGGAACACATAAAAGTGGAGTGAGATGGCAATCCAAGTGGAATGAGATGGCATATTGATTGAACAAATGGTAAGTCATTGGACAATCCTTTTGCCCTAACGCCTTTGCAAATTTCCTTGAAGTGCATGGGAGTTGATGATGAATTTTTGTAATGGTAGCAAAAAGTCCAAGGATTTGGCTTTGTACCATGGGGTTTCTTAGAATTGTTGGAATATATTCAACAACGCTATGGAAACACTGTTGTTGTGGTGATAGAGTGCGATCAATAGTAATGTTTTCCAATTGTTAAAGGTCTAAATACAAATGAGTTATGTTTATAATTATGAATGATTCACAAATGGCCTGCAAATAAATAGGTTTTGTACTAGCCATGGGTTTGCAGGCATGACACTAGCATTAAAAATAGTCTACGTTGAACTTGTTGGAGAGGAATAGGTGTTCCTTCATCATAGATAGACATTTCTAATGTGTTCAGTTCCTTCAAAAAAAAATTTGACCTTTTGTAATTGTGGACTCGAATGGAACTTGTCATCCTTTTTCCATGTCATTCCCATTAGGCTCTGATGCTGTTATAATCTGTAATTGTGGACTCGAATGGAACTTGTCATCCTTTTTCCATGTCATTCCCATTAGGCTTTGATGCTGTTATAATCTAAAAGTCTTTTAGATTCTTCAAAATCACATAAAGAAACCAAGCACTGCAACGAAAAACTATTCGCTCATACAATAATAGTTACCAAAAGACCTGGTAAATCAAATAAGCCATTAATAGGCGAACTTATATAGATATTTTTAATAGATAAGAAGATGATTAATAATTTACAATGAGGCTTGCTTTGATAGGCTTGAGCGTGTATAGTGAAGGGTTACACCCTTTCACTTAATAATTAATAACTTTAATTAACATACATATAATATTCATAGCATTGCCACTCTCTTAGAAAGGATTTGTCCTCAAAGCCTTATAATTTTGTCGCATTGTTCTTTGCGATGTCATGGCTGATGAAACATGTCGATACGAACTGCTAAGTGTAGAGCATAACTTTCGATACATCGACGGATCAATCCATCCCAAATTGATTTGTTGTGGACTGATGGGATTCCCTACTGATGTGTCGTCAGGAGATTTGATCACATTAGTACCATTATCTTTCGACATTTCCCTCTTTTTCAAATATCGGTTTTTATGGTTGGGGTGTCGATAGGGAACTTTCACAATGTCATTTTCATTTACGAGTGTCGTCTTTTGAGCATTGATTTGAGTGGAGACTTTTATTTTCGCCTCTTGAGGTTTTAATGTTTCATTCTGTATCTTTTCCAACTTGTTTCCTAACTGCCTGTTATCATTTTGAAGCTTCTTGATCAATTCGACTTGCGATTTTCTGTCATCTTCAGACTTCTTAAGTTGTTCCTTAAGATCTTCATTATGACTTCTGATGCAGCTATTTTCTTCCTGCTTGTCTAGACGTTTTATTTCAATGTCTTCCATAGATTGTTCTATCTTCCGACTATTTTTCAACTTCTTAATTTTTGTGACTAGTGTCTTGTTATGATTTCTTGATCTAAAAATTTCTTCAGCATTGTTAGATGATGCTTCATTACTCTTCACAATCTCTGACTTATATGTCTTTTTAGAGTCGTCATTTTGTTGTTGAAGAACTTTTATCTGTTGTCGACATTGGCCGACCTCTGATTCTTGAATTTCTAATTTATGTCGTAACTGCATTAGTTCTTCATCTTTGTTGCTAACGATTTTGTTCAAGCATATTATTTCTGCTTCGTAATTATTTATTTCCTTATTTATATCTTGATTTTTCAACCTCTAATTGAAATCACTTTCATCTTTTAATTCCTTGATTTGCGCACATAGTTTTTCTATGTGATTTTTCTGGTTGGACATTGTTTGTTCATTGAACCGTTCTTGTATCTTATGTAGTTCAATCCTTATTTCTGATTGTGTATTAATGTCTCGTAATTCTTCATTGTCTTTTTGATAGCGTTTTAACTTGGCTTCTAATTTATCTCGCAAATCGGCTTCCATGGTTTCTGTTTTCTTCGATGGTGGAATGATCTTCTTTGATTTCTTTGATGAGTCTTTCTTAAACTTGGTCGTCCTTGTCGTTAACGTGTCTCAACTTCTTGATGAGCCTTCCCTTACTTTGACTTCTTCAACGATAAATGATTGTCCTTGACTTGATTTCTTCGATGATAAGTGTTCTTCGACTTCTTTGATAATAAGGAGTCTTGCTTGGACTTTGTCTTTAATGTCTTCTTTGACTTGAATTTGCTTTGTTTGTTCAAACAATTCTCATTTCAAAAAAATTGATTTTTTTTTCTTTGATAATAATAATTATTAATAAAATTTAATAATATTATTATTATTAATATATATATATATATATATATTTATAATAATAATTATTAATTAATAATATTATTATATTAACTTTTTCTAAACTATATATAGTTTTTGTTTTCCAAAAATTATTATATATATATATATTTTTGAAATATTGGAACTTAGGGTTAAAAGCTATATATATTATATATTATTATTATATAATATATTTAACTTTTGTTTGGTTTTTTATTTGGTTGTAGGGCTGACGTGGAGCAAGGAGGGCGGCTTGGAGGGAAAGGCTAGCGTGGGCGTGGAGATGGACATGCGCAGGGAGGGAGGTGTGGCGTGGTGGTAGACGGAGCGTGGACTAGGGGTGGGGGAGAAATGCGAGAGCGGAGGTAGATGGCAGCTGCGCCGTGGGAGGGGAGGGATGCGAGGGGAGGGATGCGAGAGGGAGATGGAGGACGTAGAGGGCGTGAGGGGAAGGCGCGAGGGAAGGCTGGCGGAAGTGGAGAGGTGGATGCAGGAAAGGATGTGAGACACGAGGGGAGTGGGTGAAGTAAGAACAACGAATAAACTGGATAAACGAGTGGGAGTGCTGTGAGGGAAGGCTGCGTGGGGGAATGCAGGGAATGGGATTGGCGGAAGGAAGAAGGGCACGCGGAGGTGCAGCAGGAGGAAGAGGGAGAGCTGGCGATGAGCTGAGGAGAGGTGAGTGTGGCGTGTGGCGTGTGGACGAGAGGAGAAGAGAGTGGATGGGAGTGGCGAATGTGGAAGGGAGATATGTGAGGTATGAGTGATGGGAAAAGCGCGTTGAGGAAGGAGTATGGAGAGTGAGTAGGGTGTGGTTGAAGCAGAGTGCGTGAGGGAGTGCAGAGGCAGATTGGAGTGGATTGGGTGAGCGGAAGCTTGCAGAGTTGAGCAGAGTTTAGAAATAAGTGTCCGAGAATCGGAGCGCTCTGATACCAAATGCAGTAAAAAACTATTCGCTCATACAATAATAGTAAATCAAATAAGCCATTAATAGGCGAACTTATATAGATATTTTTAATATAGATATTTTTAATAGATAAGAAGATGATTAATAATTTACAATGAGGCTCGTTTTTATAGGCTTGAGCGTGTATAGTGAAGGGTTACACCCTTTCACTTAATAATTAATAACTTTAATTAACATACATATAATATTCTCAGCAAGCACTGTCTTATAAAATTACAATACTGTTGCTGTTGCTGTAATGAGAGGATTCAAAGCATATCATATGACTTTTAGAACTGGTACAAGTTTTGATTTGAATTTGAATGGTTGGATTGGTTCAACATTGGTGAATTCAGCAACAAATTATTGAGACCAAACTTCATCGATTATGTGCTTTAGTAGATGTGCCTTCCAGATTCCACAGTTGGTTCATTTTCGTCTCACTTCATCTTCGTCCAATAGATTTGTGGCTTTCATCACATCTGCTGCTTAATCCAAATATAAATTTCCCGCAAATTGCAGTTCACAAACTGCGTGACTTCCTAAAAACTCTCAAGTCTCCTTAAAACTATGGCATTATATAAAAATTTGAGCTTGTTCAAATCTACGTCAATTGAGTCCCTTCAAATCTGCACAAATTTAATCTCTTCAAAGCTGCACAAACAGAGTTCCTTCAAATATGCACATGCATCCACAATTTTCCTTTTTAACACCTTTTTTTCTGAGCCACCAATGCTTCTGCATTAAATAGATCGTGGATTGTGCATCATGTCATATAGAAAAGATGCATGGAAATGTTGAAGTCAACTTTTAAGGAGCATTGTAATCTTCCATGTGCACCACAGTATGAGAAATCAACCAAATGAGGCCTTCATGTACGGATATTTGTCCCGGAATTCAATTCGGCTGAATTTTAGCTCAATTTTGGATTTGTATTAGTGAGCTGAAATTTTTGCCTACAGCTTCGCCCTTTTATTTTGTCGAAACATATGAGAGGATGTGCTCTGTGGAAGCCAATTTCTCTGTTGCTGTTGCTTTTGTGAGAGACACATTTTGAAGAGGGGGCGTCGAAACTGTGTTGAGACCACAAGTTGTGACTTATTAATCTTCTACAAAACCTGTCTTGAAAGCAGTGCATAAAAGATTCAATTTACCAGTTTAAAGATTAAAAAAGAATACCAAAGCATTCATTAATATATTATATATACAAATTCATTTAATTAAGATTTTTTAACCATGGAGTTTGTATCTTAATTTCTTCTTGATCTATCTAAATATTTAATAAAATCCATGTCCAAGATAAAATAGACTTATTTGGTTAGTGGAAAAAATCATTATAATTTTTCAATGACATAAATTTACACATGGAAATATCATATATAGCTCCTCATCAATGATCAATAATCCTGAACTTTTGTCATGGTTTTGGATGATATACAATGCTAACCGTAAAAATATCAATAGTGTATTTTCATATTAAAATCTATCAAGGCTTCTCAGGAAAAGAAAAAATTCACTGCTCCAAAATTCTCCATACAACCAAGTGTTCAACTGGTCTTTCATAGTGTATTTTCATATTAAAATCTATCAAGGCTTCTAAGGAAAAGAAAAAATTCACTGCTCCAAAATTCTCCATACAACCAAGTGTTCAACTGGTCTTTCAATTGGAGGTACTTCATTTTATCTGTTTTAGTATCCTCAATAGATAGTGTTATCACTTCTGCTGTGGTGTTTCGGCCCTCAACTCTGAGGAAATTTTCCATTACCTTTGAACAACTATATATTCTTATTTTTTCAAGTGTTTTCAAATTGAAAAAACTCTTGGGCAATATTTTCAATGCTTGGCATTCCATGACTGTAAATATTTTAAGGCAAGGCATTGCTCCCTGCTCTATTTCTGGGAACTCTTCTAACTTCTCTAATTCAACAAGTGAAAATATTTCCAACAAAGGAAATGCCCTTGGATCACCAAATTCATTAGGAAACTTCCTTAACTTAGAACATTTAACTATCTGCAGTTGTCTTAAACTCTTGAGTTTATGCAACTGTGAAAGCTCTTCTAACATTTCACAGTTGAATAATTTAAGAATGGTCATATTTTGGAAATTACAAAATGTGTTCTCTATTTTCACTAAACGAGGACATTCCAATGACAACCTACTTAACTTTAACATATTAGTCAGATCATGTGGTAGACTTTGCATCTCTGTGAGTGTTAAGTCAAGGTAGTCCATTTGAGTCATAGCCCCCAATATGCCCTCAGGAAAAATGTCCCCATTGTTTGTGAGCAGTAATGTTTTAAGCTGCTTTAAACTGGCCAAATTGTGAATGGAGGCCGCTTTTTTGGATCTCTTGTGCTCACCTTCTCTTTTCCATAGAGTTTCACTTCCATACATCAATAAATACTGCAAAGAGGTAAGCTGTGAGATAGTGCAAGGCAGGTACTGTAAATCTTCACAATAATCAAGGCACAGAAACTTCAAGGATCTCAACTTATAAAGGTCAGATGGCAATTCTCTGATGCTAGAACAACCAAGATCAAGGATCTCTAGATTTCTAAGATTTATAAGAGATGCAGGCAGTCTCTTGATGGGTATGTTTTTTAACCTGAGGCACACTAGCTGTTTCAAGCACCCCAGACTTTCTGGCAATGCCTGCACTGACGTGCAACTCAAATCCAGAACCTTAAGAGAGATCATACTTCCAATAACCCTCTTTGGAATTTTTGTTAAATTGAAATTTGCATGCATTAACAATGAACAGACTTCTGGAGCTCTGAATGATTTAGGAAGTGACCTCACTTGGTTGGCTGTCAAGAAAATACGAGTGCGTGCAGAGCATTCATTTTCGTTCAACTCTGTCAAACCCCGACCCACACGACAGTAGAAATTTTCTTCCTCCTCTGCAATTCGGATTCCCAAATCACGCAGGACATCGTGCATCTTGAACAAGTATACATGCCCGTCAACGTCTCGCCTGATCGGTTCAATCAAGCAACGATCTGCCAAAAAGTCGAGGTAAATCCTTCCCATCTCAAATGGGTCATAGGAAATTTGATGGCGATCTTGCAGCATCATTTTGGGAAGTAGTCTTTCTCCTATCCACAAAGGAATTACCCACTGGGCGTGGATAATTTGATCTTCTAAGAAGGTTGCAGCTATGTAGAGAAAGCAGAATTGCATATGAATGTCCTCGTTGCAGAGTGCATCGTAACTTAACCTTAGGCAATCATGGACGCTGTCCGCGTTTGGCAGTGTCTGGGCAGCCCATTCCCACTGTTGTTGATGAGTACTGCCCGACATTGCCCTCCCTATTACTTTTAATGCAAGGGGAAGCCCTTCACACTTCTCACACACAACCTTGGCCTTTTCTTCATCGATGTTTGAGGGCGGATTCCCATTATTAAAGGGGAAAGCATGATAAGTAAACAACTTCCAACTGTCATCTTCAGTCAAGTCCTCCATTGTTATTGTGTGTTTCTCTGCAACTCCCAGTTTTAACAGTGCGCTCCGATTCCTCGAACTGACAATAACTTTGGAGTTAGAGTGGTCTCTTACAGGTCGCAGTATGCCCAATCCCTCCAACAATTCCACAGCATTCACTCCCCATATATCATCTAAAAACAAGACAAAACTCCTACTCTGCTGCAATGCTTCATTCAACCATATTTTCACATCTTCTTCGTCCATATTTTCACCCAAATCTACATTTTTTTGTCTGGCTATTTGTGTACGAAGTTCATCCCTGAGACTTTTAAGGACCGGACTTTGCGAAACAGTCAGCCAAATCAACAAACCGCCGGCGAAACGATTGCGTACCTTTTGGCTGTTGAAGAGTTTCTTGAGAAGCAGAGTTTTTCCGGATCCGCCCTTTCCAAGAATGCCAATGTTCTTGGCCTCTGCATCATCTAACACCAACTTGTCCAGATTTTGAAGGGCTTTGTCTTGTCCCACTATAAGGGGTTCGTCGATCAGCTTCGTCCTCGCGGTGCCCGTTGGAGCATGAGCGCTGGCTTGGGCAGTGCTTGCAGAACTCGTTGATGCTGAAGCCATGTGAGCTTCCACCGTTGCTGTCATCTGCCCGACATGAGCTACCAGCTCCTGAATTTGGGCAATGACAACCAAATCAGAGGATTCTAGATGCCGGGTGATATTTGAAATCAAACCGGTGATCGTTTTGCTCATTCTATAACGAAGAATAACGTTATATGTTGGTATCGTGCAGTTTAGTGCCACTTCCGATGCTTCTTTGAGAAGCGCCACAGACGTTTTAAACCATCTGTTCACAGCTGAAGCCTTGTCTTTGTCCATGTTCAGTGCCTGTCTGCGTTGCTGAATCTGCAAGATGATAGGTTCGATCATCATTAACTTTTCCTTTAAAGAGGCCATCTCTTTCTTGCAACGACATGCAATGTTGATGTGCTCAAATACCTGGTTAATTGCCATTTGCAGGCCCGCACCTATAAGTCCAGAGACAAAACCAGGATCAGGCATGATATTTCCTCCCTTATACAGACTGTGGAAGTAATTTATGCAATTCCTCTCAAAACTACACCCTATTTCTGAGAAAAGATATGCAGTCTCCAATGTGAAGGCTTTCTAAACCGCCATACTCGAGCAAGCCATTGCAGATATTTATATAAGATGGATATGTGATCGAGTCCTTAATTTTGGGATTATTTTCTAGCCATTGCATTTGAACTTTAGAGTACTATGAAGTGAATTGTCAAATTTCGTCTTTGATTAAGTTAGTCCAGTTGTAATATCACAGCTGGCACACATGGTCGGACTAGTTACATATAAAATTCAATATTTTGACAGACTGAATCGAGAATATCACGAGACTGTCCAAACATAGAAATTTACATTATAGAAAAGTCTCGACGACGAATTTTAATGAAAATTCTGTTTTAGTGTAATAATTTTATTTTACGAGGAATTTTAATGAATATTCTGTTTTAGTGTAATAACTTTATATTATAGAGTTGAAGATATTATAGTTAAGTTTCACATTCTTCCCAGCAAGGTATTAATATAACTTTGATATATTTGGCAAATTTGTATTTAATTTTATAGAAGAAAAAAATCCTCTAATCAAAATGAGTTCTCACAATTAACATTAAGAGTATCAATAAATGTATGCAACTATTTTAAATAGACTTCAAAATCAAATAAAATTTTGTTTTCTTCACTCTCACATATAGCGTGTTGTAGGTATTGAATTCTCTTCTTTACTATACAAACATTCTGTAAACAAGGGCTAAACAACAATCTTGCAAAGCTGAAAAAAGAAAGATAAATGAATCTTTCATTTAAACTATCTACAAGATCTTGAATACATTATTTTGCAAATTGTTTGTAGTTTTCTAATTAACAATCAATGCAAATTTTTCATTATTGTTTTTGTGTATCAACATAATCATGATATGCATGTGGAACTGTTACAAATCACAATGACATTTACAAGCATATATAAACAAATTTGAACTAAAAATATCATTGCCTTGTCATACTATGAGTCCTATTTTTTCCACAAAGTCAATCTGGGAGACATCAATACAACAAGATAATGACTTATCCTCTAAAGAGCCATAACTCCATGGATCTGAAAATCTTGAAGAGTTTCAAGTTGTAATGTACCCCGTTACGACTCTATAACACATGCACGTGCTACAACAATTCATGGAAGGCTTTTACCAGCTCTTTATTTGGAAACTAGCCCAAAACATTAAAACAAGCTAAGGCATGTTTATTGACTTAACAAAGAACATATAGTTTCCTTCCCTCAACCTATTAAGTTACAACTTAATCATTTATAAGGGTTTATATGACAACCGACCAACCAACTTCTAGATTTTTACTGTTAGGACTTAAAGCTTACAGACATAAGTTAACTTCTACAAGAATTTTGGATAAGGCTTCTAAACACAGAAGACAACACGCATTCCTACAATAAAACATAAAAACAACTATACAATATCTTGGAAACATTTTACTGAAAAATGTAACGTTCCAAATAAGAACAATTCACCATACTTAATGGATTTTAGGAACAATAACATTAACAAGAAATTGATGAAATTCCCAGCTTAAATGAGACGGTGAACAAACATATATGAAGAGTCCACATGAATAACCAAAGCACAAGCTTAATATCCTATACATTTCATAAACTAGGTCCTTCATAGATCACTAAAATTTATAAACAAAAAATAGTAACTGAAACAGAAATGCAACGTTAAACATAACAATTGATATGAAAGGATTCATAGGATTAGCCAAACACAAGCTTCATAATTCAGAATTCTTCAGTAATTCTTAGAAATCATAAACAAAAATAATAACTGAAAACAAAACATTCTATACAATAGCCGAATTAACCCAAGAATTTGTATTATTCGGAGAACATTTCATCCCCTAAATTCATGCCCAAATATTATATAGCTGAAAAAGAGCATAAACATATATACCAAATTCAAACAGAACATTAAAGTACAATTTCACATTCAACATAACCCAAGCTTAACCATTCAGTTCACCAACTTCATTTTAAATGCACTTAATAATAATCCAATCCTTCCAAAAACATTTCATTCATTCAATTACAAGAATTTCATAAAGGTAATAAAGTTGATATAGGGCATTGGTTACTTATTTGAATAAATGATAATTTGGGGCAACTTGTTGCGTATGAGGCACGCTCCACCCAACCATAGGTCACCTTGCTCATATATCTCATAGCAAGGAACCACCCTCGAGCTGGGACTTCAAATTCACCAGGAGAAAACTCAAATTTAATAGGAAAAGAAGTACCTAGATTGCGGGGTATATCTCCACAGCTTATCTCATAGCTTTGGCACACACCAAACCCACAATAAATAATGTAAATTCTTCTCCCATCAGGAACTTGGCACCCTCAGCAAATAATGCAAACCCTTCCTTGGTTTCTATTCCAACCACATAAAAGTGGTAACCCTTCACTACAGTACCTCAAGCACGCCATAGTTAATCAACGTTGTAGAATTTTAACTAAGGATCCAAGGTCGCCATTTCTCTAGTAACTTAGCTAGGGGTAAGAACAAATAGTCCACACCCCACGACTATGATTTTTAGTTCAGGGTAAGACCAAACATTCCATGCCCCACAAGTGTGAATTCCAGTTAGGGGCAAGACCAAACAATCCATGCCCCACAACTATGAATTTTAGTTCTAGTGATAGGGTCGATTGACAGTTTTCTAGAAAATCGAACTCTGCAGTCAGACGATTCAATTCCAATAGCAAACAACTGACTTCCCCCTTCCTATCGTGAGATCCAACTCTTTCTGCATCCTGCATGGCCAACTTTTTCCCCCACGTGGTCTCCAAAAAAGACTCACGTCTATATGTGTCATTAAATTTTTTTTCCACTAAACCTTTGTTTAGCATATAGTTTAAGTTTCTAAAGTTCAAAATGTATTAAAGATTAAAATAATCTTAAAACACTTTTGGGTTCAAGGTTAGGCTAGGTTCATATTATAAACCCCCCTTAGGATATCTACAGCCCCCTTACCTTCTCACTAGTGAATTCATAAGTCCCCATTCTCTTCAGCGCCTGCCCTAGCCACAACCAGCTGTATTAATATCAATAATTGCATAATAGAATTTGTTTAGCCTTTCAAGCATTTCATCATCAAACTTTACATCATTACATCAGGGATCAAAATTGGAGTGTTACATTCCCCTCACCCTTTGATTCAACATTGGCCTTTGTGTTTCATTGTCCAAAACATATGTTCCAAAATTATATTTACATTTTGCAGGTGCCTTCCAAGGCCACAATATTGTACCAACATTCTCATTCATCTTCAAGAGAGAACGTCTCTCACTTTAAGCAACACATACAAGGATGTCTTTTTTGTTTCTATCTTGGATCCAACGACTTTGTTCATGGATGGTGTTCACTATCTTACACACAGTTGTTACCTATAACAATAAACAAGGAAATCTTGTATATCATAGCCATTCCAAGCAAAAAAATCCGTAATAGGAATTTAAATATATATAACCGGAGCACATATTCAAAATCCAAAAGACAAGCATGCATAACAACCAAATACTTATCTTCATGAATATGTTCCAACTTTACATGGCTGCCACATGTGAGATTCAGTTGTTGCCCCATCTATCCATTGATTCCATAGCCAATCCAACCCACAACTGGGTTTATTAGGCTATCAGAACACCAAGCCAATACGCAAGTTGTGTTTATAAGGTCTTTCAAAGTCTCTACTCAATGACAATGGAAATCCTCCCTGTGATTTTTCAGCTAGTAGCCATCACTTGTCCTCCCTGGACAAGTCCCATCATCTCACTTGTATCAAACACATACACTTTTATGAGATATTGTCATCAAAATTTCAAACTGAAATTTAAAATCTACCTTATGAAAAGTCTTATTATTCAACCATGTGGCTCTCCTCATGTTGTTTTGCTTTGCCACCAACATTGCACAAACTTCCTCATGGGCTTAGATTTACTACCATGTCCAAGACTTGCATACATAAAAGCTATCCTTCCTAACATATTCACAACAATAAATAACCATTAGCTTCATTAGGACATTTTCAATAAAATTTTCACATATGAACTATACTCATCTAGATCTTATTCCCATAAGATCAATCTCGTGTTGTTTGGTTCTCACAAGAAATAATGCGTAGTCTTCCTACAATATGTCCTCCTGACATCATTCACAACCAACCAAACAATCATCAATGTTTAGTACAAAATTTCAATATGAAATTTACATATGGATTTATACACATTCAGAGTCTACAACCATGAGTTTCTACTCATATTGTTTGGATCTTGCAGGATAGAATACATGATCTTCCTGTGTTATGTCCTCCTGACACAATTCACAATAAGCTAAACAATCATCAACATATAAGTATAACTTAAAATATGAAATTTCAACTCCGTTTTGTACATAAAATCAGATTTCGATTAACTATGAGCTCATGCTCATATGGTTTGGATTTTTGTAGGCATTAACACACAATATTTCTACAATGTGACCTCTTGACATAGATCTCAAACAACCAAATAGTTAATAGTAGTTTCAACAATTCAAATTTCATTGCGACATATTCAACAATTAGGAAATGAACTTTATAATTATACATCCAATAATTCATTCAAATCACTGATTAATATCTCAATGCAATGAACTATATATTTGCATACACACTGACACAAGCAAGTACTATCCAGATGCAACCAACACTTATTCCTACTCTCGTACATGTAGCACTGGTACAACCCAACATTCTTCAAATGCAATCAAACACTTGTGCCCAATTTCATAGCATGCATAATTACATTATCCAACCACATATTCTTATTGTGATTATATTATGATTATTAATTTGTTTATTGTTCATTTGTAGAGTGCATATTTCCCCCTCTTTCTATTATATATGAGGTGAGGGTTAAACTATTAATTTCATTTAGTTTTATTATTTCCATATCCATATCAACCTATAGAATGATCTCAGACCACCAATTCAATCATTCTAGCGGCCATTACACCAAACAATTCCAATCATACCTACATTCATCAAATGTCACTCCCTTCACTACTAAACAGTCTTTGAGGAGCACAAGGAACCTCTTCCCAATAAATTTAATTCAATGCACAACCTTTCTTATGCACATGCACAACATGCACATACTGGTCATCAAACTCTAGTTACTAAATCTTAACCAGCTCAACCATGGCACACACAACCACATGAGTGCATGAAAAACTTACCAGTATTTACAAACCCAAATTTTCCCATCTTAGTCCATGCTCTACCTAGGCATAAGATACTCATACATGCATTCAACATTCCCAAAGCTATCGGGAACAAATCAATTCAAATAATTAAACATGGCTGGGGGTTCTTACCCAATCCCCTTTTAGCACTTATGCAAGATAAGCAAGACCAACTTATACCTCTCATGGTTATCATCAATACCCTTGATATTTCCTGACCCACTGATTCTTCGCAAGAGATTACATAGCCCCTTCATCAACCCACCAATAGATAGCACTTTCCTTCATCCTTCTTCATGGGTCGACTATCATGGCAACAACATCATCAACATCATTAACTTGGGTTCACAATAAATCAACATCCATATTGCACTAGATCATAAGCATAATGTATAAACAATAGGCTCCCTTGGCCTTTATGTAGCGGTATTATCACTTAATGCTCAACATGTCCATATGCATATTATGCCGCAATATGTTTACCATTGTATATGAATTACATTCATTTCATGCTCTTGCATGCACTGCAACATTTGTATGGTCTAACTATTCATGCAAACAAACATTCAACATACATATGCCTCAATCATTCATGTACATCAACTTTCTCATTCTTAGAGAAAAACAAGAAAGATAACAAGAGAAGAAAAAGGTATCGAATTCTCCCTCTTGATCCTCATTTAGATTGGAATTCCATTGTCATGATTAATGTTGACTATGAGTGGTAGGAAGCCTTGTGGATAAGAATACTCCCTTCTTTTGCTCAATCCTAACACATATCTCAATATCTGCTTGGCTCTAGTTGATACACCTGTTTAGGCTTGGAGATGATTTGATTATGTTTCAACCCCACTTACAAGTTATAGCATTAAAAAGAAAAGACAAGAATTTATACAAGTTAACTTGTTTATGGCTTCTTCCTTTCATATGTTCCATAAGTCTATAGATTCTAATAATCTCATTTCTTAGCTCTTCCATACATATTTTCCTCAAAGAAAACACTATGAACAAGAACCAAATCATCTAGACCTGCACTAAAAAATACGAGTGCAAAATTCAATAGGGAAAAACATTCACTGAATTCAAGCACTTCACTGATGTTCCTAGACATTCGTACATTAATATTTGCATTGATAAAATTCAACAATATCACTTAGTTTTCAGTAAATAGTAGTATTTCACTACTTGCTTATGATAATCTCATTCCTTTCATAGGAAAATAAAGTCTATTTGAAGAAACTAGCTAGCTATCTAATATAGCCTTCTATAAGGGACTTTAACGGCTGCGAACTCATGCAAGGTTCCAAAAATCCATATTATTTTTTAATCCTAGTGTGGTTTTTATTTAGAAGAGACTTTCCAAATAAAACTTGGTGGCAAGCACAGTGTCAACACTCAATACTATGCTTGCTTCTCCACAAAAAGAACTAAAGATTTGTCAATCCACACTTGGAAACAAGAACTCAGTTTGAGATTCCAAAGGTATAGAAGGACTGTTCCAACTAATTTAGCATCATGTACACAACTCTTGACTAGAGACATATATTTTAAGCGCTAGACAACACATGCACTTCCAACACATACATATTATTGTAGAAGATAATGTTGATGAAACTTTTTAGTTAAAACCCCTAAGAAAAATTTGATTTTCTAGAAGGCTACTTTTACCTGGTCATCTATCATGCACATCAACCAATAACATGGATACCATTCATAAATGGACTTGTTATCCTAATATTCATCTCATGTACTTATTTTAAATTCGACAATATTTGCAGCAACATAACAACTACAACCTACATATTTGCATGCCATAAACCTTTTCAAGGAAACATTATATTGGCCATCCAAGTTCAACCAATTCAAGTTTTCTTTACCTTTAAAGAAGTAAACTTTTCTTTTAAGAAATTAATTTACACATAATATTTTATACTGACGAGCTGTCCAATAAGAGGCAACAATCTTGCCATTGCTATATTTATTTGCCAACAATATTTTTAATAAACACAGATACACTATGGAACTGCAACTTCACCATAGAAAAATTAATTTACATACATAAATTGAACACCAAAATTTTACCTACAAGGGTCAATTATTTCTCCCTTGCAAAATTTTATTTGCATAAATAAATTAGACACAACCAATGTCGATACGAACAATGAATTCTTGCTTAAGAAATCAATTTGCTTGCAAAATATTAACCCCAAATATTTTGCTCTCTAGGAAAGATTTAGACAAACAATCTGGCAATTTGTAAATAAGTTTCGTCAAATAGTTGAATGCACAAGCCTACATTGCCACACTATTAATGTGAACAACCATATCTTCATATAAATATATACTAGCTGGAAAAATTGTATGTAATATCCATGAGGGAGGCCAAGCACGTGCTTGATCTCTGATATGCAAACTACCTTTCAACAACCAATGAAGCTCAAAGAGTAGATTTCACCAATTGACAAGAATATGGAAAAATAACATAAAATTATAAGCAAATCTAATAAACAATGAAGTTCCCAAACCACTGTCGCATCTAGTACACAAAAATGCAAGCACATGGAAAGACTAGAGCCATTCCATGATTTGAATTTACTTTCTCTAGGCAAAGTGGAAATCTAATGTTTTACTTAACTTCTCAACCAATGAGGTTCAAGATCTGTCTCCTCAACTCTGATACCACTCTATAACGTACTTTGTTACAATTCTATAACACATGCAAGTGCTACAACAATTTATGGAAGGCTTTTACTAGCTCTTCATTTGGAAATTAGCCCAAAACATTAAAACAAGCTAAGGCATGTTAATTGACTTAACAAAGAACATACAGTTTCCAACGCTCAACTTATCAAGTTACAACTTAATCATTTATAAGGGTTTATATGACAATCGACCAACCAACTTCTGGGTTTTTACTGTTAGGAATTAAAGCTTACAAACCTAAGTTAATTTCTACAAGAATTCTGGATAAGGATTCTAAACACAAAAACAACCAACATTCGTACAATAAAATGCAAAAACAACTATACAATATCTCATAAACATTTTACTAAAAAATGGAACATTCCATATAAGAACAATCCACCATACTTAATAGATTTTAGGAACAATTCCATTAACATGAAATTGATGAAATTCCCAGCTTAAAGGAGACTGTGAACATACATATATGAAGAGTCCACATGAATAACCAAAGCACAAGCTTAATATCCTATACATTGCATAAACCAGGTCCTTCATAGATCATTAAAATTTATAAACATAAAAATAGTATCTGAAACGGAAATGCAACGTTTAACATAAAAATTGATATGCAAGGACTCACGTGATTATCCAAACACAAGCTTCATAATTTAGAATTATTCAGTATTTCTTAGAAATCATATACAAAAATAATAACTGAAAACACAACATTCTATACAACAGTCGAATTAACCCAAGAATTTGTATTCTTTAGAGAACATTTCATCCCTTAAATTCATGCCCAAAGACTATATAGCTAAAAAAGAGCATAAACATATATACCAAATTCAAACATAACATTAAAGTACAATTTCACATTCAACATAACCCAAGCTTAACCATTTAGTTCACCATCTTCATTTTAAATGCACTTAATAATAACTCAATCCTTCCGGAAACATTTCATTCATTCAATTCAAAGAATTTTATAAAGATAATAAAGTTGATACAGGGCATCAGTTACTTATATGAATAAACAATAATTTGGGGCAACCGACTGCGTATGAAGCATGATCCACCCAACCATAGGTCACCTTGCTCATATATCTCTCAGCAAGGAACCACCCCAGAGTTGGGAATTTGAATTCACTAGGAGAAAACTTGAATTTAGCAAGAAAATAGGTACACAAATTGTAGGGTATGTCTCCACAACTTATCTCATAGCTGTGGCACATGCCAAACCCACAATAAATCATGTAAATTATTCTCCCATCGGGAACTTGGCACCAACCAATTCCTCAGCAAATAACGCAGACCCTTCCTTGGTTTCTATTCCAACCTCATAACAGTGGTAACCCTTCACTACAGTACCTCATAGGCACGCCACTGTTAATTAATGCCACATAATTTTAACCAAGGATACAAGGTCACCATTTCTCTGGTAACTTAGCTAGGGGTAAGACCAAACATTCCACTCCCCACAGCTACGACTTCCAGTTAGGGGTAAGACCAAACAATCCATTCCCCTCAATTGTGAATTCGAGTTAGGGGTAAGACCAAACATTCCCATAAATGATGGTCAATTGGCAGTTTTCTAGAAAATCGAACTCTACAGGTAGACAATTCAATTCCTACAATAGACAACCAACTTCCCCCTTCCTATCATGAGAGCCAACTCTTTCTGCATGTTGCATGGCCAACTTTCCCCCCAGGTGGTCTCCAAAAAGACACTCGTCTATATGTGTAATTAAAACCTTTTGCCACTAAACCTTTATTTAGCATATAGTTTAAGTTTCTAAAGTGCAAAAGGTATTAAAGATTAAAATAATATTAAAACACTTTTGGGTTCAAGGTTAGGCTAGGGTCATATTATAAACCCCCGTTAGGCTATCTATAACCCCCTTACCTTCTCACTGGTGGATTCATAAATCCCCATTCTCTTCAATGTCTTCCCCAACCACAACTAGCTATATTAATATTAATAATTGCATAATACAATTTGTTCAGCCTTTCAAGCATTTCATCATCAAACTTTACATCATTACATCAAGGATCAAAACTGGAGTGTTACACAAGTTGCATAAATTCATGTAGAGCAATAAATTGATATATCTTTTAGTTGGATTTTGCATCTAAGAATATACCTTATTTGTCAATTTCTCAACAAATAGTAATTTAGGTATTCTCTTAGAAGAATATGATTTAGCTAAAACTTCACAACGAGTAATACAATGAACACCTACAAGATTATGTACATACTTGAAAGACTTGTTGCTTCCTTTAAATAATTGATTGAATAATATGTTGTTATCGTTATTCCATCACAACATTTATGACCTTTAAAAACTTTGAAATTAGAGGCCCCAACTCCTTTGTGTCTAGAAATACAACATAAATAACAAGGTGCTTCTCTAAATTATTAATTGTAGTTTCATCTAGCATTAATTAAAAAAAGGACTATCTTGGCATGCTTGTAGTTTGTACTTCTTCAAAATACTAAAACCGAGAATATATATACAAAACCAAAAACGCCTAAAGAGAAACCGAATCTATTTCTTTCCTCACAATTAACAATTAAACAATTATATTGTTAGATGGTGGAGATTGAAGGGAGACACAACTATTAGAAGTATCCCCATTGTCTAATCTTACACCCTCCATCCAACTAAAAAACACACAATTTTCCAATTTACTTATCAATTTAAGATTTTAAAATCTAAATAAACATAATTTTAAAATTGCCAATCTATAATGGCTAAATAAAATAAAAACAAGTAAATAATCATTAAATTTAACCATGTGTTCTTTGCATCTACATATAGAAGATGGACCATTCATTTCCAACCTCTTTAAAAATAATTGAGCAACATATTCAATGGAATTATAGTTAACAAAGGAGTCAATAGGACTTCTAAGAAATGGATAATTACACAAAAAACCAATACCACAAACATAGCAATCCTAAGAGACAAGGATTTCATGGATCTTGGAATCAAGTTCAAAACCACTTGGGCACCCACATGCAAGACAAGAACATGGACCAACCCACCAACAATAGTCAAGTGAGCCTCCGTTAGTGTTGGTCGTGATGGGACATTTTGGTTCACGACCAAAAAAGTTTGGAATAGAGTCAAATACGTAGTAAAACACGTGCATTGCAAATTGCAAATTCAAAGCTAATCATATTCAACTTTTAATATTGGTGAACATGTGGTCAAATATTAAACGTAACGTTAGTGGGCTATTCAGGTCTGGAGTAGTCTATTTATTCAAAAGTTATAATTATAGAATAAAAGTTATAATTTTTTATTTTATAATGATAAAATAAAAGTTATAATTTTTTATCCAATTTAAAAAGTTGAAATTAAAAATAAAATATTTAATTTTTTATTATTATCTTATATTCGTATCGTAAATATTTATATTTCCAAAAGGAGAATAAGTGAGTGGCGGGGATGGAAAAGTTAGATACCACACTAATACTACTTGTTGGAACTCATGTTTGAAACGTACTTGATTTCAAAAATCAAACTAAACATTATCCATCAACCAATTATAAATGGCAAAGTATACATCCACTGTATGCATCAACCAGCTGTCAAATTTATTATAATCAGGATATATGTATATATATACACACACCATCAACCAATTATAAATGACAAGTATACATTTACTTTATTTATTAATGGGTTATATATATATTTAATAAAAATATTTAATATTTATGATATTAGTTATCATTACTAAAAAATAATTTTTTGTTGTGGATGTTCACTAATCTTTAATTAATACAATTATTATATTATTTTTATTAAAAATAGTTTGTGATTAAAATTATTATAGGTATTTTTTCTTATTGAATTCAATATTGTGATTTTGGCTTGTATTGAAAGAGTGGTTAAGGCTTTCTAATATTGATCAGCTATCATTGAATAAGTTATGATGCTTGTCCCAAATTCTCGATGAATATAGGTTTTCAATCTCCAACCACCTAGATAAAGGAATGGAATTATATCAAGGAAAAATATTTACTTAGAGGAAATATGTATTATGTTTTTATTAATATTGAACAAGTAAAATAAGCAACATAGTTGATTAATACCTGCATCTTATGTAACAAGATAATATAAAATAAATGAATATATATTTTCTTTAAAGAGTTTTTATATATTATTTGTTTTTAGTCTTAAAAACTAAAATAACTATAAAATATCAAAGATATAACACTTTTTATCAAAAGTATACATTGAGTGGATAAATAATAGTAGTAGTTTGTAGTAAATAATTGAAATCAATAAATAAAATATGGTAAAAAATATTAGCATTTAAGTTTTCTTTTAAATATTTTAATATATTAGTTGTGTTTAATCTAAAAACTAAAATAGTTATCAAATATCAAAGATATAAATCCAACAATTTTTTAGAATTTCCTTAATTCTTTAATAGTTATTGAATATTAAATAATTTATAAAATATGTTATTACATGTGAAAAATAAAATATGGAAATTGCTTTTAAAGTTTGTATAGCAATAGTTTGTAAATTTAAATATATTTAATTCATCATTTTTTTTTTGACATAAACGAGTAGGTTTTATATTAATAAAACGGTGGCAAGGCCACCAAAGAGTTTACATCTCCAGAACTGTAGTAAGCCATACAGTCTTCCAAACTTTAAATACAGATGCTTGTGACTAGCAAAACCAGGACTTTAAAGTTTTTTAACAAAAAGATTAAACAGAGAAAAGTCAGAGACTAGACTGAATTTAACGGTGCTTGGCCATTGTCCCAGAAGACGATTTGGTAGCCAATTGGCTCATGCCATGGCCTGAGTTCTCAGCATCTCGAAGCTTTGCCAAAGTGCCCTCCATATTTTGCAGCCTGAGATCCATATTTTCAAGAGCGACCGTGACCTTCTCTTCCAGAACCCGCAGAGCTACCATGAATTCCGAGCGGATATGACCAATATCCTCATCAATTCTTCGAGGCGTCGCCCCCCCAACTCGTCAATCTGTTGCAGAAAATTTCCTTGACGTCTAACTCGGCGTCGCAAGACCCTTACCTCTGCTTCCAATTCCACCAAAGGGTCTAGAGAGGAGGTTGCAGAGTCACCAGAATCCGCCATACCACCCAAAATACATAGGCTATAATCCAGAAAGATAATACACAGGGAGGGCGTTACACAGAAAATCGAAGAGCTTCACCACCCGGAAGAATGAACATCCACCTTCAGAACGACTGGAGCACTGTTTCATGAAACGGGTCGAAGAAGATTGCAGCTAAAAGGCCAGATAGCATTCACATGAAATAAAAGGGACATCATTACCCAGAAATTGGAGCATGCCGAAGGACGTTTCATCAGATTTCGAGGAGCGCCATTTACCGGACCCGTACTGTGCATTAAATAACAGAGCTCAATGCCAAAAGAGGAAACCTCTTGAGGATCAGGGGTCTGGACGTCATCATAACAGAGCATGTTTCCAACGAACCAATGAGCTTTGTCAGCAGGGAACCCCAGTCTAGTCTGGACAGAGAGGGGAAGGTCCGCACGCCTAAATGAAATGCGATGATTACATATTAAAACCTTAAGTGAGCCCATCATATTTTGAAAAATCTTGCTCCGTAAATTCGCTTGCTCCGTAGTACAGAGGGTGGTATGCTCCATCATCAGCAAAGGCAAAGACGACATCATCATAGAGAGAGCAAAGCGTGCGAATTGAAATGTTTCAATGAGCATGAATGAGGATGACGCTGTATAGAAGATCATGCCGTGGTATGCCACGCCGCAATCGGATGAGGCCACCATCGGGCAGCAGAAGCATATGACACTTGGCCTAGGGCCCATTCTCCATATTACCATCCAGACCAGCCTCGAGTCCAAGCCCGAGGATTCATGGCATAGGAAACAAACTAAGCACATCATTGAGTTTAAAGACCCCCTTGCCCAGGGGTATAGCTTCATTTGCTGCTTTGTCCGCTTGTCCGTTATTCATTCTTAAGACATGGAAGAAATCTATAGATTGGAAAAAAGGAATGAGCAAAGAGATTCTTCGAAGAACTTGACGAAGGCGATTAGAGGAAGGAAACGTCTGAGAGTTTATGAAATGAATAATCAACCTGGAGTCCCCCACAACCGTAAGAACCTGAATACCATGGAGAAGAGCTTGGTTTAATCCTTGCCAGAGAGCCAATGCTTCCGCCATATTATTAGATTCAATTCCCAAATTCCAGGAGTATGTGAAATTCAAATCTCCTGTGGGGCCGAAGAGCACCCCTCCCCCTCCTGCCTCCCATTTTAATTCATCATTACACATTAATAATTTTTTAATTAAAATTTAAAAATATCAAAAAAACAAAAAAACTGAAAACACATTTGATGCCAAATATTTTAATTAGAGAAGATCTCCAAATAATTTTAGCAACTAAAATATTTATATTTATTCCAATGATACTTAACAATTATCAAGTATTATGCTTTTGCGATACGCCTCAAATGAAATCTCAGATTCGTGATGCGTCCACACGTCAAACTCATTCAATGTGAATAAATATTTAATATTTATCAAATTCTCTTGCCATTTTGAAGTGATATATTAAGAAGACACGTTGCGATACGCCTCAAATGAAATCTCATATTCGTGATGCGTCCACACGTCAAACTCATTCAATGTGAATAAATATTTAATATTTATCAAATTCTCTTGCCATTTTGAAGTGGTATATTAAGAAGACACGTTGCGATACGCCTCAAATGAAATCTCAGATTCGTGATGCGTCCACACGTCAAACTCATTCAATGTGAATAAATATTTAATATTTATCAAATTCTCTTGCCATTTTGAAGTGATATATTAAGAAGACACGTTGATGTATAGAAACATTTTATCATATAGTTCATACACTAATTATTATTATATTACATAACATGTCTTACCAAAAGTCCTTGTAAAAAGAATAGTTGAGAAATATTTTTGCCCGCCACCCGTTTTAGGTTTTCAAAGCCTTTTTGACTTCCTAACTACGGTCGTAGTGCTAACGAGAGACGGAAGGCTCAGGGAGGGACCGCCGGCTGACGAAGTGAGGACGGGTGTCAAGGAGGGATTTTCATAATGTGGGTGGCAACCTGGAGGGGAGGTCAGACCTACAAGGACAGATGGCATATATGTATTTATTTTTTGTTTTTTTAATATTTTTTTAATTTTGACAATTATAATTAAAAGTAGATATAACTAGTCATTTCAAGATTTTAATCCAATTGTAAAATAGAAATTTAAATTTTATGATTTAAAGACAAAAAATGTCACCTCCCAATAGGGCTATTTAGTCTAACCAAACTTTTCCACCAATCAAAAATAAAAATATTAAATTTTAAAAATTAAAATAATATTTTTTATTTTTAAAAAATTAATAATTAATAATTATTTTTCCAAAACATTGGAAAATAACTTTAGATAACAGAAAATATTTAAAAAGACAACTTAGTTTTGACAATAGGCCCATTGCTATAATCCCTGCCTTGGCAGGGACTAATAAATTGAAGTTTTTTGTAAAATTTATATAGTTTTGATCACTTAAAAATGTTGGAGAAATATTTTCCTAGTTTTGATGAGTTAAAAAAGTTATGAAGGTTGATATTGTAATAAAATAATTTTAATGTGGGCATGCACATCATATTTTAAGAGAAAACACTTTTATCCTCAACCTTTTAACATCACAAAGATGATAAATTCTTTCACATCACCTTCTCTTAAGGATTGTCCAATGTCTTAGAGATTGTTTAAGGTGTATTTCACAATGAGAATTCATAGCAAAGTTGACTTTATTCTTTATGCTTATAATTTAGGGTTAATGACATCTTTGTAGTATTATAATTTTCTCTTAGGTTAAGAGCACAATGTTGGTGGACATTTTAGATGATCCAAGCTTGAGAGGTCATTTGACACCACACTAGGTCAAAATAATACATGCCCATTTTTACTTCACTAAATCATGTTTGCATACATTTTGATTAAATAATATTTTTTTATTTCACCAAACTTAATTGTTTTACTTGCATAATGATGCAGGAGCATTAGCTCTCATGGTCCAATGCTAAAAGTTTAGTTAGACCTTTGGGTCTTGACATCAGCCCAAGGAGGGGCCTTTGTAAGAACTCATGTGGAAAACATTTTATTTCCTAGAAAAGAAAACATTTTATTTCCTAGAAAAGATAGATAGGAATATATGTTTAAATGGCAGGTGTTAATTAAGGAGCAATTATGAAAGCATTATGTCATGTAACCAGTCCCTTGAGAAAAGGGATGACTCGAGTAGATAGGTGCTTGTTTTCAGTTACTAATTGAGTGAGTTATTGGTTTCTAAAATTAGAGTTAGATGCTGAGTTTTAGGGGTAGTGGAAGAGCTGGAAAACGCTCTCTTGGAGTAGATGTTGTAACTGTCGAGGCAGGAGAGTAGCTTAGGTTTTTTTTAAGGAGAGGTAGGGAGAAAAGTAACAGAAGAGTAAGAGATGGCCATTGAATGATATATCGTCCCATAGAAAAACTAGATGATAGATGAAAGTTTTTGAGACGCATGTACAGTTATGAGGACGGAAGGAATGTAAATGATTTGAAGCATAGAAATAAATAATAGAGAGAAATTGTGGACGCCGGAATCAAATGTTTCTGCGTGAATGAAGGGTTGATTGTTATTGTTTCCTTCTACATTTGTAGAGTCCACTACAGGCTCGCGATTGGGAAGAACGAGGTTATCTTTGCTTTTCTTTATTCGAAATTATTGTGTGAAAGTTCTGTTGTTAAAGATTTACATATACTCTGTTTCTCCTGACTGAAGAATGGTTCGTGAATAATCACCTGGTGAAATCGTTTTGGCTTCTAATGTTCCTAGAGTTAGGCTTCCAATGCATATATATAACTTGGGTAAAGTCTAGTGTGTGGCACGTATAGATGTGCTTTGCGTTTTATGGAATTAATGATAATCTGGAGTGGGCATACTCATACCCTGTGTTCTCCATAATATACCTGTGTGCCAAGCCTAATTGAAGACGTGAAACCTATCATGGCGTCGGTATTCTTCAGTGGTAAATAAATATAGAACCGGCATACGTCCTACATCCAACCACATATATAGTTGCACGCAGAGTCGAACTCCATATCGTTGAACCTGATATCGTATGGATACTTTGCTAGTGGCAAAGGTAGCGTAGAACCAGTGGAAAAGCCCTAGAACTTGGGGGTAACCATCAGAGAAAGGAATAATGGCGTATGGTTGCTCGTAATTGCTGATATACAGTTGGGTAAGAGAAAAGAGGTGCCCGAAGGTCAATTAATAAAGGAGTGTAGATTTAGTGAGGGTATCGAACTTAAACCTGCGCAGAGGAAGTCGTTCAAAGATGGACGATAGCTGTGCAGTGTGAGCCCGATCAAATGATGGAGAAATGACCGTTTGTTGATAGAGATTAGTAAAAGAGGTGACACGACCATTAAGAGCTGATGTGTCAATCAAACGTTGATGTGGAAGGTCGTGCGAGAGGCATTTATTGGGTAAGTGCAATGAGTTTTGGATATGAATGCTGGATCACAACATCGTGGTTTGGTAGAAGCAAGCACCAGGGAACTCGAAGGTAAGTGCTTTATTTATATTGCAAAATCTATGGCTACATTACATAGAGTGCATGGATAAGTGTTAAGAGTTTAAGCTCTTGGGATCTTGAGTGTTAAGTGTAAAGGAAGGGTAAGTGTATAAGGCAGATGCGATAGTCATATGTCAAGTGAAATAAGTGCCACTAATTGGAGTAAAGCGCCTTTGTGGCAGTGCAAAAGGGAATACTGAATCTTAAAAGCATAAGAATGAGATTGGACTATGTTGGCAGAATGACGGTAGTTTTAAGGGAAACCTAAATTTAGTTAAATTACTAGAGTTAGAATAAAAGCTTGGTGAGTGTTAAGTATGGTTAGTGGGCTTTGGAGTTAGTAGAGTATGTATAAGATGACA
This sequence comes from Larix kaempferi, assembly GCA_027924585.1. NCBI lineage: Eukaryota > Viridiplantae > Streptophyta > Pinopsida > Pinales > Pinaceae > Larix > Larix kaempferi. The sequence goes on along the minus strand of BSBM01001606.1, from coordinate 4,133,688 downwards.
ACACAAGAAGAGTAATCCTGGGTTATTGGCGGGCCCTGGTTTGGGCTAGCATCAATTGGTATCAGAGCAGGAACAAGAAGTTTTTTTGGTGAAAGCAAGAAGACAGACATGTAGTCTGAAAGGAAGAGGAGTGTATGAATGCAAAAGGTGAAGGTAACAGCAGGAGTGAATACATCTCAGCATAAGAAGATCACAGCCGTAGTAGCAGTGATAAAGGAATCCAGTGAAGGTTTCTAGGAGGAGAAGTGTTGCTTGGACCTACTGGTTCAACTGAGGGTTGAAGCACAAGAGGACAGTCGTGCTCTCAAGAGTAGAAGAATTGTGAGAGAAGCTCTTAGAAGATGACTATCAAAAGTCATAGCAGAGGTTCAGGAGATAGCCACAAATTGAAGAAGGAAGATGCCAAAGCAAATGGCATATGGAAAAAGATGACTGATGAAGAATATGAGAGGGAGAAGGCTGAAATAGAAGTCCGCTTGGGAGTATTGATGGAGCTGTTACAGAAGGAGGAGGAGGAATACCAAAGATGTGGTTTCCTCATGAGAAGAAAAATGAAGTGGCACAGGCTACATAAGAAGAGGAAAGAGCAACTGGTGAATGCTCAGTGGGAGGACGAAGTACTCAAAACAAGAGAATATATGGGAGAATACTTGAAGACTGAAGCTGCAAGTGAGACCAAGAGGTATCAATGTTTTGGAACTGATACTTTGTGTGTGTTTGCAGGTACAATGAATGAGGAAAGGCAATTTGAAAATGGTGTCATAAAGAATGAAGGAAGAAGACTGAACTTCAATTCTGTTCAAAGAAATGATGAGACATTTGTGTCTCATGCAAATACACTTACACAGAGAGAAGAAGGTGATGCTTTTCAGCATACAGTGAAAGCTGAAAGCAAGGAAGCCTTGGCTCATGATGATGGCCAAGAACTGAAAGAGACAAAGGAAGATGTCAAACATGAAGATACAGTGCTTGAAGGAGATGACAGGGATATTTTACTGCTGGAGAACTTGCTGAAGGAATCTGAGTAAAATTGTGAATGGAAACTTCAGGTAAATAAACTATGTTTGAATAGTTTGAATGAAGAGATGGCGTACTTTGAGGAATGTATAGGCAGAGATGAAATTGTACAGAACTCAGTAAGATTAGAAAGACAAATGGAATTGTTGTCAAGCAATGAGAAAGGAAATGATAAGTTATTGCAGCAGAAGAAGGGATTTGTGAAATCCTTAATTAATGAAGGAAACAATCTTATTGGAAAAGAGACAATCATGTCTTATGAGAGGAAATTTGTTCTTGATGAGGACAAAGAAGATTTGGTTTGCTTAGATGGCCAAAGCAAGGGTGATGGACAGAACTTTGGGGCTGTCATAAGAACATAAAATCAGAATTCTATTCTGACAGAGGTGGATGAAACAGTGTCACAACGAACTTTGTTCAATGACAAGGAAGAAGGAGATTATGAGGAAGAAAATTAGGCTGTTGGGTCTCAAATTGAAGATGAAACAGTCTTGAGACTGAGGAAGACTGAATTGACTATAAGGAATAGTCAAAGAATGGGAAGATTGTCAAGACAGGGACAGAGAAGAGTTGTGCTGACCCTGAAAGGCAGCATACTGATGAATTGTTTGAAGAGAATGAATGCGTGAAATACTGGTTGAAGGTACTTGAGCAAGCAGAAGAAAAGTTAAGAGACGCTGAAGGAGGCAATCAACAGTTAAGTGGGGAATGGATAAATTATAGCAGAGTGCAATGGAAAAATGAAGAAAACAAGAGTTGTTTGCAGCAGAGGATGGGGTTACAAGAGGCTATGGATGAAGTAAGGAGATTGATGCAAATTCCTAAGAAGATTTACAGCAAGATGAGGGAAGAAGTCCATTGTAAAGATGATTGGGAAGTACAAGGTGGTGAAGGTGAAGACAAAGGAGCTCTTCAGCATAAAATATGGAAGCCTGGAAGATTGCAGTTAGAGGAAAGATGGAGATTGAAGATTCATGATCAGGAGATCATGTTCTTCTTTCTACCTTGGGAGTCTGATGCAGGAGCATTAGCTCTCATGGTCCAATGCTAAAAGTTTAGTTAGACCTTTAGGTCTTGACATCAACCCAAGGAGGGGCCTTTGTAAGAACTCATGTGGAAAACATTTTATTTCCTAGAAAAGATAGATAGGAATATATGTTTAAATGGTAGGTGTTAATTAAGGAGCAATTATGAGGGCATTATGTCATGTAACCAGTCCCTTGAGAAAAGGGATGACTCGAGTAGATAGGTGCTTGTTTTCAGTTACTAATTGAGTGAGTTATTGGTTTCTAAAATTTGAGTTAGATGTTGAGTTTTAGGGGTAGTGGAAGAGTTGGAAAACGCTCTTTTGGAGTAGAATGTTGTAACTGTCGAGGAACGAGAGTAGCTTAGGTTTTTTTTTAAGGAGAGGTAGGGAGAAAAGTAACAGAAGAGTGAGAGATGGCCATTGAATGATATATCGGCCCATAGACAGACTAGATGAAAGTTTTTGAGACGCATGTACAGTTATGAGGACGAAAGGAATGTAAATGATTTGAAGCATAGAAATAAATTAATAGAGAGAAATTGTGGACGACGGAATCAAATGTTTCTACATGAATGAAGGGTTGACTGTTATTGTTTCCTTCTGCATTTGTGGAGTCCACTACGGGCTCGTGATTGGGAAGAACGAGGTTATCTTTGCTTTTCTTTATTCGAAATTATTGTGTGAAAGTTCTGTTGTTAAATATTTACATATACTCTGTTTCTCCTGACTGAAGAATGGTTCGTGAATAATCACCTGGTGAAATCGTTTTGGCTTATAATGTTCCTAGAGTCAGGCTTCCAATGCATATATATAACTTGGGTAAAATCTAGTGTGGCAAGTATAGATGTGCTCTGCGTTTTATGGAATAAATGATAATCTGGAGTGGGCATACCCATACCCTGTGTGCCAAGCCTAATTGAAGACGTGAAACCTGTCATGGAGTGGATATTCTTCGGTGGTAAATAAATATAGAACCGACATACGTCCTGCATCCAACCACATATATAGTTGCACCTAGAGTCGAACTCCATATCGTTGAACCTGATATCGTATGGATACTTTGCTAGTGGAAAAGGTAGCGTAGAACCAGTGGAAAAGACCTAGAACTTGGGGGTAACCATCAGAGAAAGGAATAATGGCGTATGGTTGCTCGTAATTGCTGATATACAGTTGGGTAAGAGAAAAGAGGTGCCTGAAGGACAATTAATAAAGGAGTGCGATAATTGTGAGGGTATCGAACATAAACCTGCGCAGAGGAAGTCGTTTCAAGATGGACAATAGTTTTGCAGTGTGAGCCCGATCGAATGATGGAGAAATGACCATTTGTTGACAGAGATTAGTAAAAGAGATGACACGGCCATTAAGAGATGATGTGTCGATCAAACGCTGATGTGGAAGGTCGTGCGAGAGGCATTTATTGGGTAAGTGCAATGAGTTTTGGATATGAATGCTGGATCACAACATCGTGGTTTGGTAGAAGCAAGCACCAGGGAACTCGAAGGCCTCTCACCACATATTCTTATTGTGATTATATTATGATTATTAATTTGTTTATTGTTCATTTGTAGGGTGCATCTTTCCCCCTCTTTCTATTATATATGAGGTGAGGGTTAAACTATTAATTTCATTTAGTTTTATTACTTCCATATCCATATCAACCTATAGAATGATCTCAGACCACCAATTCAATCATTCTAGCGGCCATTGCACCAAACAATTCCAATCATACCTACATTCATCAAATGTCACTCCCTTCACTACTAAACAGTCTTTGAGGAGCACAAGGAACCTTTTCCCAATAAATTTAATTCAATGCACAACCTTTCTTATGCACATGCACAACATGCACATACTGGTCATCAAACTCTACTTACTAAATCTTAACCAGCTCAACCATGGCACACACAACCACATGAGTGCATGAAAAACTTACCAGTATTTACAAACCCAAATTTTCCCATCTTAGTCCATGCTCTACCTAGGCATAAGATACTCATACATGCATTCAACATTCCCAAAGCTATCGGGAACAAATCAATTCAAATAATTAAACATGGCTGGGGGTTCTTACCCAATCCCCTTTTAGCACTTATGCAAGATAAGCAAGACCAACTTATACCTCTCATGGCTATCATCAATACCCTTGATATTTCCTAACCCACTGATTCTTCGCAAGAGATTACATAGCCCCTTCATCAACCCACCAATAGATAGCACTTTCCTTCATCCTTCTTCATGGGTCGAGTATCATGGCAACAACATCATCAACATCATTAAGTTGGGTTCACAATAAATCAACATCCATATTGCATTAGATCATAAGCATAATGTATAAACAATAGGTTCCCTTGGCCTTTATGTAGCGGTATTATAACTTAATGCTCAACATGTCCATATGCATATTATGCCGCAATATGTTTACCATTGTATATGAATTACATTCATTTCATGCTCTTGCATGCACTGCAACATTTGTATGGTCTAACTATTCATGCAAACAAACATTCAACATACATATGCCTCAATCATTCATGTACATCAAATTTCTCATTCTTAGAGAAAAACAAGAAAGATAACAAGAGAAGAAAAAGGTATCGAATTCTCCCTCTTGATCCTCATTCAGATTGGAATTCCATTGTCATGATTAATGTTGACTATGAGTGGTAGGAAGCCTTGTGGATAAGAATACTCCCTTCTTTTGCTCAATCCTAACACATATCTCAATATCTGCTTGGCTCTAGTTGATACACCTGTTTAGGCTTGGAGATGATTTGATTATGTTTCAACCCCACTTACAAGTTATAGCATTAAAAAGAAAAGACAAGAATTTATACAAGTTAACTTGTTTATGGCTTCTTCCTTTCATATGTTCCATAAGTCTATAGATTCTAATAATCTCATTTCTTAGCTCTTCCATACATATTTTCCTCAAAGAAAACACTATGAACAAGAACCAAATCATCCAGACCTGCACTAAAAAATATGAGTGCAAAATTCAATAGGGAAAAACATTCACTAAATTCAAGCACTTCACTGATGTTCCTAGACATTCATACATTAATATTTGCATTGATAAAATTCAACAATATCACTGAGTTTTCATTAAATAGTAGTATTTCACTACTTGCTTATGATAATCTCATTCCTTTCATAGGAAAATAAAGTCTATTTGAAGAAACTAGCTAGCTATCTAATACAGCCTTCTATAAGGGACTTTAATGGCTGCAAACTCATGCAAGGTTCCAACAATCCATACTATTTTTTTATCCTAGTGTGGTTTTTATTTAGAAGAGACTTTCCAAATAAAACTTGGTGGCAAGCATAGTGTCAACACTCAATACTATGCTTGCTTCTCCACAAAAAGAACTAAAGATTTGTCAATCCACACTTGGAAACAAGAACTCAGTTTGAGATTCCAAAGGTATAGAAGGACTGTTCCAACTAATTTAGCATCATGTACACAACTCTTGACTAGAGACATATATTTTAAGCGCTAGAAAACACATGCACTTCCAACACATACATATTATTGTAGAAGATAATGTTGATGAAACTTTTTAGTTAAAACCCCTAAGAAAAATTTGATTTTCTAGAAGGCTACTTTTACCTGGTCATCTATCATGCACATCAACCAATAACATGGATACCATTCATAAATGGACCTGTTATCCTAATATTCATCTCATGTACTTATTTTAAACTCGACAATATTTGCAGCAACATAACAACTACAACCTACATATTTGCATTGCATAAACCTTTTCAAGGAAACATTATATTGGCCATCCAAGTTCAACCAATTCAAGTTTTCTTTACCTTTAAAGAAGTAAAATTTTCTTTTAAGAAATTAATTTACACATAAGATTTTATACTGACGAGCTGTCCAATAAGAGGCAACAATCTTGCCTTTGCTATATTTATTTGCCAACAATATTTTTAATAAACACAGATACACTATGGAACTGCAACTTCACCATAGAAAAATTAATTTACATACATAAATTGAACACCAAAATTTTACTTACAAGGGTCAATTATGTCTCCCTTGCAAAATTTTATTTGCATAAATAAATTAGACACAACCAGTGTCAATACGAACAATGAATTCTTGCTTAAGAAATCAATTTGCTTGCAAAATATTAACCCTAAGTTTCGTCAAATAGTTGAATGCACAAGCCTACATTGCCACACTATTAATGTGAACAACCATATCTTCATATAAATATATACTAGCTGGAAAAATTGTATGTAATATCCATGAGGGAGGCCAAGCACGTGCTTGATCTCTGATATGCAAACTACCTTTCAACAACCAATGAAGCTCAAAGAGTAGATTTCACCAATTGACAAGAATATGGAAAAATAACATAAAATTATAAGCAAATCTAATAAACAATGAAGTTCCCAAACCATTGTCGCATCTAGTACACAAAAATGCAAGCACATGGAAAGACTAGAGCCATTCCATGATTTGAATTTACTTTCTCTAGGCAAAGTGGAAATCTAATGTTGGACTTAACTTCGCAACCAATGAGGTTCGAGATCTGTCTCCTCAACTCTGATACCACTCTATAACGTACCTTGTTACAATTCTGTAACACATGCAAGTGCTACAACAATTTATGGAAGGCTTTTACTAGCTCTTCATTTGGAAATTAGCCCAAAACATTAAAACAAGCTAAGGCATGTTAATTGACTTAACAAAGAACATACAGTTTCCAACGCTCAACTTATCAAGTTACAACTTAATCATTTATAAGGGTTTATATGACAATCGACCAACCAACTTCTGGGTTTTTACTGTTAGGAATTAAAGCTTACAGACCTAAGTTAATTTCTACAAGAATTCTGGATAAGGATTCTAAACAGAAAAACAACCAACATTCGTACAATAAAATGCAAAAACAACTATACAATATCTCATAAACATTTTACTAAAAAATGGAACATTCCATATAAGAACAATCCACCATACTTAATAGATTTTAGGAACAATTCCATTAACATGAAATTGATGAAATTCCTAGCTTAAAGGAGACTGTGAACATACATATATGAAGAGTCCACATGAATAACCAAAGCACAAGCTTAATATCCTATACATTGCATAAACCAGGTCCTTCATAGATCATTAAAATTTATAAACATAAAAATAGTATCTGAAACGGAAATGCAACGTTTAACATAAAAATTGATATGCAAGGACTCACGTGATTATCCAAACACAAGCTTCATATTTCAGAATTATTCAGTATTTCTTAGAAATCATATACAAAAATAATAACTGAAAACACAACATTCTATACAACAGTCGAATTAACCCAAGAATTTGTATTCTTCAGAGAACATTTCATCCCTTAAATTCATGCCCAAAGACTATATAGCGAAAAAAGAGCATAAACATATATACCAAATTCAAACATAACATTAAAGTACAATTTCACATTCAACATAACCCAAGCTTAACCATTTAGTTCACCATCTTCATTTTAAATGCACTTAATAATAACTCAATCCTTCCGGAAACATTTCATTCATTCAATTCAAAGAATTTTATAAAGATAATAAAGTTGATACAGGGCATTAGTTACTTATATGAATAAATAATAATTTGGGGCAACCGACTGCGTATGAAGCATGATCCACCCAACCATAGGTCACCTTGCTCATATATCTCTCAGCAAGGAACCACCCCAGAGTTGGGACTTTGAATTCACTAGGAGAAAACTTGAATTTAGCAGGAAAATAGGTACACAAATTGTAGGGTATATCTCCACAACTTATCTCATAGCTGTGGCACATGCCAAACCCACAATAAATCATGTAAATTATTCTCCCATCGGGAACTTGGCACCAACCAATTCCTCAGCAAATAACGCAGACCCTTCCTTGGTTTCTATTCCAACCTCATAACAGTGGTAACCCTTCACTACAGTACCTCATAGGCACGCCACTGTTAATTAATGCCACATAATTTTAACCAAGGATACAAGGTCACCATTTCTCTGGTAACTTAGCTAGGGGTAAGACCAAACATTCCACTCCCCACAGCTACGACTTCCAGTTAGGGGTAAGACCAAACATTGCCATAAATGATGGTCAATTGGCAGTTTTCTAGAAAATCGAACTCTACAAGTAGACAATTCAATTCCAACAATAGACAACCAACTTCCCCCTTCCTATCATGAGAGCCAACTCTTTCTGCATGTTGCATGGCCAACTTCCCCCCCCATGTGGTCTCCAAAAAGACACTCGTCTATATGTGTAATTAAAACCTTTTGCCACTAAACCTTTATTTAGCATATAGTTTAAGTTTCTAAAGTGCAAAAGGTATTAAAGATTAAAATAATCTTAAAACACTTTTGGGTTCAAGGTTAGGCTAGGGTCATATTATAAACCCCCGTTAGGCTATCTACAACCCCCTTACCTTCTCACTGGTGGATTCATAAATCCCCATTCTCTTCAATGTCTTCCCCAACCACAACTAGCTATATTAATATTAATAATTGCATAATACAATTTGTTCAGCCTTTCAAGCATTTCATCATCAAACTTTACATCATTACATCAAGGATCAAAACTGGAGTGTTACACAAGTTGCATAAATTCATGTAGAGCAATAAATTGATATATCTTTTAGTAGGATTTTGCATCTAAGAATATACCTTATTTGTCAATTTCTCAACAAATAGTAATTTAGGTATTCTCTTAGAAGAATATGATTTAGCTAAAACTTCACAACGAGTAATACAATGAACACCTACAAGATTATGTACATACTTGAAAGACTTGTTGCTTCCTTTAAATAATTGATTGAATAATATGTTGTTATCGTTATTCCATCCCAACATTTATGACCTTTAAAAACTTTGAAATTAGAGGCCCCAACTCTTTTGTGTCTAGAAATACAACATAAATAACAAGGTGCTTCTCGAAATTATTAATTGTAGTTTCATCTAGCATTAATTAAAAAAAGGACTATCTTGGCATGCTTGTAGTTTGTACTTCTTCAAAATACTAAAACCGAGAATATATATACAAAACCAAAAACGCCTAAAGAGAAACCGAATCTATTTCTTTCATCACAATTAACAATTAAACAATTATATTGTTAGATGGTAGAGATTGAAGGGAGACACAACTATTAGAAATATCCCCATTGTCTAATCTTACACCCTCCATCCAACTAAAAAACACACAATTTTCCAATTTACTTGTCAATTTAAGATTTTGAAATCTAAATAAACATAATTTTAAAATTGCCAATCTATAATGGCTAAATAAAATAAAAACAAGTAAATACTCATTAAATTTAACCATGTGTTTTTTACATCTACATCTAGAAGATGGACCATTCATTTCCAACATCTTTAAAAATAATTGAGCAACATATTCAATGGAATTATAGTTAACAAAGGAGTCAATAGGAGTCAATAGGACTTCTAAGAAATGGATAGTTACACAAAAAAAACCAATACCACAAACATAGCAATCCTAAGAGACAAGGATTTCATGGATCTTGGAATCAAGTTCAAAACCACTTGGGCACCCACATGCAAGACAAGAACATGGACCAACCCAAATATGTAGTCAAAAACGTAGTCAAAAACGTGCATTGCAAATTCAAAGCTAATCATATTCAACTTTTAATATTGGTGAACATGTGGTCAAATATTAAACGTAACGTTAGTGGGCAGGTCTCGAGTAGTCTATTTATTCAAAAGTTATAATTATATAATAAAAGTTATAATTTTTTATCTTATAATGATAGAATAAAAGTTATAATTTTTGTCCAATTTAAAAAGTTGAAATTAAAAATAAAATATTTAATTTTTTATTATTATTTTATATTCGTATCGTAAATATTTATATTTCCAAAAGGAGAATAAGGGAGTGGCGGGGATGGAAAAGTTAGATACCGCACTAATACTACGTGTTGGAACTCATGTTTGAAACGTATTTGATTTCAAAAATCAAAGTAAACATTATCCATCAACCAATTATAAATGGCAAAGTATACATCCACGGTATGCATCAACCAGCTGTCAAATTTATTATAATCAGGATATATATATATATACACACCGTCAACCAATTATAAATGACAAAGTATACATTCACTTTATTATACCTGCTGGAGTATACTTGCCTCAGGCAGGTTATATGGCGATCAGTTGGTCGCTGATGCTTTTGATTTTATAATTTTAAACTAAATTTTTTACTAGTTTTTCAAAGTTTACGTTATTTTGTTTATTAATTTGAATTTTTTAAAATGAATAATATTTTTCTAGATTTTTAAAATTTCATATTACTTTTTTATGATTGGTGAATAAGTTTGATTTGACTAAATACCCTTGGTGAGACGTGACATTTATTTTTTTAAAATAATAATAAAATAATTTTTTTTTTAATTTTTTTTTTATTTTTAAATTGCCACTTGGTATATGTAATAATAATCTTTAGTACATGTAATAATTGTCTGACACTAACAGGGGCCATAGCTCGTCCTCTGAGCTCACCGCTAATTCAGCACTGCCACAGTCTTTTCTCATAACACAGTTGCAGCTCACGGCTAATTCAGCACTGCCACAGTCTTTTCTCATAACACAGTTGCAGCTCACCTCTAATTCAACACTGCCACAGTCTTTTCTCATAACACAGCTGCCGCAATCTTCTCATAACACCGCATACATTGTATTGATTCCTCTTGAACCTCACCGCCTTCACTGCTACTCTTTCCCTGCCTTTCATCTGCAAATAACAACAAAGGTCTATCAAATGACAGGTAATTTAATGCATGTGATAGCTGGCCAAAGACATTTCATTTCATTGACAAGGTATGCTAATAATGATCTTCCAGACATTTCATTTCATTGACATGGTATGGTAGTAATAATCTTCACAAAAATAAAAGTGTATAGTGTATGGTTTTCATTGAGCTTACACTGTGTCGGTGATCATTAACATGGCCTCTCACTGCCTTTCACTGAAATCAATGCATATTTTCAAATCCACCACCATAGACAAAGAGCATCCCCGCTGCCATATGAAACCTGCAAAAAATAAAAATAAAACTACTATGGAAGGAAATGTCTACACCATTGGAAGAGGGATGAACATCTCACGCAGGCGCAAGGAGCAGGAGACGTTGGCCATGGCCTAGAGGAGGTCGTGATAGTCAGCTAACAGGATTGGAGCGAAGGCGTATGCATTACTAGTAGAAACTATTTGTTAGGAACCTATGTAAACCCTTCTCTTTACTATGTTAGTATATTGTTGTTGGACGCATATGCTTTGTAAGTCGTCCCGTAGTATTTGTTGATCCGTAGTTTATATTAGCCATAGTATTGACCCATAGTATTGGACGCATATGCTTTGTAAGTCGTCCCGTAGTATTATGTGTCCCATGGTTTTGACTCATGGTATTGGGCATAGACTTAGTATATAAGTGTGTGTTGAGGTCATTGAAGGACGGTGAAGTTAATTGTATTGAGCTTGCTCAAAGGAGGTTGCCCCCTCGAAGTGGCCCGTGATCAATATAAAAGTGATTCTGTTCTGTTATTTCTGATATCTCATGTATTTGCATTAATTAATTATTGCAGGTTCATCACATATGGTATCAGAGCCTCCACCAAGGTTCAAGTCACAGAGTGGGTGGAAACGTCGGCATTGCAGTGTTCGCCCGGGGCTCGTACGGTGCAAAGGGGACACCACCGTACGGGTGCACATCCAGCCCAGAGTCTGGACTGCGGAGCGTGGTGGGATGTTAAGATCCTAGTGGGCGGCCTTCACTAACATCTTGAGGTTTTGGTGTAACGGTTCGTATCATTTGGTATTAGAGCCTCCACCTAGGTTCAAGTCACAGAGCGGGTGGCAACGTTGGCATTGCAGTGTTCGCCCGAGGCTCGTACGGCGCAAAGGGGACACCACCGTACGGGCGCACATCCAGCCCAGAGTCTGGATTGCGGAGCGTGGTGGGATGTTAAGATCCTAATGGACGACCTTCAATAACATCTCGAGGTTTTGGTGTAACGGTTCGTATCACTATTGACTCGTACCCATACCCGTAAACACCAGTCGCTCTAGTGGTTTATTCCATGAACCCACAATACCAGCAGTCCACCCTATTGAGACATCAATTAGTAGAAGAAGCAGTTGTTGATGCAATTGACTAAGCAATATCAAATTCCGTTGATCCAGTCAGAGACCCAGTCCCAGGTTTTGTGCAGAGAGTCACAAGGTAACGTTGTTGTTTCATTTTCAATGTGACTTCTCATCAGGTAAAGGTTGAATAAATACATCTTTTCCAGATTTAGCAACTTTAGGGACAAATATAAAGGAATTTTAGCAGAAGAAATGTTGGCCAGATATATCAACTTCTTGCCATCAGGTACACGCTCTGCACAGCTCCATGGCATGTACTCTGCAAACATTGCCATAGTTGAGCATGACAAGTGAGTCCCTTCTTTCTTCGGGCATAAAATTTGAAAAATATATGTTTAAAACCCCAAATATCAATGGATTCAAACACATCTATTTGATTCGAACCAATATTGTATAGACAGTGTTGGAATGTTTACAAAGAAATTTGTTAATGCTTGCATTTTGAACAGAAAAGAACAAGGTCGCTTGTAAAACATGATGAACATTAAATATACTACGTTGTTGGATTGATAAATGATATCCAGGAAGAATTTGGTACATACCGTCATTAATACATAAATCAACTATATTTGTGCTCTTGAATCATCTACATGAATGGCCAATGATGCCTCACAAGGGTTGTAATTATGTCCCATATTAGCTGTTTGACACCTCTAATTAGAGGCTTGCCGGTGACTTGGGCTGCTAATTCATCTACTTGCTTTTGCAAATCATCAACTTTATTATTTGCATCACTCACTAGGGCTTCCTTCGCCAGGGCTTTATTATTTGCATCACTCGTTAGGGCTTCCTTCGGGGAATGGTTAACAGAATCAGGGAAATCCGCGATCATCTCTAAATATCCCTATCCAACACAAAAAATGCATGCATGCGGTCTATTTTAGTTCTTGCCCAGTGAGGGGACTGATATTCCACTGTTTGCCTTAGAACATATATTTCACTCTCTTTTTTAGCCAAGAGAGCATTTAGTCTCTTTGCTTCATTTTCGTCGGCCTCTGAGATTATATTGCCCGACCTTGCAATCACAAAATCAGCATGGTCTTGACAAGTCCTTAATTAACGTATTTTTTTCCTATACCAATTAACATCAGACATACTAGAACTGCCACATATTATCAAACCAAACTTTCCAGAGTCAAGCATAGATAACAGTCAAGTGACTATAACTGGCAGGTGAATCCACACATTCATAGCATCAACCCACCAAGCAATAAACCAGAAATCTAAAAACCAAAGACTCAACATTGTGTGGTTTTTTCATTAAAACCCACTTTTATGATAACTGAACAACTATCGCTACTGAATAAAGTTCGCTCGTTAACACTGTAAAATGACCCTGCATGATTGCAAAACAGCTGAGTTCCAAAAATACCTGGAACGTCGAAACCAAACTGGCATGCTTCTAAGATTTTTGTGTGCCATGGATGGGTAATTGTTTTGCGCACACACAAACGCGACGACCATCAAGGGGCAGAGAGATGAACCAAAACAAATTGAGACTCTCGCAGAGTTTAACTGAGACTTGCAAGAGGGCTTAACGAGGACATCAGGATGTATTCTTTCACAGCAATTGGTGGAAAAACAAGCACTGTTGATTTCGGGAGGAGGAGATCAAACGATGGATAGCTGGCGCAATGGCGAGGCACATATCGAAGGAATTTGAGGGAAGATTTAAGAGGGTTGGAATCTCGGATTACGAGAACGATGCGTGCCATCCAAAAGACTGGTTGCCTTTCAAATTTATGTTGAGCTTCTCCTTTAATGTTTTACAGTAATAAGCTCCAAAGTTTGAGCTCCAATGCAGGCATGTTGAAGCTAATGTTGAAGCTAATGTAGTGTTATTTTGTAATAGTTGCATCTAGGCTAGTGACCGAAGTCGTCCGCCGACATCACTTTTCTGTATCTCAAACGACTGTCATAAAACAAAGGCAAGTTCGATGCACTTGTTACATAATAGAGATGCACCTGTTAAAAAATAAATATTTTACTTAACATAGATATACTACATGGATTAACAAATAGAGATATAATGCATGGCTGCCAGATGTAGAGTGCATTGAAATGTTTGCAACACATTGACTTATTTGGCATAAAGGGTTTGGTTTGAGTGAAACGGGCGGCAGGTGATGCCTTTCTTTTATATGTTATGCTAAATAACATACTCACTTTGATAACAACCTTTATTCTATCTTAATAGAGATAGTTCATCAAAGAAGCTGAGTAGGGTTAGATTAAGTTAAAAGAAATTGAATTATAGGAGAGATTGCAAAATTAGCATCTCAAGTTAAAAGCATCTCTGTTACAAGGTTAATCAAATACATAACTGGTCCACTTGGGACTCTACTTTTTCAATCTCAATGAGTTTCTGTACGTATTATAGATGCCAGGAACCTGTCGAGAGAGATAATCCCCTGGAATATATGAACCATCTTTTCCTTAGCTACGGTATACATGAATTGATGTAACAGGTTCTCTAAAGCATTTACCACTAAAATACTCCTGAAAATCACTCCTAGGGATGTTCCTCGAGCAATAATGCTTGATTAAATACACAGTTATGACAGGGTCATCCACATGACTCTCCCTGCTCCAGTATATGTTACTGTATGAACCATATCATTTAGTATGTTGCATCTGATTATTGTAATGTTGTAGAAGCACATTAGACACAAATGTGCATATCGTAATTGTTTGTAATTGTTCCAGGCACTGCACAAAGAAAAAAACTATAGATTCTTCACATTATAGAGAAGTAAGGCCAATCCTTCTATACTGCAATGGTTATATATAGGGTAAAATGCATGCTTATTCCTGCGAAGTGCAGTGGTCATGTAAACTCAGTTTTTATAATTTGATCACAAATGCTACGCCCTCTTTTAACACATGCAACGCCTTACTAAATATTACCTCCCCTCTTTCACTCAATTGGTAGACGGATTCACAGCCTTCAGATTTGCCAACAGGATTGCAACTTGCATTCATTATTATCACAAAATTTCAGTTTCTGCCAATGCCAATTACATAAAAAAAATTGAAGCATGCAGCCATCACTCACCCTGTAGTAATTCCAGGACTCCTCTCTGGAAGGAGTGGTGAACGACAAGGGTCGATCACTGCAGAAGGCGATCTGGATGGTGGAGATGTTCAGTGTCAGTATTGCAAGTTCTGCCAAATGTCGTTAAATTCAACAATCTTAAATTTTAAGACACAACGATATCACTGCCTACAATAAACTTTGCAATTGAGGTTTTCTATTTGAATAATATACGTATCATCTGGCTCATGCATCAGGCCGTGTGTCTCTGGCTCTGCATTCCTATAAGAATTCACCCAAAACCCTCATCTGGCTCATGCATCAGGCTGTGTATCTCGCTCTACATTCCCACAAGAATTCACCCAAAAGCCTATTGTGGCATTCTCATATTTTTTTATACAAACAAAAAAAATTAACGGTACTAATCTTACATTTCATAATGTCATCATCACTAGATTAATAGTTGCTAACACTTGGATATCTCAAAATATGATTCAATTTTTAAAAGCATAGAGTAAGACATATATATTTCAATTTTTAAAAGCATAGAATAAGACATGTCACTTTTAGTTTGCTTTCAAACTATCCAACATTAATACATTGTTAAAATGTTACATAATTATTTTAACTTTTAATTTTTAATCATGTACTACTATTATATTAAAATATTTCTAAGAGGCAGGTCTAAGCAGCTTTGCTGCCAATTTTACTTGTTTATTAATTGGTTATATATATATTTAATAAAAATATTTAATATTTATGATATTAGTTATCACCACTAAATAAATAAATTCTTGTCGTGGATGTTCACTAATATTTAATTAATACAATTATTATATTATTTCTATTAAAAATAGTTTGTGATTAAAATTATTATAGGTATTTTTTCTTATTGAATTCAATATTGTAATTTTGGCTTGCATTGAAAGAGTGGTCAAGGCTTTCTAATATCGATCAGCTATCATTGAGTAAGTTATGATGCTTGTTCTAAATTCTCGATGAATATAGGTTTTCAATCTCCAACTACCTAAATGAAGGAATAGAATTATATCAAGGAAAAATATTTACTTAGAGGAAATATGTATTATGTTTTTATTAATATTGAACAAGTAAAATAAGTAACATAGTTGATTAATCCTTGCATCTTATGTAACAAGATAATATAAAATAAATGAATAGATATTTTCTTTAAAAAGTTTTTATCTATTATTTGTTTTAAGTCTTAAAAACTAAAATAACTGTAAAATATCAAAGATATACCACTTTTTTATCAAAAGTATATATTGAGTGGATAAATAATAGTAGTAGTTTGTAATAAATAATTGAAATCAATAAATAAAATATGGTAAAAAAATATTAGCATTTAAGTTTTCTTTTAAATATTTTAATATATTAGTTGTGTTTAATCTAAAAACTAAAATAATTATCAAATATCAAAGATATAAATCCAACAATTTTTTAGAATTTCTTTAATTCTTTAATAGTTATTGAATATTAAATAATTTATAAAATATGTTATTACAAGTGAAAAATAAAATATGGAAATTGCTTTTAAAGTTTGTATAGCAATAGTTTGTAAATTTAAATATATTTAATTCATCATTACACATTAATAATTTTTTAATTAAAATTTAAAAATATAAAAAAAAAAAACAAAAAAACTGAAAACACATTTGATGCCAAATATTTTTTTTTTTCATAGAAAAATTCAACTTACTATTAACATGCGAAATAGTAAATAAATCCAGCTGTTAGATCATACAAATTCACACAAACCTTGTCAGATAGAGGACCAGGGAGTAATCGGTCAAAGTGACAGTATAGTGTCAACAACTATAACAGAATAGTCCAAAAATAATAGTGCCATATGTCCCTAAATCATCCACAAGACAAAACAGGAATTCATCCTGTAGTAGAAACAGTAATAAGTCTCATGTACAGTCATCCTCAACTGCGAGTCACCAAATGCATCAAATACAAGTAACCATCTATGCTATAAATACCGAACAACATCAGTAAGAAGCTGTAATAAATGCCGCAAAATGATAGTGAGTATGGATAAGCGCCCAACAAGTAGTTGGACCCAGTACATTTCAAGGATCTGCACATAGAACTATTAGTCATATAAGTTTAACAGTCCGCATAATACTGGAAAGAAAAAACAAAATGTGTATAAATAATAAAGACTAGAAGCATCATGTCCAATGTAAATGATAAGAGCCATGAGTAAAAAGTATATCCTCCCGCCACTCCTGCCACATGATGACCCCAGCCTGAGAGTTAAGAGCCTGCTTTGATAGCATATCCGCCTCCATATTAACCTCTTTGAATACATGTTCAAAATGTATATGTTCAAATTCCAGAATAAGCTTTCGAGCCGCTTCCATCTAGTGAGAGAGAAGTAGTACATTGAGTGATGTATTGCCTCTAGCCCAAGAGATAATAGATAATGAATCACCCAATACTACAAAAGATGTGATCTTTCTCAATCGGGCACAGAACAATAAGAGCCAAAGGGCACATAATTTGCTCCTTGTATTGGTTCCAATACCCAGATTTAGCCAGATATGAATAGAGACATTGTTGGAAATGTGAATTGTTGCGCCCGCTCCAACCCTCCCATTCCGTCCCACAGCAGCCCCATCAAAGAATCCACATGGGAATATCAGCACCGGAGGTGCTAACCGGTATTTCTTACTCAGACTATCCCTGCTACCGACAACTCCATGGATAGAGATAAATTCTTTGTGTGCCGCAAGTGTTTTATAGCATATCCCATCACAGAAAGGAGTCATCTTTTCAAAAATAAGAGAGTTTCAAGCTTTCCATACCTCCCAGATCATATAGTATGGAAGTTCTGTACAACCAGCAGAAACACGAGACCATGCATCGAGACATTCACATAGTGAATGATGGCTCCAACGGAATTGCACTCCAGATTTGTATGCGATTTGTTTCCAGAGATCCCGTATGAACTGGCAGGAAGTGAATAGGTGATCAACTGATTCCTCTTGTGAGCAACATAGGGAGCACCATCCCGGGCCACAGAACCCACGACGACATAAATTGTCCCAAGTTAGTATCTTATTACACAATGCTAACCAGACAAATTTTTTTTATCTTGAGGGGTAAGACAAGTTTCCAGATAGTTTTATCCCACCAACGAACCACAATCAGAGTCTCAGCAAACATTGCATCGTATGCCAATTTAGCTGATACATTACCGCCAGACACATCCCATGACCAGACTAATCTGTCCGTAGAGTCAAACAATTGAATATTTGATTGATATATCGGCCTGATATAATCATCCCATTCATTCCCCAAGGTACCCGATAAACCCAGCTGTGAAGCCGAAATCCAGAGAGACCGCCCATCCTTATACCGACCAGCCGCATGTGCCAAAGTATAAAATCCATTAGCTCTGAGGTGAGTCCTTAATTCCAACGTTAGGATATGACCAGATGATCCTCCCGAGATCGGATCCAGCCCCAGTTTTATGTCACGACCATTGCCAGGCATCCAAGCAATCCAATGTGCAATAACCCTGAAGGATCCCATCAATCCATTCCAAATATTTGACACTCCCAAAGTAGCAGGCCGGTTCAATCGCAGCCAGTTTGTAACAGTAATATTTTTCAGGTATTTAGCTCTGATAATCCTTCCCCAAACCGAATTATCGAAGAGGGTGCGCCAGAGACTTTTTGCGTGTAGAGCCATAACAAATAGTTCAAGATCCTTTATATTCCAACCCCCCAAATTCCAGGGTCGGGCCAAAACAGTCCATTTCATAAGATGAAATTTCTCTTGGGCTCCACCACCCGACCATAAAAAGCAGAACAGCTTCCGCCAAATTAGACAGAGGATGGTTCTAGGGATTTTACACAGAGAAAACCAATAAACACCTAAGTTCTGTAAGACGGCTTTTGCCAAAGTAAGCCTGCCACCCATGGATAAATGGCGAAAGATCCAGTGACTTATACGCATTTCAAACCGTCTAACAAGCCATGACCAATCATTTATCAGGTATTTAGTTGGCTTGATGAAAAAGCCAAGATATTTCGTTCCAGCATCGAGCTCCTTGAATTTTAAAGGCAGAACAGAACTTATCGAATGTTCCACATCAGCCAACAGCAAATGTTTCAAAAAATGTGATTTTTTATAGCTGATAATCATACCAGTAACCAGGCAAAAAAGGTCAAGTATCTTCTTGTATTGTATCCATTCTGCAAGAATACCCTTGCCAAAAAGCATAACATCATCCACAAACAGTGAATGTGTAACAGAAATATCTCTTGTAATTTTAATGTCAGCAATTAGTCCCTCCCGTCGAGCCTTATATATGGATAGACTCAAGCCTTCAATGACCAGCAGAAAAAAAAGTGGCGATAGAGGACAACCCTGTCGGAGGCCCCGGGATGCCTTAAAGAAATCTGTAGGGTGACCATTTATCAATATAGCATAATTGACCGAGGTTATACAGGCCATAATCCCTTTCATCACCTTCCATGGCAGACCAATCTGGATTAGAATTAGTCTCAGGAAATTCCAGTCCACCCTATCATATGCTTTCACCAGATCCAATTGTAGGATGAGCGCTTCAATTCTCCTCTGTTTTATTGTATGAAAGATTTCCTGAGTCACTCCCACAGCATCATGAATCTGACGGCCCCGTAGAAACCCATACTGCTCCATGGAAATGTGTCTAGAGAGTATTGGTTTGATCCTATCAGCAATGATCTTGGAAATAATCTTGTAGACTAAATTGCAGAGAGCAATAGGCCTGAATTCATTATAGTTATTCAGATGGGATGTCTTCGGAATGAGTGCCAGGTAAGTAGAGTTTAATGCCCCAGAGACAGTGCCTAATTTCCGAGACTCATCCACAGCCAAACGGAGATCCTCCCCCATTATATAAAAAAAATGGATAAATAGTTCCATCGACCACCCATCCAGTCCAGGAGATTTATCTTTAGCAAAACCTCGCAAAGTGTTCTCCACATCCCCCAGAGAAACATCCAGAAGATCTCCAAATAATTTTAGCAACTAAAATATTTATATTTATTCCAATGATACTTAACAATTATCAGGTATTATGCTTTTGCGATACGCCTCAAATGAAATCTTAGATTCGTGATGCGTCCACACGTCAAACTCATTCAATGTGAATAAATATTTAATATTTATCAAATTCTCTTGCCATTTTGAAGTGATATATTAAGAAGACACGTTGCGATACGCCTCAAATGAAATCTCAGATTCGTGATGCGTCCACACGGCAAACTCATTCAATGTGAATAAATATTTAATATTTATCAAATTCTCTTGCCATTTTGAAGTGGTATATTAAGAAGACACGTTGAAGTATAGAAACATTTTATCATATAGTTCGTACACTAATTATTATTATATTACATAACATGTCTTACCAAAAGTCCTTGTAAAAAGAATAGTTGAGAAATATTTTTGCCTGCCACCCGTTTTAGGTTTTCAAAGCCTTTTCGACTTCCTAACTGCGGCCGTAGTGCTAACGGGAGATGGAAGGCTCAGGGAGGGACCACTGGCTGACGAAGCGAGGACGGGCGTCAGGGAGGGCTTTTCATAATGTGGGTAGCAACCTGGAGGGGAGGTCAGACCTACAAGGACAAATGGCATATATGTATTTGTTTTTTGTTTTTTTAATATTTTTTAATTTTGACAATTATAATTAAAAGTAGATATAATTAGTCATTTCAAGATTTTAATCCAATTGTAAAATAGAAATTTAAATTTTATAATTTAAAAACAAAAAATGTCACCTCCAACAGGGCTATTTAGTCTAATCAAACTTCTCCACCAATTAAAAATAAAAATATTGAATTTTAAAAGTGAAAATAATATTTTTTATTTTTAAAAAATTAAAATTAATAATTATTTTTCTAAAACATTGGAAAATAACTTTAGAAAGTCAACTTAGTTTTGACAATAGGCCTATTGCTATAATCCCTGCCTTGGCAGGGACTAATAAATTGAAGTTTTTTGTAAAATTTATATAGTTTTGATCACTTAAAAATGTTGGAGAAATATTTTCCTAGTTTTGATGAGTTAAAAAAGTTATGAAGGTTGATATTGTAATAAAATAATTTTAATGTGGGCATGCACATCATATTTTAAGAGAAAACACTTTTATCCTCAACCTTTTAACATCACAAAGATGATAAATTCTTTCACATCACTTAAGGATTGTCCAATGTCTTAGAGATTGTTTAAGGTGTATTTCACAATGAGAGTTCATAGCAAAGTTGACTTTAGTATTTATGCTGATTATAATTTAGGGTTAATGACATCTTTGAAGTATTATAATTTTCTCTTAGGTTAAGAGCACAATGTTGGTGGACATTTTAGATGATCCAAGCTTGAGAGGTCATTTGACACCACACTAGGTCAAAATAATACATGCCCATTTTTACTTCACTAAATCATGTTTGCATACATTTTGATTAAATAATATTTTTTTTATTTCACCAAAATTAATCGTTTTGCTTGCATAATGATGCAAGAGCATTAGCTCTCATGGTCCAATGCTAAAAGTTTAGTTAGACCTTTAGGTCTTGACATCAGTCCAAGGAGGGGACTTTGTAAGAACTCATGTGGAAAACATTTTATTTCCTAGAAAAGATAGATAGGAATATATGTTTAAATGGCAGGTGTTAATTAAGGAGCAATTATGAAAGCATTATGTCATGTAACCAGTCCCTTGAGAAAAGGGATGACTCGAGTAGAGAGGTGCTTGTTTTCAGTTACTAATTGAGTGAGTTATTGGTTTCTAAAATTAGAGTTAGATGCTGAGTTGTAGGGGTAGTGGAAGAGCTGGAAAACGCTCTCTTGGAGTAGAATGTTGTAACTGTCGAGGCATGAGAGTAGCTTAGGTTTGTTTTAAGGAGAGGTAGGGAGAAAAGTAACAGAAGACTGAGAGATGGCCATTGAATGATATATCGTCCCATAGACAGACCAGATGAAAGTTTTTGAGACGCATGTACAGTTATGAGGACGGAAGGAATGTAAATGATTTGAAGCATAGAAATAAATTAATAGAGAGAAATTGTGGACGCCGGAATCAAATGTTTCTGCGTGAATGAAGGGTTGATTGTTATTGTTTCCTTCTGCATTTGTGGAGTCCACTACAGGCTCGTGATTGGGAAGAACGAGGTTATCTTTGCTTTTCTTTATTCGAAATTATTGTGTGAAAGTTCTGTTGTTAAAGATTTACATATACTCTGTTTCTCTTGACTGAAGAATGGTTTGTGAATAATCACTTGATGAAATCGTTTTGGCTTCTAATGTTCATAGAGTCAGGCTTCCAATGCATATATATAACTTGGGTAAAATCTAGTGTGTGGCAAGTATAGATGTGCTCTGCGTTTTATGGAATAAATGATAATCTGGAGTGGGCATACCCATACCCTGTGTTCTCCATAATATACCTGTGTGCCAAGCCTAATTGAAGACGTGAAACATGTCATGGCGTGGGTATTCTTCAGTGGTAAATAAATATAGGACCGGCATACGTCCTACATCCAACCACATATATAGTTGCACGCAGAGTCGAACTCCATATCGTTGAACCTGATATCGTATGGATACTTTGCTAGTGGCAAAGGTAGTGTAGAACCAGTGGAAAAGCCCTAGAACTTGGGGGTAACCATCAGAGAAAGGAATAATGGCGTATGGTTGCTCGTAATTGCTGATATACAGTTGGGTAAGAGAAAAGAAGTGCCCGAAGGTCAATTAATAAAGGAGTGTAGATTTAGTGAGGGTATCGAACTTAAACCTGCGCAGAGGAAGTCGTTTAAAGATGGACGATAACTGTGCAGTGTGAGCCCGATCGAATGATGGAGAAATGACCGTTTGTTGACAGAGATTAGTAAAAGAGGTGACACGACCATTAAGAGTTGATGTGTCAATCAAACGTTGATGTGGAAGGTCGTGCGAGAGGCATTTATTGGGTAAGTGCAATGAGTTTTGGATATGAATGCTGGATCACAACACCGTGGTTTGGTAGAAGCAAGCACCAAGGAACTCGAAGGTAAGTGCTTTATTTATATTGCAAAATCTATGCCTACATTACATAGAGTGCATGGATAAGTGTTAAGAGTTTAAGCTCTTGGGAGCTTGAGTGTTAAGTGTAAAGGAAGGGTAAGTGTATAAGGCAAATGCGATAGTCATATGTCAAGTGAAATAAGTGCCACTAATTGGAGTAAAGCGCCTTTGTGGCAGTGCGAAAGGGAATACTGAATCTTAAAAGCATAAGAATGAGATTGGACTATGTTGGCAGAATGACGATAGTTTTAAGGGAAACCTAAATTTAGTTAAATTACTAGAGTTAGAATAAAAGCTTGGTGAGTGTTAAGTATGGTTAGTGGGCTTTGGAGTTAGTAGAGTATGTATAAGATGACAACACAAGAAGAGTAATCCTGGGTTATTGGCGGGCCTTGGTTTGGGCTAGCATCAATTGGTATCAGAGCAGGAACAAGAAGTTTTTTTGGTGAAAGCAAGAAGACAGACATGTAGTCTGAAAGGAAGAGGAGTGTATGAATGCAAAAGGTAAAGGTAACAGCAGGAGTGAAGATATCTCAGCATAAAAAGATCACAGCCGTAGTAGCAGTGATAAAGGAAGCCAGTGAAGGTTTCTATGAGGAGAAGTGTTGCTTGGACCTACTGGTTCAACTGAGGGTTGAAGCACAAGAGGACAGTCGTGTTCTCAAGAGTAGAAGAGTTGTGAAAGAATCTCTTAGAAGATGACTATCAAAAGTCATAGCAGAGGTTCAGGAGATAGCCACAAATTGAAGAAGGAAGATGCCAAAGCAAATGGCATATGGAAAAAGATGACCGATGAAGAATATGAGAGGGAGAAGGTTGAAATAGAAGTCCGCTTGGGAGTATTGATGGAGCTGTTACAGAAGGAGGAGGAGGAAGACCAAAGATGTGGTTTCCTCATGAGAAGAAAAATGAAGTGGCATAGGCTACAGAAGAAGAGGAAAGAGCAACTGGTGAATGCTCAGTGGGAGGACGAAGTACTCAAAACAAGAGAATATATGGGAGAAGACTTGAAGACTGAAGCTTCAAGTGAGACCAAGAGGTATCAATGTTTTGGAACTGATACTTTGTGTGTGTTTGCAGGTACAATGAATGAGGAAAGGCAATTTGAAAATGGTGTCATAAAGAATGAAGGAAGAAGACTGAACTTCAATTCTGTTCAAAGAAATGATGAGACATTTGTGTCTCATGCAAATACACTTACACAGAGAGAAGAAGGTGATGCTTTTCAGCATACAGTGAAAGCTGAAATCAAGGAAGCCTTGGCTCAGGATGATGGCCAAGAACTGAAAGAGACAAAGGAAGATGTCAAACATGAAGATACAGTGCTTGAAGGAGATGACAGGGATATTTTACTGTTGGAGAACTTGCTGAAGGAATCTGAGTAAAATTGTGAATGGAAACTTCAGGTAAATAAACTATGTTTGAATAGTTTGAATGAAGAGATGGCATACTTTGAGGAATGTATAGGCAGAGATGAAATTGTACAGAACTCAGTAAGATTAGAAAGACAAATGGAATTGTTGTCAAGCAATGACAAAGGAAATGATAAGTTATTGCAACAGAAGAAGGGATTTGTGAAATCCTTAATTAATGAAGGCAACAATCTTATTGGAAAAGAGACAATCATGTCTTATGAGAGGAAATTTGTTCTTGATGAGGACAAAGAAGATTTGGTTTGCTTAGATGGCCAAAGCAAGGGTGATGGACAGACCTTTGGGGCTGTCTTAAGAACATAAAATCAGAATTCTATTCTAACAGAGGTGGATGAAACAGTGTCACAACGAACTTTGTTCAATGACAAGGAAGAAGGAGATTATGAGGAAGAAAATGAGGCTGCTGGGTCTCAAATTGAAGATGAAACAATATTGAGACTGAGGAAGACTGAATTGACTATAAGGAATCGTCAAAGAATGGGAAGATTGTCAAGACAGGGATAGAGAAGAGTTGTGCTGACCCTGAAAGGCAGCATACTGATGAATTGTTTGAAGAGAATGAATGCGTAAAATACTGGTTGAAGGTACTTGAGCAAGCAGAAGAAAATTTAAGAGACGCTGAAGGAGGCAATCAGTAGTTCAGTGGGGAATGGATAAATTGTAGCAGAGTGCAATGGAAAAATGAAGAAAACAAGAGTTGTTTGCAGCAGAGGATGGGGTTACAAGAGGCTATGGATGAAGTAAGGAGATTGATGCAAATTCCTAAGAATATTTACAGCAAGATGAGGGAAGAAGTCCATTGTAAAGATGATTGGGAAGTACAAGGCGGTGAAGGTGAAGACAAAGGAGCTCTTCATCATAAAATATAGAAGCCTGGAAGATTGCAGTTAGAGGAAAGATGGAGATTGAAGATTCATGATCAGGAGATCATGTTCTTCTTTCTACCTTGGGAGTCTGATGCAGGAGCATTAGCTCTCATGGTCCAATGCTAAAAGTTTAGTTAGACCTTTAGGTCTTGACATCAACCCAAGGAGGGGCCTTTGTAAGAACTCATGTGGAAAACATTTTATTTCCTAGAAAAGATAGATAGGAATATATGTTTAAATGGCAGGTGTTAATTAAAGAGCAATTATGAGGGCATTATGTCATGTAACCAGTCCCTTGAGAAAAGGGATGACTCGAGTAGATAGGTGCTTGTTTTCAGTTACTAATTGAGTGAGTTATTGGTTTCTAAAATTTGAGTTAGATGCTGAGTTTTAGGGGTAGTGGAAGAGTTGGAAAACGCTCTTTTGGAGTAGAATGTTGTAACTGTCGAGGCACGAGAGTAGCTTAGGTTTTTTTTTTAAGGAGAGGTAGGGAGAAAAGTAACAGAAGAGTGAGAGATGGCCATTGAATGATATATCGGCCCATAGACAGACTAGATGAAATTTTTTGAGAAGCATGTACAGTTATGAGGACGGAAGGAATGTAAATGATTTGAAGCATAGAAATAAATTAATAGAGAGAAATTGTGGACGCCGGAATCAAATGTTTCTGCGTGAATGAAGGGTTGACTGTTATTGTTTCCTTCTGCATTTGTGGCGTCCACTACAGGCTCATTTGTGGCGTCCACTACAAGCTCGTGATTGGAAAGAACGAGGTTATCTTTGCTTTTCTTTATTCGAAATTATTGTGTGAAAGTTCTGTTGTTAAAGATTTACATATACTCTGTTTCTCCTGACTGAAGAATGGTTCGTGAATAATCACCTGGTGAAATCGTTTTGGCTTCTAATGTTCCTAGAGTTAGGCTTCCAATGCATATATATAACTTGGGTAAAATCTAGTGTGGCAAGTATAGATGTGCTCTGCGTTTTATGGAATAAATGATAATCTGGAGTGGGCATACCCATACCCTGTGTTCTCCATAATATACCTGTGTGCCAAGCCTAATTGAAGTCGTGAAACCTGTCATGGAGTGGGTATTCTTCGGTGGTAAATAAATATAGAACCGACATACGTCCTGCATCCAACCACATATATAGTTGCACGCAGAGTCGAACTCCATATCGTTGAACTTGATATCGTATGGATACTTTGCTAGTGGAAAAGGTAGGGTAGAACCAGTGGAAAAGCCCTAGAACTTGGGGGTAACCATCAGAGAAAGGAATAATGGCGTATGGTTGCTCGTAATTGCTGATATACAGTTGGGTAAGAGAAAAGAGGTGCCCGAAGGTCAATTAATAAAGGAGTGCGATATTTGTGAGGGTATCGAACATAAACCTGTGCAGAGGAAGTCGTTTCAAGATGGACAATAGTTGTGCAGTGTGAGCCCGATCGAATGATGGAGAAATGACCATTTGTTGACAGAGATTAGTAAAAGAGATGACACGGCCATTAAGAGCTGATGTGTCGATCAAACGCTGATGTGGAAGGTCGTGCGAGAGGCATTTATTGGGTAAGTGCAATGAGTTTTGGATATGAACGCTGGATCACAACACTGTGGTTTGGTAGAAGCAAGCACCAGGGAACTCGAAGGTAAGTGCTTTATTTATCCAACCACATATTCTTATTGTGATTATATTATGATTATTAATTTGTTTATTGTTCATTTGTAGGGTGCATCTTTCCCCCTCTTTCTATTATATATGAGGTGAGGGTTAAACTATTAATTTCATTTAGTTTTATTACTTCCATATCCATATCAACCTATAGAATGATCTCAGACCACCAATTCAATCATTCTAGCGGCCATTGCACCAAATAATTCCAATCATATCTGCATTCATCAAATGTCACTCCCTTCACTACTAAACAGTCTTTGAGGAGCACAAGGAACCTCTTCCCAATAAATTTAATTCAATGCACAACCTTTCTTATGCACATGCACAACATGCACATACTGGTCATCAAACTCTAGTTACTAAATCTTAACCAGCTCAACCATGGCACACACAACCACATGAGTGCATGAAAAACTTACCAGTATTTACAAACCCAAATTTTCCCATCTTAGTCCATGCTCTACCTAGGCATAAGATACTCATACATGCATTCAACATTCCCAAAGCTATCGGGAACAAATCAATTCAAATAATTAAACATGGCTGGGGGTTCTTACCCAATCCCCTTTTAGCACTTATGCAAGATAAGCAAGACCAACTTATACCTCTCATGGCTATCATCAATACCCTTGATATTTCCTAACCCACTAATTATTCGCAAGAGATTACATAGCCCCTTCATCAACCCACCAATAGATAGCACTTTCCTTCATCCTTCTTCATGGGTCGATCATCATGGCAACAATATCATCAACATCATTAACTTGGGTTCACAATAAATCAACATCCATATTGCATTAGATCATAAGCATAATGTATAAACAATAGGCTCCCTTGGCCTTTATGTAGCGGTATTATCACTTAATGCTCAACATGTCCATATGCATATTATGCCGCAATATGTTTACCATTGTATATGAATTACATTCATTTCATGCTCTTGCATGCACTGCAACATTTGTATGGTCTAACTATTCACGCAAACAAACATTCAACATACATATGCCTCAATCATTCATGTACATCAACTTTCTCATTCTTAGAGAAAAACAAGAAAGATAACAAGAGAAGAAAAAGGTATCGAATTCTCCCTCTTGATCCTAATTCAGATTGGAATTCCATTGTCATGATTAATGTTGACTATGAGTGGTAGGAAGCCTTGTGGATAAGAATACTCCCTTCTTTTGCTCAATCCTAACACATATCTCAATATCTGCTTGGCTCTAGTTGATACACCTGTTTAGGCTTGGAGATGATTTGATTATGTTTCAAACCCACTTACAAGTTATAGCATTAAAAAGAAAAGACAAGAATTTATACAAGTTAACTTGTTTATGGCTTCTTCCTTTCGTATGTTCCATAAGTATATAGATTCTAATAATCTCATTTCTTAGCTCTTCCATACATATTTTCCTCAAAGAAAACACTATGAACAAGAACCAAATCATCCACTAAAAAATATGAGTGCAAAATTCAATAGGGAAAAACATTCACTGAATTCAAGCACTTCACTGATGTTCCTAGACATTCGTACATTAATATTTGCATTGATAAAATTCAACAATATCACTTAGTTTTCATTAAATAGTAGTATTTCACTACTTGCTTATGATAATCTCATTCCTTTCAGAGGAAAATAAAGTCTATTTGAAGAAACTAGCTAGCTATCTAATATAGCCTTCTATAAGGGACTTTAATGGCTGCGAACTCATGCAAGGTTCCAACAATCCATACTATTTTTTTATCCTAGTGTGGTTTTTATTTAGAAGAGACTTTCCAAATAAAACTTGGTGGCAAGCATAGTGTCAACACTCAATACTATGCTTGCTTCTCCACAAAAAGAACTAAAGATTTGTCAATCCACACTTGGAAACAAGAACTCAGTTTGAGATTCCAAAGGTACAGAAGGACTGTTCCAACTAATTTAGCATCATGTACACAACTCTTGACTAGAGACATATATTTTAAGCGCTAGACAACACATGCACTTCCAACACAGACATATTATTGTAGAAGATAATGTTGATGAAACTTTTTAGTTAAAACCCCTAAGAAAAATTTGATTTTCTAGAAGGCTACTTTTACCTGGTCATCTATCATGCACATCAACCAATAACATGGATACCATTCATAAATGGACCTGTTATCCTAATATTCATCTCATGTACTTATTTTAAATTCGACAATATTTGCAGCAACATAACAACTACAACCTACATATTTGCATTGCATAAACCTTTTCAAGGAAACATTATATTGGCCATCCAAGTTCAACCAATTCAAGTTTTCTTTACCTTTAAAGAAGTAAAATTTTCTTTTAAGAAATTAATTTACACATAAGATTTTATACTGTCGAGCTGTCCAATAAGAGGCAACAATCTTGCCTTTGCTATATTTATTTGCCAACAATATTTTTAATAAACACAGATACACTATGGAACTGCAACTTCACCATAGAAAAATTAATTTACATACATAAATTGAACACCAAAATTTTACTTACAAGGGTCAATTATTTCTCCCTTGCAAAATTTTATTTGCATAAATAAATTAGACACAACCAGTGTCAATACGAACAATGAATTCTTGCTTAAGAAATCAATTTGCTTGCAAAATATTAACCCCAAATATTTTGCTCTCTAGGAAAGATTTAGACAAACAATCTGGCAATTTGCAAATAAGTTTCGTCAAATAGTTGAATGCACAAGCCTACATTTCCACACTATTAATGTGAACAACCATATCTTCATATAAATATATACTAGCTGGAAAAATTGTATGTAATATCCATGAGGGAGGACAAGCACATGGTTGATCTCTGATATGCAAACTACCTTTCAACAACCAATGAAGCTCAAAGAGTAGATTTCACCAATTGACAAGAATATGGATCAATAACATAAAATTATAAGCAAATCTAATAAACAATGAAGTTCCCAAACCACTGTCACATCTAGTACACAAAAATGCAAGCACATGGAAAGACTAGAGCCATTCCATGATTTGAATTTACTTTCTCTAGGCAAAGTGGAAATCTAATGTTGGACTTAACTTTGCAACCAATGAGGTTCGAGATCTGTCTCCTCAACTCTG
Organism: Larix kaempferi; assembly: GCA_027924585.1. Taxonomy (NCBI): domain Eukaryota; kingdom Viridiplantae; phylum Streptophyta; class Pinopsida; order Pinales; family Pinaceae; genus Larix; species Larix kaempferi. The sequence continues at coordinate 4,103,301 of BSBM01001606.1, read as the reverse complement.
ATACCACTCTATAACGTACCTTGTTACAATTCTGTAACACATGCAAGTGGTACAACAATTTATGGAAGGCTTTTACTAGCTCTTCATTTGGAAATTAGCCCAAAACATTAAAACAAGCTAAGGCATGTTAATTGACTTAACAAAGAACATACAGTTTCCAACGCTCAACTTATCAAGTTACAACTTAATCATTTATAAGGGTTTATATGACAATCGACCAACCAACTTCTGGGTTTTTACTGTTAGGAATTAAAGCTTATAGACCTAAGTTAATTTCTACAAGAATTCTGGATAAGGATTCTAAACACAAAAACAACCAACATTCGTACAATAAAATGAAAAAACAACTATACAATATCTCATAAACATTTTACTAAAAAATGGAACATTCCATATAAGAACAATCCACCATACTTAATAGATTTTAGGAACAATTCCATTAACATGAAATTGATGAAATTCCCAGCTTAAAGGAGACTGTGAACATACATATATGAAGAGTCCACATGAATAACCAAAGCACAAGCTTAATATCCTATACATTGCATAAACCAGGTCCTTCATAGATCATTGAAATTTATAAACATAAAAATAGTATCTGAAACGGAAATGCAACGTTTAACATAAAAATTGATATGCAAGGATTCACGTGATTATCCAAACACAAGCTTCATAATTCAGAATTATTCAGTATTTCTTAGAAATCATATACAAAAATAATAACTGAAAACACAACATTCTATACAACAGTCGAATTAACCCAAGAATTTGTATTCTTCAGAGAACATTTCATCCCTTAAATTCATTCCCAAAGACTATATAGCTAAAAAAGAGCATAAACATATATACCAAATTCAAACATAACATTAAAGTACAATTTCACATTCAACATAACCCAAGCTTAACCATTTAGTTCACCATCTTCATTTTAAATGCACTTAATAATAACTCAATCCTTCCGGAAACATTTCATTCATTCAATTCAAAGAATTTTATAAAGATAATAAAGTTGATACAGGGCATCAGTTACTTATATGAATAAATAATAATTTGGGGCAACCGACTACGTATGAAGCATGATCCACCCAACCATAGGTCACCTTGCTCATATATCTCTCAGTAAGGAACCACCCCAGAGTTGGGACTTTGAATTCACTAGGAGAAAACTTGAATTTAGCAGGAAAATAGGTACACAAATTGTAGGGTATATCTCCACAACTTATCTCATAGCTGTGGCACATGCCAAACCCACAATAAATAATGTAAATTATTCTCCCATCGGGAACTTGGCACCAACCAATTCCTCAGCAAATAACGCAGACCCTTCCTTGGTTTCTATTCCAACCTCATAACAGTGGTAACCCTTCACTACAGTACCTCATAGGCACGCCACTGTTAATTAATGCCACATAATTTTAACCAAGGATACAAGGTCACCATTTCTCTGGTAACTTAGCTAGGGGTAAGACCAAACATTCCACTCCCCACAGCTACGACTTCCAGTTAGGGGTAAGACCAAACAATCCATTCCCCTCAATTGTGAATTCGAGTTAGGGGTAAGACCAAACATTCCCATAAATGATTGTCAATTGGCAGTTTTCTAGACAATCGAACTCTACAGGTAGACAATTCAATTCCAACAACAGACAACCAACTTCCCCCTTCCTATCATGAGAGCCAACTCTTTCTGCATGTTGCATGGCCAACTTCCCCCCCCATGTGGTCTCCAAAAAGACACTCGTCTATATGTGTAATTAAAACCTTTTGTCACTAAACCTTTATTTAGCATATAGTTTAAGTTTCTAAAGTGCAAAAGGTATTAAAGATTAAAATAATCTTAAAACACTTTTGGGTTCAAGGTTAGGCTAGGGTCATATTATAAACCCCCGTTAGGCTATCTACAACCCCCTTACCTTCTCACTGGTGGATTCATAAATGCCCATTCTCTTCAATGTCTTCCCCAACCACAACTAGCTATATTAATATTAATAATTGCATAATACAATTTGTTTAGCCTTTCAAACATTTCATCATCAAACTTTACATCATTACATCAAGGATCAAAACTGGAGTGTTACACAAGTTGCATAAATTCATGTAGAGCAATAAATTTAGTAGGATTTTGCATCTAAGAATATACCTTATTTGTCAATTTCTCAACAAATAGTAATTTAGGTATTCTCTTAGAAGAATATGATTTAGCTAAAACTTCACAACGAGTAATACAATGAACACCTACAAGATTATGTACATACTTGAAAGACTTGTTGCTTCCTTTAAATAATTGATTGAATAATATGTTGTTATCGTGATTCCATCCCAACATTTATGACCTTTAAAAACTTTGAAATTAGAGGCCCCAACTCTTTTGTGTCTAGAAATACAACATAAATAACAAGGTGCTTCTCTAAATTATTAATTGTAGTTTCATCTAGCATTAATTAAAAAAAGGACTATCTTGGCATGCTTGTAGTTTGTACTTCTTCAAAATACTAAAACCGAGAATATATATACAAAACCAAAAACGCCTAAAGAAAAACCGAATCTATTTCTTTCATCACAATTAACAATTAAACAATTATATTGTTAGATGGTAGAGATTGAAGGGAGACACAACTATTAGAAGTATCGCCATTGTCTAATCTTACACCGTCCATCCAACTAAAAAACACACAATTTTCCAATTTACTTGTCAATTTAAGATTTTGAAATCTAAATAAACATAATTTTAAAATTGCCAATCTATAATGGCTAAATAAAATAAAAACAAGTAAATACTCATTAAATTTAACCATGTGTTCTTTACATCTACATCTAAAAGATGGACCATTCATTTCCAACATCTTTAAAAATAATTGAGCAACATATTCAATGGAATTATAGTTAACAAAGGAGTCAATAGGACTTCTAAGAAATGGATAATTACACAAAAAACCAATACCACAAACATAGCAATCCTAAGAGACAAGGATTTCATGGATCTTGGAATCAAGTTCAAAACCACTTGGGCACCCACATGCAAGACAAGAACATGGACCAACCCACCAACAATAGTCAAGTGAGCCTCCGTTAGTGTTGGTCGTGATGGGACATTTTGGTTCACGACCAAAAAAGTTTGGAATAGAGTCAAATACGTAGTAAAAAACGTGCATTGCAAATTCAAAGCTAATCATATTGAACTTTTAATATTGGTGAACATGTGGTCAAATATTAAACGTAACGTTAGTGGGTTATTCAGGTCTGGAGTAGTCTATTTATTCAAAAGTTATAATTATAAAATAAAAGTTATAATTTTTATCTTATAATGATAGAATAAAAGTTATACTTTTTATTTAGAATAAAAGTTATACTTTTTATCCAATTTAAAAAGTTGAAATTAAAAATAAAATATTTAATTTTTTATTATTATTTTATATTCGTATCGTAAATATTTATATTTCCAAAAGGAGAATAAGTGAGTGGCGGGGATGGAAAAGTTAGATACCACACTAATACTACTTGTCGGAACTCATGAGTGGCGGGGATGAAATTAAAAATAAAATATTTAATTTTTTATTATTATTTTATATTCGTATCGTAAATATTTATATTTCCAAAAGGAGAATAAGTGAGTGGCGGGGATGGAAAAGTTAGATACCACACTAATACTACTTGTTGGAACTCGTGAGTGGCGGGGATGAAATTAAAAATAAAATATTTAATTTTTTATTATTATTTTATATTCGTATCGTAAATATTTATATTTACGATAGGAAAATAAGTGAGTGGCGGGAATGGAAAAGTTAGATACCACACTAATACTACTTGTTGGAACTCATGTTTGAAACGTATCTGATTTCAAAAATCAAAGTAAACATTATCCATCAACCAATTATAAATGGCAAAGTATACATCCACGGTATGCATCAACCAGCTGTCAAATTTATTATAATCAGGATATATATATATATACACCATCAACCAATTATTAATGACAAAGTATACATTCACTTTATTATACCTGCATCCGGTAGGTTATATAGCGATCACTTGGTCGCTGATGCTTTTGATTTTATAATTTTAAACTAAATTTTTCACTAGTTTTCCAAAGTTTACGTTATTTTGTTTATTATTTTGAATTTTTTAAAATTTCATATTACTTTTTTATGATTGGTGAATAAGTTTGATTTGACTAAATACCCTTGGTGAGACGTGACATTTTTTTTTAAAATAATAATAAAATAAAATAAAATATAATTTTTTTTTAAATTGCCACCTGGTATATGTAATAATAATCTTTAGTATATGTAATAATTGTCTGACACTAACACGGGCCATAGCTCGTCCTCTAAGCTCACCGCTAATTCAGCACTGCCACAGTCTTTTCTCATAACACAGTTGCAGCTCACTGCTAATTCAGCACTGCCATAGTCTTTTCTCATAACACAGTTGCAGCTCACCTCTAATTCAGCACTGCCACAGTCTTTTCTCGTAACACAGCTGCCACAATCTTCTCATAACACCGCATACATTGTATTGATTCCTCCTGAACCTCACCGCCTTCACTGCTACTCTTTCCCTGCCTTTCATCTGCAAATAACAACAAAGGTCTATCAAATGACAGGTAATTTAATGCATGTGATAGCTGGCCAAAGACATTTCATTTCATTGACAAGGTATGCTAATAATGATCTTCCAGACATTTCATTTCATTGACATGGTATGGTAGTAATAATCTTCACAAAAATAAAAGTGTATAGTGTATGGTTTTCATTGAGCTTACATTGTGTCGGTGATCATTAACATGGCCTCTCACCGCCTTTCACTGAAATCAATGCATATTTTCAAATCCACCACCATAGACAAAGAGCATCCCCGCTGCCATATGAAACCTGCAAAAAATAAAAATAAAACTACTATGGAAGGAAATGTCTACACCATTGGAAGAGGGATGAACATCTCACGCAGGCGCAAGGAGCAGGAGACGTTGGCCATGGCCTAGAGGAGGTCGTGATAGTCAGCTAACAGGATTGGAGCGAAGGCGTATGCATTACTAGTAGAAACTATTTGTTAGGAACCTATGTAAACCCTTCTCTTTACTATGTTAGTATATTGTTGTTGGACGCATATGCTTTGTAAGTCGTCCCGTAGTATTTGTTGATCCGTAGTTTATATTAGCCATAGTATTGACCCATAGTATTGGACGCATATGCTTTGTAAGTCGTCCCGTAGTATTATGTGTCCCATGGTTTTGACTCATGGTATTGGGCATAGACTTAGTATATAAGTGTGTGTTGAGGTCATTGAAGGACGGTGAAGTTAATTGTATTGAGCTTGCTCAAAGGAGGTTTCCCCCTCGAAGTGGCCCGTGATCAATATAAAAGTGATTCTGTTCTGTTATTTCTGATATCTCATGTATTTGCATTAATTAATTATTGCAGGTTCATCACATCTGGTATCAGAGCCTCCACCAAGGTTCAAGTCACAGAGTGGGTGGAAACGTCGGCATTGCAGTGTTCGCCCGGGGCTCGTACAGCGCAAAGGGGACACCATCGTACGGGCGCACATCCATCCCAGAGTCTGGACTGCGGAGCGTGGTGGGATGTTAAGATCCTAGTGGGCGGCCTTCACTAACATCTCGAGGTTTTGGTGTAACGGTTCGTATCATTTGGTATTAGAGCCTCCACTCAGGTTCAAGTCACAGAGCGGGTGGCAATGTCGGCATTGCAGTGTTCGCCCGAGGCTCGTACGGCGCAAAGGGGACACCACCGTACGGGCGCACATCCAGCCCAGAGTCTGGACTGCGGAGCGTGGTGGGATGTTAAGATCCTAATGGACGGCCTTCACTAACATCTCGAGGTTTTGGTATAACGGTTCGTATCACTATCGACTCGTACCCATACCCATAAACACTAGTCGCTCTAGTGGTTTATTCCATGAACCCACAATACCAGCAGTCCACCCTATTGAGACATCAATTAGTAGAAGAAGCAGTTGTTGATGCAATTGACTAAGCAATATCAAATTCCGTTGATCCAGTCAGAGACCCAGTCCTAGGTTCTGTGCAGAGAGTCACAAGGTAACGTTGTTGTTTCATTTTCAATGTGACTTCTCATCAGGTAAAGGTTGAATAAATACATCTTTTCCAGATTTAGCAACTTTAGGGACAAATATAAAGGAATTTTAGCAGAAGAAATGTTGGCCAGATATATCAACTTCTTGCCATCAGGGACACGCTCTGCACAACTCCATGGCATGTACTCTGCAAACATTGCCATAGTTGAGCATGACAAGTGAGTCCCTTCTTTCTTCGGGCATAAAATTTGAAAAATATATGTTTAAAACCCCAAATATCAATGGATTCAAACACATCTATTTGATTCGAACCAATATTGTATAGACAGTGTTGGAATGTTTACAAAGAAATTTGTTAATGCTTGCATTTTGAACAGAAAAGAACAAGGTCGCTTGTAAAACATGATGAACATTAAATATACTACGTTGTTGGATTGATAAATGATATCCAGGAAGAATTTGGTACATACCGTCATTAATACATAAATCAACTATATTTGTGCTCTTGAATCATCTACATGAATGGCCAATGATGCCTCATCAGGGTTGTAATTATGTCCCATATTAGCTATTTGACACCTCTAATTAGAGGCTTGCCGGTGACCTGGGCTGCTAATTCATCTACTTGCTTCTGCAAATCATCAACTTTATTATTTGCATCACTCACTAGGGCTTCCTTCGCCAGGGCTTTATTATTTGCATCACTCGTTAGGGATTCCTTCGGGGAATGGTTAACAGAATCAGGGAAATCCGCGATCATCTCTAAATATCCCTATCCAACACAAAAAATGCATGCATGCGGTCTATTTTAGTTCTTGCCCAGTGAGGGGACTGATATTCCACTGTTTGCCTTAGAACATATATTTCACTCTCTTTTTTAGCCAAGAGAGCATTTAGTCTCTTTGCTTCATTTTCGTCGGCCTCTGAGATTACATTGCCCGACCTTGCAATCACAAAATCAGCATGGTCTTGACAAGTCCTTAATTAACGTATTTTTTTCCTATACCAATTAACATCAGACATACTAGAACTGCCACATATTATCAAACCAAACTTTCCAGAGTCAAGCATAGATAAAAGTCAAGTGACTATAATTGGCAGGTGAATCCACACATTCATAGCATCAACCCACCAAGCAATAAACCAGAAATCTAAAAACCAAAGACTCAACATTGTGTGGTTTTTTCATTAAAACCCACTTTTATGATAACTGAACAACTATCGCTACTGAATAAAGTTCGCTCGTTAACACTGTAAAATGACCCTGCATGATTGCAAAACAGCTGAGTTCCAAAAATACGTGGAACGTCGAAACCAAACTGGCATGCTTCTAAGATTTTTGTGGGCCATGGATGGGTAATTGTTTTGCGCACACACAAACGCGACGACCGTCAAGGGGCAGAGAGATGAACCAAAACAAACTGAGACTCTCGCAGAGTTTAACTGAGACTTGGAAGAGGGCTTAACGAGGACATCAGGATGTATTCTTTCACAGCAATCGGTGGAAAAACAAGCACTGTTGATTTCGGGAGGAGGAGATCAAACGATGGATAGCTGGCGCAGTGGCGAGGCACATATCGAAGGAATTTGAGGGAAGATTTAAGAGGGTTGGAATCTCGGATTACGAGAACGATGCGTGCCATCCAAAAGACTGGTTGCCTTTCAAATTTATGTTGAGCTTCTCCTTTAATGTTTTACAGTAATAAGCTCCAATGCAGGCATGTTGAAGCTAATGTTGAAGCTAATGTAGTGTTATTTTGTAATAGTTGCATCTAGGCTAGTGACCGAAGTCGTCCGCCGACATCACTTTTCTGTATCTCAAACGGCTGGCATAAAACAAAGGCAAGTTCGATGCACTTGTTACATAATAGAGATGCACCTGTTAAAAAATAAATATTTTACTTAACATAGATATACTACATGGATTAACAAATAGAGATATAATGCATGGCTGCCAGATGTAGAGTGCATTGAAATGTTTGCAACACATTGACTTATTTGGCATAAAGGGTTTGGTTTGAGTGAAACAGGCGGCAGGTGATGCCTTTCTTTTATATGTTATGCTAAATAACATACTCACTTTGATAACAACCTTTATTCTATCTTAATAGAGATAGTTCATCAAAGAAGCTGAGTAGGGTTAGATTAAGTTAAAAGAAATTGAATTATAGGAGAGATTGCAAAATTAGCATCTCAAGTTAAAAGCATCTCTGTTACAAGGTTAATCAAATACATAACTGGTCCACTTGGGACTCTACTTTTTCAATCTCAATGAGTTTCTGTACGTATTATAGATGCCAGGAACCTGTCGAGAGAGATAATCCCCTGGAATAAATGAACCATCTTTTCCTTACCTACGGTATACATGAATTGATGTAACAGGTTCTCTAAAGCATTTACCACTAAAATACTCCTGAAAATCACTCCTAGGGATGTTCCTCGAGCAATAATGCTTGATTAAATACACAGTTATGACAGGGTCATCCACATGACTCTCCCTGCTCTAGTATATGTTACTGTATGAACCATATCATTTAGTATGTTGCATCTGATTATTGTAATGCTGTAGAAGCACATTAGACAGAAATGTGCATATCGTAATTGTTTGTAATTGTTCCAGGAACTGCACAAAGAAAAAAACTATAGATTCTTCACATTATAGAGAAGTAAGGCCAATCCTTCTATACTGCAATGGTTATATATAGGGTAAAATGCATGCTTATTCCTGCGAAGTGCAGTGGTCATGTAAACTCAGTTTTTAAAATTTGATCACAAATGCTACGCCCTCTTTTAACACATGCAACGCCTTACTAAATATTACCTCCCCTCTTTCACTCAATTGGTAGACGGATTCACAGCCTTCAGATTTGCCAACAGGATTGCAACTTGCATTCATTATTATCACAAAATTTCAGTTTCTGCCAATGCCAATTACATAAAAAAAAATTGAAGCATGCAGCCATCACTCACCCTGTAGTAATTCCAGGACTCCTCTCTGGAAGGAGTGGTGAACGACAAGGGTCGATCACTGCAGAAGGCGATCTGGATGGTGGAGATGTTCAGTGTCAGTATTGCAAGTTCTGCCAAATGTTGTTAAAATCAACAATCTTAAATTTTAAGACACAACGATATCACTGCCTACAATAAACTCTGCAATTGAGGTTTTCTATTTGAATAATATACGTATCATCTGGCTCATGCATCAGGCCGTGTGTCTCTGGCTCTGCATTCCTATAAGAATTCACCCAAAACCCTCATCTGGCTCATGCATGAGGCTGTGTATCTCACTCTACATTCCCACAAGAATTCACCCAAAAGCCTATTGTGGCATTCTCATATTTTTTTTATACAAACAAAAAAAATTAACGGTACTAATCTTACATTTCATAATGTCATCATCACTAGATTAATAGTTGCTAACACTTGGATATCTCAAAATATGATTCAATTTTTAAAAGCATAGAGTAAGACATATATATTTCAATTTTTAAAAGCATAGAGTAAGACATGTCACTTTTAGTTTGCTTTCAAACTATCCAACATTAATACATTGTTAAAATGTTACATAATTATTTTAACTTTTAATTTTTAATCATGTACTACTATTATATTAAAATATTTCTAAGAGGCAGGTATAAGCAGCTTTGCTGCCAATTTTACTTGTTTATTAATTGGTTATATATATATTTAATAAAAATATTTAATATTTATGATATTAGTTATCACCACTAAATAAATAAATTCTTGTTGTGGATGTTCACTAATCTTTAATTAATACAATTATTATATTATTTCTATTAAAAATAGTTTGTGATTAAAATTATTATAGGTATTTTTTCTTATTGAATTCAATATTGTAATTTTGGCTTGCATTCAAAGAGTGGTTAAGGCTTTCTAATATCAATCAGCTATCATTGAGTAAGTTATGATGCTTGTTCTAAATTCTCGATGAATATAGGTTTTCAATCTCCAACTACCTAGATGAAAGAATAGAATTATATCAAGGAAAAATATTTACTTAGAGGAAATATGTATTATGTTTTTATTAATATTGAACAAGTAAAATAAGTAACATAGTTGATTAATCCCTGCATCTTATGTAACAAGATAATATAAAATAAATGAATAGATATTTTCTTTAAAAAGTTTTTATCTATTATTTGTTTTAAGTCTTAAAAACTAAAATAACTGTAAAATATCAAAGATATACCACTTTTTATCAAAAGTATATATTGAGTGGATAAATAATAGTAGTAGTTTGTAATAAATAATTGAAATCAATAAATACAATATGGTAAAAAAATATTAGCATTTAAGTTTTCTTTTAAATATTTTAATATATTAGTTGTGTTTAATCTAAAAACTAAAATAATTATCAAATATCAAAGATATAAATCCAACAATTTTTTAGAATTTCTTTAATTCTTTAATAGTTATTGAATATTAAATAATTTATAAAATATGTTATTACATGTGAAAAATAAAATATGGAAATTGCTTTTAAAGTTTGTATAGCAATAGTTTGTAAATTTAAATATATTTAATTCATCATTACACATTAATAATTTTTTAATTAAAATTTAAAAATATAAAAAAAAACAAAAAAACTGAAAACACATTTGATGCCAAATATTTTTTTTTTCATAGAAAAATTCAACTTACTATTAACATGCGAAATAGTAAATAAATCCAGCTGTTAGATCATACAAATTCACACAAACCTTGTCAGATAGAGGACCAGGGAGTAATCGGTCAAAGTGACAGTATAGTGTCAACAACTATAACAGAATAGTCCAAAAATAATAGTGCCATATGTCCCTAAATCATCCACAAGACAAAACAGGAATTCATCCTGTAGTAGAAACAGTATCCAAATGTCACCTGAGCAAATATATACAGACCAAAATATATAATAAGTCTCATGTACAGTCATCCTCAACTGCCAGTCACCAAATGCATCAAATACAAGTAACCATCTATGCTATAAATACCGAACAACATCAGTAAGAAGCTGTAATAAATGCCGCAAAATGATAGTGAGTATGGATAAGCGCCCAACAAGTAGTTGGACCCAGTACATTTCAAGGATCTGCACATAGAACTATTAGTCATATAAGTTTAACAGTCCACATAATACTGGAAAGAAAAAACAAAATGTGTATAAATAATAAAGACTAGAAGCATCATGTCCAATGTAAATGATAAGAGCCATGAGTAAAAAGTATATCCTCCCGCCACTCCTGCCACATGATGACCCCAGCCTGAGAGTTAAGAGCCCGCTTTGATAGCATATCCGCCTCCATATTAACCTCTTTGAATACATGTTCAAAATGTATATGTTCAAATTCCAGAATAAGCTTTCGAGCCGCTTCCATCCAGTGAGAGAGAAGTAGTACATTGAGTGATGTATTGCCTCTAGCCCAAGAGATAATAGATAATGAATCACCCAATACTACAAAAGATGTGATCTTTCTCAATCGGGCACAGAACAATAAGAGCCAAAGGGCACATAATTTGCTCCTTGTATTGGTTCCAATACCCAGATTTAGCCAGATATGAATAGAGACATTGTTGGAAATGTGAATTGTTGCGCCTGCTCCAACCCTCCCATTCCGTCCCACAGCAGCCCCATCAAAGAATCCACATGGGAATATCAGCACCGGAGGTGCTAACTGGTATTTATTACTCAGACTATCCCTGCCACCGACAGCTCCATGGATAGAGATAAATTCTTTGTGTGCCGCAAGTGTTTTATAGCATATCCCATCACAGAAAGGAGTCATCTTTTCAAAAATAAGAGAGTTTCAAGCTTTCCATACCTCCCAGATCATATAGTATGGAAGTTCTGTACAACCAGCAGAAACACGAGACCATGCATCGAGACATTCACATAGTGAATGATGGCTCCAACGGAATTGCACTCCAGATTTGTATGCGATTTGTTTCCAGAGATCCCGTATGAACTGGCAGGAAGTGAATAGGTGATCAACTAATTCCTCCTGTGAGCAACATAGGGAGCACCATCCCGGGCCACAGAACCCACGACGACATAAATTGTCCCAAGTTAGTATCTTATTACACAATGCTAACCAGACAAAACATTTTATCTTGAGGGGTAAGACAAGTTTCCAGATAGTTTTATCCCACCAACGAACCACAGTCAGAGTCTCAGTAAACATTGCATCGTATGCCAATTTAGCTGATACATTACCGCCAAACACATCCCATGACCAGACTAATCTGTCCGCAGAGTCAAACAATTGAATATTTGATTGATATATCGGCCTGATATAATCATCCCATTCATTCCCCAAGGTACCCGATAAACCCAGCTGTGAAGCCGAAATCCAGAGAGACCGCCCATCCTTATACCGACCAGCCGCATGTGCCAAAGTATAAAATCCATTAGCTCTGAGGTGAGTCCTTAATTCCAACGTTAGGATATGACCAGATGATCCTCCCAAGATCGGATCCAGCCCCAGTTTTATGTCACGACCATTGCTAGGCATCCAAGCAATCCAATGTGCAATAACCCTGAAGGATCCCATCAATCCATTCCAAATATTTGACACTCCCAAAGTAGCAGGCCGGTTCAATCGCAGCCAGTTTGTAACAATAATATTTTTCAGGTATTTAGCTCTAATAATCCTTCCCCAAACCGAATTATCGAAGAGGGCGCGCCAGAGACTTTTTGCGTGCAGAGCCATAACAAATAGTTCAAGATCCTTTATATTCCAACCCCCCAAATTCCAGGGTCGGGCCAAAACAGTCCATTTCATAAGATGAAATTTCTCTTGGGCTCCACCACCCGACCATAAAAAGCAGAACAACTTCCGCCAAATTAGACAGAGGATGGTTCTAGGGATTTTACACAGAGAAAACCAATAAACACCTAAGTTCTGTAAGACGGCTTTTGCCAAAGTAAGCCTGCCACCCATGGATAAATGGCGAAAGCTCCAGTGACTTATACGCATTTCAAACCGTCTAACAAGCCATGACCAATCATTTATCAGGTATTTAGTTGGCTTGATGAAAAAGCCAAGATATTTCGTTCCAGCATCGAGCTCCTTGAATTTTAAAGGCAGAACATAACTTATCGAATGTTCCACATCATCCAACAGCAAATGTTTCAAAAAATGTGATTTTATATAGCTGATAATCATACTAGTAACCAGGCAAAAAAGGTCAAGTATCTTCTTGTATTGTATCCATTCTGCAAGAATACCCTTGCCAAAAAGCATAACATCATCCACAAACAGTGAATGTGTAACAGAAATATCTCTTGTAATTTTAATGTCAGCAATCAATCCCTCCCGTCGAGCCTTATATATGGATAGACTCAAGCCTTCAATGACCAGCAGAAAAAAAAGTGGCGATAGAGGACAACCCTGTCGGAGGCCCCGGGATGCCTTAAAGAAATCTGTAGGGTGACCATTTATCAGTATAGCATAATTGACCGAGGTTATACAGGCCATAATCCATTTCATCACCTTCCATGGCAGACCGATCTGGATTAGAATTAGTCTCAGGAAATTCCAGTCCACCCTATCATATGCTTTCACCAGATCCAATTGTAGGATGAGCGCTTCAATTCTCCTCTGTTTTATTGTATGAAAGATTTCCCGAGTCACTCCCACAGCATCATGAATCTGACGGCCCCGTAGAAACCCATACTGCTCCATGGAAATGTGTCTAGAGATTATTGGTTTGATCCTATCAGCAATGATCTTGGAAATAATCTTGTAGACTAAATTGCAGAGAGCAATAGGCCTGAATTCATTATAGTTATTCGGATGGGATGTCTTCGGAATGAGTGCCAGGTAAGTAGAGTTTAATGCCCCAGAGACAGTGCCTAATTTCCGAGACTCATCCACAGCCAAATGGAGATCCTCCCCCATTATATCAAAAAAATGGATAAATAGTTCCATCGACCACCCATCCGGTCTAGGAGATTTATCTTTAGCAAAACCTCGCAAAGTGTTCTCCACATCCCCTAGAGAAACATCCAGAAGATCTCCAAATAATTTTAGCAACTAAAATATTTATATTTATTCCAATGATACTTAACAATTATCAGGTATTATGCTTTTGCGATACGCCTCAAATGAAATCTGAGATTCGTGATGCGTCCACACGTCAAACTCATTCAATGTGAATAAATATTTAATATTTATCAAATTCTCTTGCCATTTTGAAGTGATATATTAAGAAGACACGTTGCGATACGCCTCAAATGAAATCTCAGATTCGTGATGCGTCCACACGTCAAACTCATTCAATGTGAATAAATATTTAATATTTATCAAATTTTCTTGCCATTTTGAAGTGGTATATTAAGAAGACACGTTGAAGTATAGAAACATTTTATCATATAGTTTGTACACTAATTATTATTATATTACATAACATGTCTTACCAAAAGTCCTTGTAAAAAGAGTAGTTGAGAAATATTTTTGCCTGCCACCCGTTTTAGGTTTTCAAAGCCTTTTCGACTTCCTAACTGCGGCCGTAGTGCTAACGGGAGACGGAAGGCTCAGGGAGGGACCACTGGCTGACGAAGCGAGGACGGGCGTCAGGGAGGGCTTTTCATAATGTGGGTAGCAACCTGGAGGGGAGGTCAGACCTACAAGGACAAATGGCATATATGTATTTGTTTTTTGTTTTTTTAATATTTTTTAATTTTGACAATTATAATTAAAAGTAGATATAATTAGTCATTTCAAGATTTTAATCCAATTGTAAAATAGAAATTTAAATTTTATAATTTAAAAACAAAAAATGTCACCTCCAACAGGGCTATTTAGTCTAATCAAACTTTTCCACCAATTAAAAATAAAAATATTGAATTTAAAAAATTAAAATTAATAATTATTTTTCTAAAACATTGGAAAATAACTTTAGAAAGTCAACCTAGTTTTGACAATAGGCCCATTGCTATAATCCCTGCCTTGGCAGGGACTAATAAATTGAAGTTTTTTGTAAAATTTATATAGTTTTGATCACTGAAAAATGTTGGAGAAATATTTTCCTAGTTTTGATGAGTTAAAAAAGTTATGAAGGTTGATATTGTAATAAAATAATTTTAATGTGGGCATGCACATCATATTTTAAGTGAAAACACTTTTATCCTCAACCTTTTAACATTACAAAGATGATAAATTCTTTCACATCACTTAAGGATTGTCCAATGTCTTAGAGATTGTTTAAGGTGCATTTCACAATGAGAGTTCATAGCAAAGTTGACTTTATTCTTTATGCTGATTATAATTTAGGGTTAATGACATCTTTGTAGTATTATAATTTTCTCTTAGGTTAAGAGCACAATGTTGGTGGACATTTTAGATGATCCAAGCTTGAGAGGTCATTTGACACCACACTAGGTCAAAATAATACATGTCCATTTTTACTTCACTAAATCATGTTTGCATACATTTTGATTAAATAATATTTTTTTATTTCACCAAAATTAATAGTTTTGCTTGCATAATGATGCAGGAGCATTAGCTCTCATGGTCCAATGCTAAAAGTTTAGTTAGACCTTTAGGCGTTGACATCAGCCCAAGGAGAGGCCTTTGTAAGAACTCATGTGGAAAACATTTTATTTCCTAGAAAAGATAGATAGGAATATATGTTTAAATGGCAGGTGTTAATTAAGGAGCAATTATGAAAGCATTATGTCATGTAACCAGTCCCTTGAGAAAAGGGATGACTCGAGTAGATAGGCGCTTGTTTTCAGTTACTAATTGAGTGAGTTATTGGTTTCTAAAATTAGAGTTAGATGCTGAGTTTTAGGGGTAGTGGAAGAGCTGGAAAACGCTCTCTTGGAGTAGAATGTTGTAACTGTCGAGGCAGGAGAGTAGCGTAGGTTTTTTTTAAGGAGAGGTAGGGAGAAAAGTAACAAAAGAGTGAGAGATGGCCATTGAATGATATATCGTCCCATAGACAGACTAGATGAAAGTTTTTGAGACGCATGTACAGTTATGAGGACGGAAGGAATGTAAATGATTTGAAGCATAGAAATAAATTAATAGAGAGAAATTATGGACGCCGGAATCAAATGTTTCTGCGTGAATGAAGGGTTGACTGTTATTGTTTCCTTCTGCATTTGTGGAGTCCACTACAGGCTCGTGATTGGGAAGAACGAGGTTATCTTTACTTTTCTTTATTCAAAATTATTGTGTGAAAGTTCTGTTGTTAAATATTTACATATACTCTGTTTCTCCTGACTGAAGAATGGTTCGTGAATAATCACCTGGTGAAATCGTTTTGGCTTCTAATGTTCCTAGAGTCAGGCTTCCAATGCATATATATAACTTGGGTAAAATCTAGTGTGTGGCAAGTATAGATGTGCTCTGCGTTTTATGGAATAAATGATAATCTGGAGTGGGCATACCCATACCCTGTGTTCTCCATGATATACCTGTGTGCCAAGCCTAATTGAAGACGTGAAACCTGTCATGGCGTGGGTATTCTTCAGTGGTAAATAAATATAGAACTGGCATACGTCCTGCATCCAACCACATATATAGTTGCACGCAGAGTCGAACTCCATATCGTTGAACCTGATATCGTATGGATACTTTGCTAGTGGCAAAGGTAGCGTAGAACCAGTGGAAAAGCCCTAGAACTTGGGGGTAACCATCAGAGAAAGGAATAATGGCGTATGGTTGCTCGTAATTGCTGATATACAGTTGGGTAAGAGAAAAGAGGTGCCCGAAGGTCAATTAATAAAGGAGTGCAGATTTAGTGAGGGTATCAAACTTAAACCTGCGCAGAGGAAGTCGTTTCAAGATGGACGATAGCTATGCAGTGTGAGCCCGATCGAATGATGGAGAAATGACCGTTTGTTGACAGAGATTAGTAAAAGAGATGACACGGCCATTAAGAGCTGATGTGTCGATCAAACACTGATGTGGAAGGTCGTGCGAGAGGCATTTATTGGGTAAGTGCAATGAGTTTTGGATATGAATGCTGGATCACAACACCATGGTTTGGTAGAAGCAAGCACCAGGGAACTCGAAGGTAAGTGCTTTATTTATATTGCAAAAGCTGTGGCTACATTACATAGAGTGCATGGATAAGTGTTAAGAGTTTAAGCTCTTGGGAGCTTGAGTGTTAAGTGTAAAGGAAGGGTAAGTGTATAAGGCAGATGAGATAGTCATATGTCAAGTGAAATAAGTGCCACTAATTGGAGTAAAGCACCTTTGTGGCAGTGCGAAAGTGAGTACTGAATCTTAAAAGCATAAGAATGAGATTGGACTATGTTGGCAGAATGACGATAGTTTTAAGGGAAACCTAAATTTAGTTAAATTACTAGAGTTAGAATAAAAGCTTGGTGAGTGTTAAGTATGGTTAGTGGGCTTTGGAGTTAGCAGAGTATGTATAAGATGACAGCACAAGAAGAGTAATCCTGGGTTATTGGCGGGCCCTAGTTTGTGCTAGCATCACATAAGAATTTTTTTTTCCTATAATATGTGAGTATTCTTGGCATATAGACATGCACACATTCTTAATAACTCATAATGTAATACTGAAAGAATTGCTAGATGTTTCCCAAAGGGGTTGGTCCACTGGTGAAGAATGAGGAGTTTTTCATCGGTGACAAGACTCAAATCCCATGAGGGATTTTGACCCCTGAGGTTTCCATGGGGGCACCTATAGGTAGTGTTTGAACATGTGAGGCTTGCATTGCAGTTCTCATGCACACATAACTGGATCAAATTCCACCCTCTTGTCATCCTTAATACTATACACTAACCATTGCAACCACGCCTAAATTTTGTTAGGGGTGCTAGGTGTGCGGTACTAGGGGGGGAGTATGAATGGCATGAATGGAATCAAGCTCACTTAAAACAATCAAGCCGAGGCCTTAATGCTTTGGAAAGGAATCTAATGATTGTGGATTTAGCACTTGGAGATTGCTTGATAGTCATCAGGAATATGGTTTACAACACACTCCTCAAATATTCACACCTTTGTTGATTGCTTGAACGTACTCAATTTTTTTTGGAAGCTACAGACTCTACCCATTTTCCCCACACTTTGAGAGGAGGTAACAAGAGTGTGGATGCAATGGAAAATAAATCCCGCATGTTGGCTCTAGGAAATTTTGTGGAGAAAGGGGGGGGAGGTAAAGTTCCACAACCTCCACTAAGTTTATTACCCATTTCACTTTCCAAGGCAATCATCAATTAAGTTAGCCAAGTGGCTCAATATTAGACACAATCTATTGCACATGATTGAGATGTTTAGTGCACTCCATTTAATAATTTGGGAGGATGGCATTAAGAGCCAAGTGATGATGGGACTCAGCCTTGCATGCGGGTTAGTTAATTTCCGATCACTAAATCTTTAGAAAATTCATTCTTGGCTTTGGATATAGATGGGGGGATTGGTTAGTTCCTCCTCGATTTGTCTAGATGAGGGAGGGTTTGTCTCATTCATCAATCACAACAGCGGAAACCTTTTCCAACTTTGGATCATTCTCATTTTAATTGTTGATTTTTGAAGAGGCAATATCATGGTTGTGTGGTATTGTAGCGGTATCAAATCCATGGCTCAACTCCCTCTTAGAAATCATAGGGTTCAATGTTTTGAAGTTTGTCATGGTGATAGATTTGTGCATTGGGAGACACCAAATTTGCATGGGGTCATTTTATTTTCCTTCACCCAATTTGCAGTGGACTCCGAGACATCACTCAAAATGAAAGGCTCAGGGGATTATCTATGAAACTCCATTAGGAGATGTGATTGTTTGTACTGTGAAACACAAGAAACAATGGTTGAGGCCCTAAGTAGAATGGAATACTAGTGGAATTATTGGGAACAAAACTACAATAGAGATTTACCATGAAATCCCAACTAGGTGATAAATAATTACCATGAAATCCCAACTGAAAATCCTTAAGAGAAAAATTGTCCTCTTCGAGGTAGGGGGAGAATCTAATAAATACAAATTGTAGAGAAAGAAGATTTGATCAAGGAGTTGAAGAGGAGGTAAAGCATATAAAATTAGAGCAACTCCCAATATTCGTGGAATTGAGACATCTAACATTTTCCACAATCTCAATCAATTCATTTGGAATGGACCGTGTCACACTCATGGAAGAAGACACAATCAATGAAAAGACGAGATGAACAACACTGGGAAATATCTCCATCTAATCATCCGTTGCAGGAAAGAATAAATTTGCTCATCATGGGCATGGCATTAAGCATTCATAATTTCCTTAATATTTTACAAGACCTATTTATATTTAGACCATTGTGTATTAAGGCTTTATACAAGTCTTATAACTAATAATGTCATGTATCCAACCACAACAATAACATTCTTGAGGTAATGGGATACTCCAATTTCACAATTGAATCGATCTTCTAATGCCAAAATTGGTTTTAACAGCTACTTGTAGATGTTAATAGTAGAAGCAAGCTTCAACAACCTTAATTATGAATTGCAAAACCATTTATGGATGTAGTTTCACCAAGCATACAATCATGATAGTGCTAATTAATCCCATACACACAATAATTCCGAACTGTAAAATAAATAATGCAAGTTTGTAATATAAACATAACATTCATGACAAATTCACCTGTTATCTTTATGGAATAGTCCTCCAACTGGATACAAATGAAGGACGTTCCTCCCAACCTTAGAAACTCTGTCACAATGAATCTTTCTATAGGACACCCCCAATCTAAGGTCATCATTCCACAAGGGTGAATTTACCATGATTTCCACTCAGTCCAAAACCCAATATTCTCTGATTCTAAACCCCCCTCTACAACTATCCCATTCAACTAGTAGTCTTCCCCCTTAGCTTGCACAACACCAAGATTGGGATCCCCTTCTCTACATCCTGTCCCTCAGGCTATCCCAATTCCCTTGAAGTTCTCTAGCATAGGTTGGCGAGTGAATCTCACTGTTGGGACTCCATGGATTCTCAATTGTAGTCTAGGTTCCTCTCACAGTGGTACCATAAACATGTACCGATTTCCCCATGGCAATTTGCATAAGCATGTATGGAAGCTCCCGAGACTAATCGAAAGAATGATTAAATGATTGAGTCCTCTCTAACTCAATTCCCACATTTTATATTCATGTTCCCAACTTGCCATGTGGCTCCTTATGTGGAGTCCACTTTTCATTGTAGTTTAGGATAATTAAATAATGCTTAACTAAATCAATCCCATAGACATAGGCTAGGGACTTTAGGGTATAAGTTCTAACTATGGTTTTCAAGTAAAGGTAAGGACTTAGGCCATATAACTTACTAAGCTCCTTTCCCCTTAGCCCCCTTTTCACTTCCCCCACTTGTGGAATCATAGCCCCCGATCTCTTCTTTGTCCTTGTTTATTTGTAGTCATTAGGGACTTTTATATTATATGCAAATGTACATGATTACAATATCTTGTTCATCCTTGACCATTTAAGTCCAATTAGCCATTTCATCATTACATACATAATTACATTCTAGGGTAAAAAATGGGGTATTACATTCCCCTCCCCCTTAATTTGTGCACCATCCTTAGTGCATCATCAACAATATGTATATAATGAAAAAACTTAACAATGTGTTTAAACATGTGCAGTATGCCTCCAAATGGCATCCTCCAACTCCAGGGAAAATTTTAGGGGCGAAATTTAGCCCATGGGCTAATTTTCAAGGTTTTTTTTCCATAAAAGATTCGCCAATTTCCATTTTTTCTAATATGGTTTACCCAAATTCTATAGGATATTTTTTTTACTCTAAACATCGCCAAATTTTTCCAAAAACTATATAAAATCTTTATAAATTTGAATATTTTTTTAAAAATATCGCCAAACGTTTTGTGGTTGGAAATTTGATAATTAGTAAGATTTTCATAAGTTCCTACATGTTAAGAAAATTACGAATCCCTCAAATTTTCCCTATCTAACTCCCATATCACTTATTTAGTTGCATCTGCCACACCATATTTTCCTTGCATTCTTGTATAGATGTTGGCTATTGTGTAAACAATCCATCAATATTGGCTATTCATTGTCCTAGTTTCCTCCCAAGGCTTGTCATATCAACATGTTCCTAAATCAATCATCGAGAAGAAATATGCATGTTATTACCATTCTCATGCAACAAATTGTTATATATGTAGTAATTTTCAATATCACAAGTTATACGTGTATATTCATATTACCAAATAAGTACAAAACTTTATTCTAATACTTATATGTATGAATATTTCTTTGTTTCCACATGGTTGTTATAGGTAAGAATTCATCTTGTTGATCTTTCTGATGCACCCTCCTTGATTCCAATAGACTTTCCACATGAATCTCCCAAAACAAACACATTATATGACTTGACGAGAACTTTATACTCAAAACAAGAACTTGAGCCATAAAAATCATATTTTTCATCAAAAACACCAAAAACAACCCCTAAATCGAAAAGTGGTGTTATTGGTAGCAACTTTTTTTTTTTGGTGTGGGGAGAGGGTAAAAATATAACCATGGCCTTAAAAACCCATATTGTTGCTAGCAAAAACCTTAAAACCAACCCTTGAATTGAAAACTAATGCTACTGGTAGCATAATTTTTTTTCAAGGCTTAAAATTGCAACTTGTTTGAAACCATGGACTTAA
This sequence comes from Larix kaempferi, assembly GCA_027924585.1. NCBI lineage: Eukaryota > Viridiplantae > Streptophyta > Pinopsida > Pinales > Pinaceae > Larix > Larix kaempferi. Next base: position 4,081,620 of record BSBM01001606.1, on the reverse strand, counting down.
CAATCAATATCATTACTAGAAAATTCTTAAAATCAACCTCTAAATTGAAAAGTAGTGCTACCATTAGAACCGTTGTTTTTCTTTTGGGATTATTATTGCAACATTTTTCAAACCATGGCCTTAACAATTGCTACGATTGCTAACAAACACCTTAAAAGCAACCGACAAATTGAAAACTAATACTACTGCAACACAATTATTTTTCAATGGTTAAAATTACAACTTGTTTGAAATTGGACTTAACAACCAGTATCATTGCTAGAAAAATCTTAAAATGAACCTCTAAATCGAGAAGTAGTACTACCATTAGAAACTTTGTTTTTCTTTCGGGTTTAATATTCCAACATTTTTTAAACCATGGCCTTCACAACTTCTACTATTGCAATAAAAATATTAAACACAACTCCCAAATAGAAAAATGTGTTTCTCCCCTTTTTCTTTAGGGCGGATTTAAATTGCAAATGTTTTGAAACCATGGTCCAAAAATCCAATACTATTGTGCAAAAATCATAAAATCAACCTTTAAATGTCGACTCATTTAGGGTTAATTTATAACTGCAAGCACCATATATTACATAATGGTACCACCTCATAATTTAAAAATGTATTTTATTTACTAGTAATACAAAACACACTACAAATTGCATTGAATTAAACACAAATTATTTAGTAAAAATATTATTGCGTTGTCCATATTCAAATAATAAAATATGATATTATTCATAATCAAATCGTATATTAATCCAAAAAACATAGAATTGATTCATGTATAAATTCAAACACTCCTTTAGAGTTGTTATACAAATATCATGTTAATCAATGTTGTACGGAGTTTTCCCTCCTACGATAGGATGGATCTCCCTTGGATCTGACTCCTAATCCAAGACATAATAGATTACACTATTTTCCTCTAGATATAACTCTTGATCCGATACATGCATGAGAGAGGGAGAGAGAGAATGTAACTCACCTTCACAATGATGGTCGACATTGTATGTTCCTAGTTGGTGTACCTCCTAGAGATCCCGCTCTAGCTCCTAACACCTGCTACCTACACACATACCAATCCTCAAACCTCTTCAAACAATTAGGAAATCAAGAATGCAAGATCTAATCTAGTTTTCTCAAGGATAAACAAAATCTGTTATTGCAGTTAATAATAAACCACATAGACATCACAATAGGACGAGAAAACCATGTAGATCTATATTATTAGAATGAAGAACAATACATCATATGTCCATACATTGAGTCATGGTGCATGTTCCTCTAAGCTTCTTGCTCCAACTCTTTCTCCTTGACCCTCTACCAAGCAATACTAACTCGAATATGAATGAGGGCTAAGGTAGATACAAGTCTCTCCACAATTGGGAATCATTTAATTGCAAATGTTTTTTTCCAAATCTCATATCCAATATCAAATATCAAAGATACCCTAGACAAAAATCTATTAGAAAAATAGGATCGCAGAGCAATAACAATAAACAAGATGCAAATATAAAACACATAAACACAATAATAGAGAGACACCAATATACGTGGTTTGCCCAATCACGGATATGTCCACGGAGAAATTGCTAGTCCTTTTATTATACCATCCAACAAAATGAAGGGATACAACCCGCATCACATCCGTTGCAATTTCCTCTTCACTCTCTCACAATCTCTCTTACACAATTATAGAGATCTTTACAATGCTACAATACATTACACAACCGTATTACAATGTCTTCCTTAGGATGATTGTACAGTCCACCTACACATCATATAAAACTGAGGTACAAACATGGATGAAACAACATCTCTGAATTAGGAAGATCATGTCCTACAACCAACAAAATTCCCTTCTCCTATGGCCCAAGTTTCATCCTTTGACCACTTCCATATCCTAAAAACCAATTTTGGTGCTCAAACCAAATAGTGTCCATATCCCCACCTATAAGCTAAATACTCCCTAGGTAGGTGTTGTGTAGTGGTTTAAGGACTCAGTCATAGCTCTTGAGTCCTCAAACTTACATTTAGGGCCCAAGTCTTGGGTTTCTTCTCCCAACCACATCTAGACCCACAACACCCATACTTGGTGTTCATAACATCTTAATAATATTTGAATATGCACATATGGAGGCCACATATACCTCGGTCCTGGATGTGTTGTGGTTTGAGACATCATTCTCAGCCCTAGATGTCTAGAAGCTTTGTTTAGGGCATGAGGCCTAGGTTTCCTCCCTTGACCATGTCTATCGTCCCAAGACCCATACCTAATGCTCACAACCTACTTAAGGCATTGAGATCCACAATCAAAGGAAAATGATACCCTTCATAGGTCAAGCATGGTTCTCTAAGGCATTATTCATGGCCCAAGATGCTTATAATCTTCTTTTACAACCTAAGCCTTGAGTTCTCTACCCTAACCATGTCCAAAGTATTTACACCCAAACCAATGCTTAAAAAATCCTAATGGCACACGTTTCCCCACTTAAAAATAAGTATAAACTAGGGTGGCCATGTGGTTGTAAGACTTATACCTACCACAAAAAAACTACTTAATGGCATATCTATTGTCACGGAAAGCATATGTGTTCTTGCTATTATACAACAAAAACAAATAGACATTTGACCTTATTTTATGCTAACCAAGACTGGCTTGTTTGTTGCACAAACATCTCTCAGGAAAGATTGTGGTTCCAATAATTTACTATTTTTATGTTTTTTATGATTGGCTCTTCAACTTTTGTGAATCTATTATTGCATTTGATCCTTTTGAAGATGCGTAATAGACACAATCAAGAAAAAAAGTATGATAGGAAGGACTATCCCCCTCAAAAATCAGTGAACTAAGAAAAAAGACAAAGTTGGGTGGCAAAACACATGCATCCATTAGTGGGAACCTCAATTCCTTGCACACTGGATGTCTCAATGGTCTCTACTTTGTTGCTACAAGTGAAGCATTTGCATCCAATGGAGGGAGATGGTGTTTCAACATCAAATCAATCTCTAACCAATCTTCCATTAACAAATGATGCTTTAGATGAAGAAGACATGAAAATTTTGCAAGATGCTAAGTATACAGAGGGAGATACTAGCGAGATGAATTTTGTTCATTCTTTTGGTTAAGAGGATCCCCTAGTGCAAGCTCAAAATGAAAAACTAGATGTTCATCATACAAACCACCAACATGTCCATTGCACTTCCAATCTTCACCATTAGGTGAATGGAGTGCTGCAATATCCTGGTGTATTTCTGCAATGTCTTTTTTTGGTCATTACATTTTCATTTTTAGGGATTTTTTGGCCCATATAAAACTAATAGCTTTTCTAGTTAGTTTGAAAGTATTTACACCACACTTGGGGGTGGTTCATGTGATATGGAGTGCATGGTGTGATTCCTGTGCTTAGTTGAACCTTAGTTGACACACATATTAGAGACAACTTACTCATGGGTATGTATACCTTGACTTTATGCTTATATGGTATAGTTCCTCAGGCAGTTGGAAACCTGTGTGGAATGGTTTCATTCTTCATGAGGAAAACATGGAGTGCTTGTTTTCTTTCTTGGGAGGAGAACCTATTTGGAGGAGTAGCAGTGGAGCGTTTAGGAGGAGGGTGTTAAGTCATGGGTAACATGGGATCAATTGGTTTCTTACAAGGAGTCTTGTGCTTGACTTGGGGACATTTGGTTTGAAGAGTATTCCTAGAGGTGTGGTCGACCCATAGGAGAACATGGTTTAAGAGGTAGTGTTGGAGTGTTGGAGACCTTTGGAGGAGAGTGTTGGACCTCATATTGTTGAGAGCTCACCATGTGATCCTTTCTTGATGAGTGTGCTTATCTTTAAGCTTGGCATGTTTCAACTTAGAGTTGAAGCACTTCAAATGTGGGTGTAATTATTGATTAGCTAGGTTGCTTGAGATAGTTATTTGTGGATGTTCTCCACTTTACTATTGTTGGAATCCTTCACATATTCTATAAATGGAGGAGAGTCTTTTGTTTTATTCATTTGTTCACTATCACATCGATCTTGCCTCAGATATTTAAGAGCTTGAGTGAACTTGTATCTTTCATAAGGAGCTCTTCTTCATTGTACTTTACACTCTTGTCTAGTGTGATAGGGTTCTTGCATCAATTCAAGGAAGCACTAGGGTTAGCATTTTCCTTAAGAAGACAAGAAGATTTAGGGTTAGTAACTTCGTTATGTTCTAGACAAGCACCATAAAAAATCAGAATGTACACAAATGAGTAATCATAAAAAATGTGTTTCACATACTATTTCAAGAATAACACATGACAATTGGGTTGAAATTTTTGTCATACAAAGTTCTTTAATACCTTTAGTGAATTCTAGACAAGCAACATACTAAGGTACTAAAGAACCCAAGAGGATTAACCCAGTTAATGATTCACACTTCTTCTTTAGTGCATGCTTTTATTGATGTCTTCTATTAGTACCAAATTAGACATTGGTTCAATTAACAACTCTTCACACAACACCTACTATGTCACACAAATATACTCCCAGTGTGACTATCGTTTCCTTTCCTCAAGATCCATTGTACTATGAATTGATATATGGGATGCTACGTCTATTGATAACAGAAACTTACTTAATAAGATTATATCCTTTCCACATCATATAAATATATTCCTTAACATTTTTTAATGTAAAATGCAAAACTTTCAATTAACCCTTTTAAGTGGATGTTTCCTATGCAACTCAATAGGCCATCCAATAATAATTATAAAAGAGAAAGAGTTGAGGTTCAATTTTCATTTAATATGGTAATCAAGTTAAGGAAAATATATACACACACATAGGGGAAAAAACATAAAGTCATCTAAATACATGGGTGTGAGGAGTCGTGAGCGAACAGGTTGCAACAACCAGTGCATTAAGTCCAACATATGAGGCAACCCATTGTCTGGACAGAGGGGTGTCATCTCAAAAGATCTTCACATGAAAAGAAAAACACATTTAAAAATACTTTAAAGTTAGTTCTACCAAATGCACTATGCTACACTAGACTGCACGTTAATGATGATATTGTGGTACTAGTTGGTACTAGTGGCTCGGATCCTATCTTCGAGCTAAGGTGGATGATGGGGGGGGGGGGGGGGTTGGCATGCACCTAGGAGTAGGTGACCCTCTCAATGGGTTAGGCCTAGCATTTTCTCAATCCTGAGCTGCGCCTAGACCAATCCCCTAGAATTCACCAATGGCAAATTAATTGATACGGAGACCAAGAATGAACTCAACCCATAATTTCTGAAGAAAATACAAGGGAACCTCCCTATTGTTGCAAGGAGGTTTATCAAATACCATAAACCATCAATCCATCCAATTGTCTCTACATGGTTGGAATGTGCACCAATCAATACATAGACACCTCTTTCTTGGATCAAGTGGTTGATTGGTTCTAGGGTCAATGAACAAATGTAAAATGTATTATTTGGTTATATTTAAATTTTTAACCTCTTCCTTACTAATTATAGTTGAGTAAATCCTCTTATTTTTCCCTATAGTTAGATGTATCAGATAATTGGCTATTGACATGGCCAATGGAAGCGACAATGGTGTCTAGGCAATATGGTTCTCTTGTGTTTCTTAGTTCCCCAATTAAGTTTCTTGGCTCATATAAACATTAATTTATTTCAATGTTTGGGTCTCGTGGGGGGTCAAGGTTTTTGTTTTCATTTGGATCAAGGTTTTATTCCATCTTTGTTGAATAATAACTGCAATTCAACGATAATTTTTTTTAAACAAAAAACAAATTTCTAAAAGGTAAAATATATAAAATTGATGAGAAAAATGAGGCTTATTTGTAGTAGATGATGGTGAATCATTGTCAATGGATGATGGCTAAATTTTCCAAGTTGAAACGTGCTCACATTTTCTCTAAGTGGGGTTCACTGTCAATTTTGGGAGGCTGATTAAACAAATTTGAATCAGTCGACCCTTTTAGGTTTTTGTTTTAATAGAGAAGAACATACATGTTCCTATGTTGACTTGTTTTCTACCATACAACATGGCATGGTTATGTGGAGGTTCGACAGGGAACCAAACTTGTTTAAACATGAAGGCATGCAAGTTCCCAATAGTGCGCATGCGTTTTTATTGCAATGAAAATGTGAAGCAACTTCTTACCAGCCCCTACATATATATGTATATATATATACTTGATACTAAAGGCTCTCCAAAGTATTTCTTTCAAGAAAATGAAGAATAATTTTGGACTTGTATGATCACATCACCCTTAATGCATGTATATAAGTTCCAACAACACTCTATATTTATTATCTTCAAAAACTTTAGTTTTTAATTTCATATTGGGAAATGTTTTTCTATGTGAGCATAACTACTTAGATCAATAACATATTCATTAAAATAAAGGTTATATAGTACAATAATAATTGACATAATCAGAATTGTTTAAGAGTACATGTTACATAGCACAACATGCTGGGAGAAGCTTGCAAAGTGAGGGTGTCTACTTTTTGGCATGCTATGCATGATTTATAGATATTTTGTGAAAAACTATTTGTGACTCATATTTGTTTATAAATCAAAATTTATTAAAAAATATATTATTATAAAAAATAATGAAAAAAATACCAAGCATTCATTAATATGTATACATACATAAATGTAAATTCATTTTAACTAAGATCTTTTAAACATAGAATGTATATCTCATTTTTTTCTTGTAATAGATTTCAAATTTAAGCTAAAATGGATTTAGACTAATTTGATTAGTGGAAAATATTCACTCTTACAAATTTTCAATGACATAAATTTACATATGAAAATATCATATAACTCCTCATCAATTCAATAATCCTAAATTTTTTTCATGGTTTTGGATGATATATAATGCAAACCATACAAATATTAACATGTATTTGCATATTAAAATATGTGAAGGCTTCTAAGGAAAAGGAAAAAATTATTGCTCCAAAATTCTCCATACAATCTATTGTTCAACCGGCGTTTCAAATGGAGATACTTCTTTTTAGCTTCTTTAGTATTCTCCATAAATAGTGTTATCACTTCTAGTGTGGTGTTCTTACCTCAACTCTTTGGAAAATTTCCATTACCGTTGAAAAACTATATAAAAGTTTTTTTTGAGTGTTTTTAAATTGAAAAAACTCTTTGATAATATTTTCAATGTTTAGTATTCCATGATTATAAATATTTCGAGGGAAAATATTTCTTCATGCTCTACAGGAAAAGGAAAAATTCATTACTCCAACATTCTCCATACAATCTACATACAATCTATTGTTCAACTGGTGTTTCAAATGGAGATACTTCTTTTTAGCTTCTTTAGTATCCTCCATAAATAATGTTATCACTTCTAGTGTGGTGTTCTTACCTCAACTCTTCAGAAAATTTCCATTACCTTTGAACAACTATATAATTTCTTTTCTTAGGGAGTGTTTTTAAACTAAAAAACCTTTTTGATAATATTTTCAATGTTTAGTATTCCATGATTATAAATATTTCTAGAGAAAACACTACTTCATGCTCTACTTCTGAGAACTCTTCTAACTTCTCTAATTCAAAATGAAAATATTTCAAAATAAATCCCTTGGATCACTAAAATCAATAAAAAAATTCCTTAATTTTAAACATTTAACTATATGTAATTGTCTTAAACTCAAGTTTGTATAACTGTGAAAACTCTTCTAACATTTCACACTTAAAAAAAAAATTTCTAATATCACTCTTATTCTATTACCAAAAAGTTAATATAAAGATTTGTGTTAATTAAAAGTTAATTTTATTTAGATGTATATATCCATTGATTCAGGAGGATCTCCTTAGTCGACAAATGAAAAAGATCTCCATTGTTGTCGAAGCTATCCGCATAATAAAGAGCTCACATGGAGCTTTCTGACACAACTTGAACGGGGTCGAATGAAATTCAAATGCGAAAGATATGTCTTGTTGAAGTTTTGGATGAAAAAGGCTAACGTCAAATTAAAAGATTAATAATTGAGAACTTCGTATTTTCCTCTCAAAATGTCATGAGGAACTAATGGAAAATATACATAGCATTGTAGTTTCCTAGTCTCATGTGAGACTTGAGATATTCATGGAGGGTTGAGATTTTCATGGGGATATTGAGATTTTCTCTCGTCTTATCCCTTTGTGTTGTGCTTAGATCCTACATTATGAGATCTTGAGAGATATTTTCTCCTTGATACGTTGAAGTGGTTTTCAACCATGTAAGGCTATATAAGCCTCTCATTTGGAGAAGGAAGTAGATTTGTGATTAAGTCTCTCGTGAGAGAATTTTTATAAGCTCCATATTGGGGAGATGAGCCCTTTATTGGGAGAATGAGCCACTTGAAGTGAGAATGCATTATTCCCTTCTGTAAAGGAGAGATAGCGAGTTGTAGGCTTGCTTGAGAATGCATATTTTCCATTTGAAGTGAGAGTGCATTGTTTTCCCTTTTGCAAAGGAGAGATAGCGGGTTGTAAGCTTGCTTTAGAATGCATTGTTGTCCTTTGTAAAGGAGAGAATCGACCCCTATTTGGGAAGAAATACAAGTGGTTCGATGATTGCGTGAGCCTAGAGATGTAGCCAGGGGGTGTGGCGAACATGTTACCAATTTCGATTTGTGTATTATTTTATGTGCTTTCTTGTTTCAATTCCGTTCTTGAATATTGAGTTTTGTTTTTAATTGATATGCTAATTTCTTTGTGAATAATGGGAAATTGAGAATTTTAATTAAGCATCCGAAAATGGAGAAAATTGAATAAATATCCAAGTGCCCAATTTTGGATCATCCACGTTATGGATTTAAAGATCACTTTCATACATACAAATTTTTATAATAACAGTATTATTACAAAAAATACAACATGTTCTTTCTTATATTTTTCATAATAATGATTTTATTGTAGAGGAAAAACAAGACATACATTTTAGAGTATAGAGATATGCATATGTAATCAATCTATCTCATATATTATTCAAAATATTTAAAATGAAAAAAAAACATAAAATTATAATATAAATGTTTATAAACTAGCACAGCCATTTAATGTGGTTGGTGAATACGATAGGTCACAAGTTCTCCATGCTTAGTTGTAATTACCTATTTCCATGCTTCAACTATTTATATTTAATTGCTTATTTTGAATTTTGAATGACTATCATAAAATCAATTACACTTGTCTCATCCTCCTTCAATCTAGAAAAAACATAGATGATATTCCACCCCACATTATAAGATATAAACACCTATTGGTGTAATTAAAATGTTAAAAATTGATTTAAATAAAAAAATTAATGAAAAATGATAAAAATATCAGACATTTTTTTTCCCAAGGAAAAAAATCATTTTATTCAAACAAAGGGCTCAAAATAGCCATAGAGAGTTAAGCTCGACAGAGCTACATTAAAGAGACTCATCATGAGTATACAAGACTTACGAAATGTACAATCTTCTCAATACAACTTAACATATGATCTGGCACTTTGATTGTCTTCGAAATTATCTATATCCAAGCACCCAGGATGCAAGGCTAAGGCCAGTTTTGACAGGGAACCGGCACTGTATTGAGTTCCCTGTATATGTGGCTGAAAGTAATATATTCGAGAAAATATTAGATATTTATTAATATATATAAATTCATTTTAGCCTTGTGGGCTAGCTCAAGTGGTTGAGTGTTCTGTCCAGGCTTCTTTTCCATACTAAAATCTGTCAAGACTTCTAAGGAAAAGAAAAAATTCACTGCTCCAAAATTCTCCATACAACCAACTGTTCAACTGGTCTTTCAACTGGAGGTACTTTATTTTAGCTTCTTGAGTATCCTTTGTTGATAATGTTATCACTTCTATTGTGGTATTTCCACCCCTTTTTCGGAAATTTTCCATAACCTTTGAACAGTTATAAATTCTTATTCTTTCAAGTGTTTTCAAACTGAAAAAACCCTTTGGCAATATCTTCAATGCTTGGCATTCCATGATTGTAAATATTTTAAGGGAAGACATTGCTCCCTGCTTTACTTCTGGAAACTCTTCTAAGTTCTCTAACTCAACAAGTGAAAATATTTCCAACAAAGGAAATGCCATTGGATCACCAAATTCATCGTGAGACTTCCTTAGCTTGGAACATTTAACTATCTGTAATTGTCTTAAACTCTTGAGTTTGTGTAAGTGTGAAAGCTCTTCCAACATTTCACACTTGAATAATTTGAAAATGGTCATATTTTGAAAATTACAAAAATTATTCTCCATTTTTACTAAACGAGGGCATTCCAATGACAGCCTACTTAACTTTAACATATTAGTCAGATCAGTGGGGAGCCTTTGCATCTCTGTGAGGGTTAAGTCAAGGAAGTCCATTTGAGTCATAGCCCCCAATATGCCCTCAGGAAAAATGTCCTCATTGTGTGTGAGCAATAATGTTTTTAGTTGCTTTAAACTGGCCAAATTGTGAATGGAGGCCATTTTTTTGGTTCTCTTGTGCTCACCTTCTCTTTTCCAGAGAGTTTCACTTCCATACATCAACAAATACTGCAAAGATGTAAGCTGTGAGATAGTACAAGGCAGGTACTGTAAATCTTCACAATGGTCAAGGCATAGAAACTTCATGGATCTCAACTTATGAAGGGCAGATGGCAATTCTCTGATGCTGGAACAACCTAGATCAAGGATCTCTAGGTTTGTAAGACTTATAAGAGATGCAGGCAATCTCTTGATGGGCGTGTTTCTTAACCTGAGGCATACTAGCTGTTTCAAACTCCCCAGACTCTCTGGCAATGCCTGCAGTGACGTGCAACTCAAATCCAGAACCTTAACAGAGTTCATACTTCCAATAACCCTCTTTGGAATTTTTGTTAAATTGAAATTTGCATACATTACCAATGAGCAGATTTGTGGAGCTCTTAATGACTCAGGAAGTGAACTCACCTGGTTGGCTGTCAAGAAAATACGAGTGCGTGCAGAGCATTCATTTTCGTTCAACTCTGTCAAACCTCGACCCACACGACAGTAGAAATTTTCTTCCTCCTCTGCAATTCGGATTCCCAAATCACGCAGGACATCGTGCATCTTGAACAAGTATACATGCCCATCAACGTCTCGCCTGATGGGTTCAATCAAACAACGATCTGCCAAAAGGTCGAGATAAATCCTTCCCATCTCAAATGGGTCATAGGGATTTTGATGCAGCAGCTTTTTGGCAAGTAATCTTTCTCCTGCCCACAAAGGAATCACCCACTTGGCGTGAATAATTTGATCTTCTAAGAAGGTTGCAGCTATGTAGAGAAAGCAGAATTGCATATGGACATCCTCATTGCAGAGTGCATCGTAACTTAACCTTAGGCAATCATGGACGCTGTCCGTGTTTGGCAGTGTCTGGGCAGCCCATTCCCACTGTTGTTGATGAGTACTGCCCGCCATTGCCCTCCCTACTACTTTTAGTGCAAGGGGAAGCCCTCCACACTTATCACAGACAACCTTGGCCTTTTCCTCGTTGATGACTGAGGGCGGATTCCCATTATTAAAGGGAAAAGCATGATAAGTAAACAACTTCCAACTGTCATCTTCAATCAAATCCCCCATTGTTATTGTGTGCTTATCTGCTACTCCTATTTTTAACAGTGCGCTGCGATTCCTGGAACTCACAATAGTTTTGGAAGTGGAGTGGCCTCTTACAGGTCGTAGTATGCCCAATCCCTCTAACAATTCCGCTGCATTCCCTTCCCAGACATCATCTAAAAACAAGGCAAAACTACTACTCTGCTGCAATGTTTCATTCAACCATATTTTTAGATCCTCTTCGTTCATATTTTCGCCCAAATCTACATTCTTTTGTACAGCTATTTGTGTTCGGAGTTGATCCCTAAGACCTTTCAAGAACGGACTTTGAGAGACAGTAAGCCAAAGCAATAAGCCGTCGCTGAAATGATTGCGTACCTTTTGGCTGTTGAAGAGCTTCTTGAGAAGGAGGGTTTTTCCTGATCCACCCTTTCCAAGAACGCCAATGTTCTTGGCCCCTGCATCATCTATTAGTAACTTGTGAAGATTTGCAAGGACTTTATCCTGTCCCACTATAAGGGGTTCGTCGATCAACTTCGTCCCTGCCGTGCCCATTGTAGCATGAGCGCCGGCTTGGGAAGTGGTTGCAGAACTGGTTGACGCTGAAGCCATATAAGCTTCCACCGTTGCTGTCATCTGCCCAACATGAGCTACCAGCTCCTGAATTTGGGCAATGACAACCAAATCAGCGGATTCTAGATGCCGGGTGATATTTGAAATCAGACCGGTGATCGTTTTGCTCATCCTATAACGAAGAATAACGTTATATGTTGCAGGTATTGTGCAGTGTAGTGCCACTTCTGCTGCTTCTTTGAGAAGCGCATCAGACGTTTTAAACCATCTGTTAACAGCCGAAGCCTTATCTTTGTCCATGTTCAATGCCCGTCTGCGTTGCTGAATCTGCAAGATAATAGGCTCGATCATCATTAACTTCTCCTTTAAAGCAGTCAGCTCTTTCTTGCAGCGACAGGCAATGTTGATGTGCTCAAATATCTGGTCGATTACCATTTGCAGGCCAGCACCGATAATTCCAGAGGCAAAACCAGGATCAGGCATTATTTTTTCAATAAATCTCCTCCCCGGCACAGACGTTAAGAATAGTTTATGCAATTCCTCTTAAATCTACACTTCGATGTTTGGAATCAGGGGTTGCAATATTACATTACATTCCATTCCATTTTAATGGTCTAAAATAATTTTAACAGACTGCATTTGATTAATTGCTTGAACAAAATATCCATGAGAACCATTTTACCATCAATTTCAATGTCAAATTCCAACTAACTTTCAGAATTTTGCATGTGATGTTTGGAAGAGTAAATAAAAGACCATTTGATTATACTTTCACATTTCGTCATTCATTACGTTACTCCAGTTATCCGAGGGCTGATTAATATAGTTGTGGTCTAATTAATTCCACAACATTAAAAAGCTGATTGGGTGTAGTATCCAAGTACTTTTGTACTCGGGCGCCGTGGACAGGGGCATGTAGGGACACAGACATCCACTTCCATAAAAGTTCAAGTGAATATCCATGTTTTGAGACTACTTAATTCGAAATTACATAGAAAATGGAGGTTTTTTGCATGTGATGTGGGTCATTATAATGTTCTTAGAGAGGACGATTTCATGTGATGTGGGTCAAAATAATGTACAAAAGTACTTGGATGCCCGTGGTTAAGATTAGATATTGTTACTATAGTGATCAAAGGTTATAAACTAGTCTTATCATTTTTTATAAAGAGAATAAGAAATCGAAACATAGTGTTATATATAAATAATTGGTTTGAAATGTTTTTGAAAAATGATTGGTTCAATAGTTACATAGATTTATCTCAAATTTGGATTTATGAAACATCGAGAAAAATCCAATTTCTTGAGATGTAATTGCTTGATAAATTTGTGTTTAAGATTGATATTACTGATTTGAAATACCTTCAAAAAATGATTGCTCTAATATTAACTTGTATATTAACTTGTTACATAAATATTGCTCATCATTATCATGTTTTATATTTATATATATGTAATAGAATATTACAATGTAGGTTTTTTATACTATTTCATTCCTTTATAAATATTATGTATTTTATACCATTTTATTTAAAAATATTATTATGTATTATATAATTTTATAAAATAATTATTAATAAAAAAATTAATTTTAATATTAATTTATTTAATTTAAAATATATATGTTCCTTCAAATGCAAATAAAATAAAAGTAAATATATATAAATTAAAATATATATGATAAATGATACTGAATTGTCACCTCCCTCTAAGATATTGAAGTTCTTTTATCAACCAATTGTATATTATATATTATTGAGGCTTTGAACGAACCCTAAGTCTTATATTTGCCCACTCTCAACTAACCCTAAGTCCCATACTTTCCACTAACTCTAAGTGTGAGTCCTAGTACTTTCCTACTCTCAACTAACCTAAGTCCTAGTACTTTCCCCCTTAATTCTCTTGGAGCTTATGCTTTTAAGGTAGACTATGCTATGAAAGGAGTTTGAATTCTAATTGTATTTTTAATTGAACTGTACTTGGATTGTTATATTTAGTTCTTTTTGTGTTTTGGTTGCAAATTGTTTAATGCCTAGTTTATAGTTTATATTAAGGGACATGGTAAATTGACTTAATGCCTCATTTGAGGAATAAGTGTTAGTATTTTTACTTGTGAAACTTTTGCATGATTAATTATTGTGTTTGCTTGTAACTTTCTTATTGTTTGTTTATTGCATCTCATTATTAAAGTGATCTAATGTGGTTGAAGTGGAAGTGCTAGGACTTTTGCATGATTCATTATTGTGCTTGCTTGTAACTTTCTTATTGTTAGTTTATTGTATCTCATTATTAAGGTGATCTAATGTGGTTGAAGTGGAAGTGATAGGACTTTTGCTTTTGCATGATTCATTATTGTGCTTGCTTGTAACTTTCGTATTGTTAGTTTAATGCATCACATTATTAAGGTGATCTAATGTGGTTGAAGTGGAAGTGATAGATACTGACATTGTTGTTAGGAGATTATAAGAGTAAGAGGTGGAACAACATGACAATATATTATTCTTGTTTTTTATTTGGAACTTGGTTACATAAATGTTTTTGATTTATTTTGGAAAATACTTGCCATCTTAAATTGGTCACTCTTGAGTGATGTATGTAAATTCAATGTTTTTATATTTATGTATGCTCTATATAGAGTTAGCCTTATCACCTTGTACCTAATGATCTCTCGGTGTAAGGAGGATGGTGATTAACATCTAGAGTTTTTAAGTTAAAATTTAAGATCCTTTACTAATTAGTATATAAAGTTGTGGTTACAAGCATGGTGGAGATGGTAAGTGGACAACATTAAAAAAATATATGTATTGAGGTCACACGCCTATACTTACCTATTAAAATCTATCTTCATGTTGTTAAATCATATATTTTAATGTTTCAAATTGCTTACAATGAAGAATAAATATTATATTTTAAAATTTTCTAAAATATAAAAATTGCATGTTTGTGTGTGTGCATTGATTGCATACCAATTTCAAAAAAATCTTGAGAAATTCTTGATTACAAAAACATGCAGCGTGTTTTACAAATTTTTTTGGCTAAGGATAAGACTTGTACTTGATGTGGTTTTCTCTTCTTGTAGTTAATTATTTGTCAAAAGTTGGATTAGTCATTAGTTAGAGTGATCTAACTCCTAGAGCTAGGTCCCTTGGTGTCTGGGTATCCCAATGTTGATTAAAAACCAATGTGAGCATTGCTAGAATCGCCAAGAGCCCAAAGGTCAATGCAGAGACCAAAGTTTGTGTGTAGCAGTCATTTGGTGCACAATAAATGTAGTCGAAGAGTTACATACTAAGAAACCATTGTTTTCTTATTGATGTCCATCTTTCTCTTGCCTGCAGAAGTTAATCAATCTTTGGCTTTCCAAATCATGTCGAGGGCTCAAGTGGTTAATTTATAAAAATTTCGAGCTCACCGAACACTCCATGTAAGTTTTGTTTGATTGACATTTGCAGACTTGCACCTGTAAGTCCAGAGGTAACTCTCGGCATTATTTTTTCAATAAATCTCCAAATCTCTTTTCCTCTTAGTTATTAGATATTTTGGACGTATTTAAGTGGTATATTAATTTTTTTTGGTAATATAGATATTAAAAAATTTATTAATAAATAAAGAGGATTTGTCCAAGTTTAAAGTTTACATTAGTACACTTGTTGTCCAAATTTACTAATAAATAAAGTCTTAGTTATTAGATATTTTGGACGTATTTAAGTGGTATATTAATTTTTTTTGATAATATAGATATCTAAAAAATCTATTAATAAATCTATTAATAAATAAAGAGGATTTGTCCAAGTTTAAAGTTTACATTAGTACACTTGTTTTGTTGTCCAAATTTACTAATAAATAAAGACAATTTATCCAATACATTTGTCATAATTAATCATTTATAAATTGCCTTTTCACTAACTTATAAAACCACCGTATAACACAAAAGTTCTTTGCCAAGATAACCACTCTGAGCACAAATTGGGAAAAGCCATCAAAATCATAAAGCATCTTCATATATTCTGATCTCAATAGAGATGGTAATTGGAAAGTAAATAATCATTGGACACTTTTATTTTTTAAAAGGATAAACATTTATTTTCCTATTTTTATCTAGATATTTTCTTTTTAATTCATAATTTTTTTGTTTTATTTATTTATCTTCTCTTATCTTTATGCCCTTTAATTTTGGTTTGGTCTTAGTATTTTTATTCTACATTTAATTCTTTTATTTTTATTTTAGATATTTTTTATTCATTTATTGCTTTATTTAGATGGCTTTTTTTTCTAAAGTTTTTTGATATTATGAATTCTTTTTATCTCTTAAATTTTAATAGACAATTTGCATAAGTTTCAAAGAATTGATCTTTAATCATCATATTAATTAATGGAAAAACCTATTATAATTAAGTTATCAAATTGGTATCTTTCTCCAAATATAATTAGACTTATCACCTTTAATTAAGGAAAACCACGTCAACTAAACTAAGAAACATCCATAAAGAAGTAATCACTCTTCATCAGTGACATTTCTCTCCAAATGCAATTCAACTTATAACCTTTAATTAAGGAAAACCACAACATTTATTTTCCTATTTTTATCTACATTTTTTCTTTTTAATTCATAATTTTTTTGTTAATTTTTTATTTCTTCTCTTATCTTGATGCCCTTTAATTTTGGTTTGGTCTTAGTATTTTTATTCTACATTTAATTCTTTTATTTTTATTTTAGATATTTTTTATTCATTTCTTACTTTATTTAGATGTCTTTTTTTTCTAAAGTTTCTTGGCATTATAACTTTTTTATATCTCTTAAATTTTAATGGACAACTTGCATAAGTTTCAAAGAATTGATCTTTAATCATCATATTAATTAATGGAAAAACCTATTATAATTAAGTTATCAAACTGGTATCTTTCTCCAAATATAATTAGACTTATCACCTTTAATTAAGGAAAACCACATCAACTAAACTAAGAAACATCCATAAAGAAGTAATCACTCTTCATCAGTGACATTTCTCTCCAAATGCAATTCAACTTATAACCTTTAATTAAGGAAAACCACAACATTTATTTTCCTATTTTTATCTAGATTTTTTCTTTTTAATTCATAATTTTTTTGTTAATTTTTTATTTCTTCTCTTATCTTGATGCCCTTTAATTTTGGTTTGGTCTTAGTATTTTTATTCTACATTTAATTCTTTTATTTTTATTTTAGATATTTTTTATTCATTTCTTACTTTATTTAGATGTCTTTTTTTTCTAAAGTTTCTTGGCATTATGACTTCTTTATATCTCTTAAATTTTAATGGACAACTTGCATAAGTTTCAAAGAATTGATCTTTAATCATCATATTTTTTAATGGAAAAACCTATTATAACTAATTTCTCCAAATATAATTAGACTTATCACCTTTAATTAAAGAAAACCATGTCAACTAAACTAAGAAACATCCATAAAGAAGTAATCACTCTTCATCAGTGACATTTCTCTCCAAATGCAATTCAACTTATCACCTTTAATTAAGGAAAACCACACCAACTAAACTAAGAAACGTCTATAAAGAAGTAATCACTCTTCATTAATGACATCTCTCTCCAACTAAGAAACGTCCACAAAAAAACTAATAACTCTTACAAGATCTTGAATCATTAAAAAATAAATTTAGGTGTTACTCCAAAACCAAAACCATACATTTATTATTCCATGCCATCCATACTATATTTTTACGCCGATAGGCGTTTTCATTTAACTTTTGGGGGTGGGAGTTGGATGGGTGATTTATTGTATTTTTAATAATGGAGGGCCAGATCTGAATTATGCTTGAATATTCTTTGTCTGTTCCTCAAATCAAGGATTCAGATTTAATGAGTTAACTCAGGGGCATGTTTAAATCGAATCGACGCCATGGTTATTTAAAATAATTTCAATAAATTCCAAGTGGTTGAGCTGCGTTGCGCTGTACCATCAGTCCCGTAACGATCAGCTACGCCACTCCTTCTAACTGGAAATTCGGTAGATATTTCAAGGAAGGAAATTCTAAGAAAAAGACACCAGGCAACTCACATGCTTTTAATCCTCTATCGATCTAAGAAAAAGACAACCAGACCTACGCCTTGGATGCAGACGTTTTTATTCCTCCGTCTATGTAGACAAACACTTTGGTAATGGATGTTGCCGCATATTCTTTTACAGTTTTGCGACCATCCCCTGCCCGTCGGTCTCATTCATTCGTTGGGTTTGTATGCTTTTTTTTCTCCTTTCAAAATTTGCCAGCGTTTGCTGCTGTGCTATGAGGTTTGATTTAATATTTCATCTTCTGGTAAAGAAACGAACAATGTTTATTAGGTTTATTCATTCATTGTATTAGGTTTACAATGAATTTCATTAGGTTTATTCATTCATTGTATTAGGTTTATTCATATGGCTTAACTTTGGCATTTCATATATGGCTTAATTCATAAACTCTGGCGTTTCTTATATGGATAAATTCATCTTCTGGTAAAGAAACGAACAATGTTTATTAGGTTTATTCATTCATTGTATTAGGTTTACAATGAATTTCATTAAGTTTATTCATTCATTGTATTAGGTTTATTCATATGGCTTAACTCTGGCGTTCCGATATCGATCTATGGAGCCCGATATTGTAGCTTTCTCTAAGGAATCAAATGTAGGGAGAAAGGATGGCGATGGAGATCACACGTCTTTTAGAGGGTTAAGCATAGCGTTTGGAAGCCTTGGTTGCTCAATTCCTATGTGGGGTATCTGAAGGCCAAGCACGGTGATATAGTGCATGTGGCCCTCATCTTCATTGTATACCCTAATTTAATTTTAACACAGTATTAATATATCTGCACATACAATGAATATATGGCCTTTATTAGAAGCCGCTTTTTCTTATAAGGTGGATATGGTCAGATTTCTCTCGCAGTTTCTTGGTGCTTTGATTTAGCTCTTATTTTGTGAGAACTCAGTTTGTTTGAACAAAATGGGAATTTGTTCAATGTCCTTTGTGCTTCCTGTGTTGGGTTAAATTCAGGAGGGTGAAGTAGGCCTGGATTCAATGGTTTGAATCACACTCTATTGTCTCATTTCATTAATATAATGTGTTTTGGTTTAGTTCACCTGCCTCACTTTATTGGGTATTTCAAACATACTCTCAAATGCCACGTTACAGACTAGCTACCAATTATCATCTCAAGATTGTGGATTTCATGTGACTATCTGTGTCTCCGCCATTTCTTCTTGTTGATGATGAATAAATAAAAACATAAAAAAAATATGTAACCAATAATTTATTCTCGTTAAACAATTTTGTAAGAATAAAAAAGAGAAGGAATCCATGCCCTTCATTACCATCCCCAACCGGTTTACACTAAATGATCCATAAATATAAAATGAAACTTTGATTACGTTTTAAAATAAAACTTTATAAATTTAAAATTGAAAGGAAGAAAAAGAAAAAAAAGTTGATTGTAATTAAATACTTTCAACTATGTAGATATATGGATTGTTTGATTCTTAAATTTTAATGTTTTAAAATAATTTTAATGTTACTTATTTAAAAGGATTTCTAATGCTGTAATTAGTGGCGATTTTTTATTCACTGTTTGATTGTAATTCTAATTTAAGATAATGTTTGATTGTAATTATAATGTTATTTATTTAAGATGGTTTCTAATGCTGCAATTAATGGCAATTTTAATTGCGGGAAAGGTATTTTAAACTGCTTCCAATGTTACCGATCTATCTGAATTTGGGTTTATCAGGTGATTACATTTGGATTTTGTTAGCGGTTCAAAATTTTCCATGTCATGCATGATGATGAATTATTCCATCCTTAAGAAATTTAAGAAGTATTCTTCATTTATTTTACGGTTTTTGGTGTTTGAATATATAAAATTGGATATATGTGAAGGAAATTATATATGGCTCAAGATTAATAGAGGATGATTATAGTTTGTCTTTTGGCTAAAGAAAATAGATAGGTTTTAAAATTCAGGTTTAGTTTATTTATTTTAAGTTTTGGAATCCTCCCATTACTCTGTGTAAAAAATGTAATAGAGTAATAAAGTAATAAATGCTAACCTTGTTAATCTATTGGCATTTTCTTTCTTTTGAATAGTTAATTTCGGTGCCATTCTGGAAGGCAGTTCTGTAAATAACAATTAAATGGAAGGCATGACCAACTAGATTGTCTTAAATACTAAATTAATTTTTTAACCATTTAAAAATAAAACTTTAAACTTGAGATTGAAAATAAAAAGCTGTGTTAATTTGAATGCATTGTAAAATAAATAAAAATGAAATGAATAATATATTGAGTTAGTTTCCACTTCAGGCCTCAAGAGGAAAGAGAGGAAAGAGGCATACTTTGTACGTATTAGTGCCTATCCATCATTTTTTTTCACGTTTTCTAGAGATGTGAGAAGGATTCAACATATCTAGATTGACTTATCATTATAAATATACATGGTCAGTCATTATAAATATGACTAAATTGTAATCTAAAGAGAGATGTTTTGTGAAAACAAATCCAGTAGCTTATGTTATTATGTTCTTTGAAAAGATATCCATTATTTTATAATTAATTAAATTAGATGTAAAAAAAATATTATTAAATTATTTTAATTGAAAAGGGTTAAGTTTATAATTTGAATTTTGATTATAAAATCAGAGCACAGATTCTAAATTTACACCTAGATTTTAAAATTATAGCATAATGATTTATTTATTAAATACTTATATAATAAATATATCTTGAATATGGTATATTTATTTAATAAATATAGGAAGGTTATGAGATATTATTAAGTACTTAAAATATTAATAATAATAAAATTTATAAAATATTATTAATAATAACAATATTGTTAAAAAAAACAACACTAATAATATAATTAATTAATAAAGTTAATAAAATTTATAATATTAACTTTTAAAACATTAACAATATTAATAACATTATAAATAGCAATGATAAAAATATTGACTAACATTAATAATAATAACATTTATAAAAATATTATTAATAATAACAATATAATTAATAAAATTAATGAGTTAATAATAATAATAATATCCTAAATAATAACATTAACAATAATAATAATAACATTAGCATTAACATTAATATTAATAAAAACATTAATTAACATTAACAACAATAACAACAATATTATTATTAACACTAATATCATTAATAACATTAATATTATGGTTAATTATGTTAATATCAACAGTAATATTGTATTAATATTAATATTAGAAAACATTAATATCAAATTATAATAACGTTATAAACCTCAGACATAACATTCACGGATGTCTTAAGGAACATAACACATTTTATATGATACTTTAATCAACCACTGTTAGGGAGTCTCTTTAATGTTCTCCCATTAAATAAAAAAAGAAAAAAAGTAACGATCTATTAGAATAAATAAGAGATTTATATCTATATTGCAAGGTCAACGATGGTCAACCAAAGTCAAGAATTGTCAACCATGGTCTACCATAGTTAACCAAAGTCAACAATGGTAAACTAATGCCAACGAAGGTCAATGATGGTCAACCAAAGGCAAGAATTGTCAACCATTGTCTACCATTTTTAACCATGGTCAACCATAGTTAACCAAAGTCAACCATTGTTATTTATATTCTTATATGACTTTGTTTGTGGTCAACCAAATAATTATAAGTCAACCATGTTAAACCAAATAATATCTTACTATGACTTTGGTTGTGGTCAACCAAAGTCAACCATATTCAACTATGGTTTTCCATGGTTGACCACAACCAAAGTTAACCACGGTTAGCCAAAGCCAATGAAAGTCAACCATGGCTAATCAAAATTTAACCAAAGTCAACCATGGTAACTAAAGTCAATGAAGGTCGACCATGGTCAATAATGGACAACCATGGTTAACCATAGTCAACCAAAGTCAACCATAGACAACCATGGTATACAATGGTCAACAAAAGTCAAATAAAGTCCACCATGGTCAACCAAAGTCAACCATGGTTAACCAAAGTCAACCACGATTAACCATGTTCAACCAACGTCAACCATTGTGAACCATAGTCAACCATGGTCAACTAACGTTAACCATTGTGAGCCAAAGTCAACCATGGTCAATTAAGAAAAACCATGGTTAACCAAGGTCAATCGTAGTCAAACAAAGTCAACAATGGTCAACCATAGTAAACCAAAGTTAATCATAATCAACGATGGTCAACCAAAGTCAACAATGTTCAACCAAATTCAACCATGAACATCCAAAGTCAACCATGCTTAACCAAAGTTAGCCAAAGTAAACCAAAGTCATCCATAGTCAGTCAACCAAAGTTAACAATGGTAAATGAAAGTCAACCATGGCCAACCAAATTTAATCATGGTAAACCAAAGTCAACCATTATCAACCAAAATTCAACCAATGTTAACCATTGTAAAACAATGTCGACCATGGTTGGCCATGGTTGACTTGGTCAACCAATGTTAACCATTGTAAAACAAAGTCGACCATGGTTGGGCATGGTTGACTTTGTCAACCAAAGTTAACCATGGTAAACCAAAGTGAACCATTGTCAACTAAAGCCACCCATGGACATCTATAACTATAGTTGATTTTGCTTGACTTTCGTAGAGTTTACTTGACTATGGTTGTCTTTGGTTGACCATGGTTGAATTTGGTTGAATATGGTTGACTTTAGTTGATCATGGTTAGTAAACCAAAGTCATCCATAGTCAGTCATGGTCAACCAAAGTTAACAATGGTAAATGAAAGTCAACCATGGTCAACCAAATTTAACCATGGTAAACCAAAGTCAACCATGGTTAACCAAAGTCAACCATTGTCAACCAAAATTCAACCAATTTTAACTATTATAAAACAAAGTCGACCATGGTTGACTTGGTCAACCAATCTTAACGATTGTAAAACAAAGTCGACCATGGTTGGGAATGGTTGACTTTGTCAACCAAAGTTAACCATGGTAAACCAAAGTGAACCATTGTCAACTAAAGCCACCCATGGACATTTATAACTATAGTTGACTTTGCTTGACTTTCGTAGAGTTTACTTGACCATGGTTGTCTTTGGTTGACCCTTTGGCTTTGCTTGACCATGGTTGGATTTGGTTGATTATGGTTGACTTTAGTTGACCATGGTTAGTAAACCAAAGTCATCCATAGTCAATCATGGTCAACCAAAGTTAACAATGGTAAATGAAAGTCAACCATGGTCAACCAAAGTCAACCAAAATTCAACCAATTTTAACCATTATAAAACAAAGTCGACCATGGTTTCCCATGGTTGACTTGGTCAACCAATCTTAACCATTGTAAAACAAAGTCAACCATGGTTGACCGTGGCGGTCTTTGGTTGACCATTTCACTTTGGTTGACTATGGTTGACTTTAGTTAACCATGGTTGATTTCGGTTAACCGTGTTGACTTTGGTTGACCATGGTTTACGATGGTTGACTTTGGTTAACCGTGATTGACTTTTATTGAACATGGTTGAATATGGTTGACCATTGCTCACTCTAGTTTTTCATGGTTGATTATAACCAAAGTCAGTGATAATCAACCATGGTCGACCAAAGTCAACCATGACCAACCAAAATTCAACTAAAGTAAATAATGGACCATCAAAGTAAACAATGATAAACTAATGTCAACGATGGTTAACCAAAGTCAAGAATTGTCAACCATGGTCTACCATAGTTAACCATGGTCAACCATGGTTAACCAAAGTCAACCACATACAACCATGGTTAACCAAAGTCAACCATGGTCAACCATATAATATTCTTATATGACTTCGGTTGTGGTCAACCAAATAATATTCTTATATGACTTTGGTTGTGGTCAACCAAATAATTATAAGTCAACCATGGTAAACAAAATAATATTCTAATATGCCTTTGGTTGTGGTCAACCAAAGTCAACCATGGTCAACTCTATTTTTTCATGGTTGACCGCAACCAAAGTCAACCACAGTTAGCTGAAGTCAACAAAAGTCAACAATGGTGACTAAAGTCCACGAAGGTCAACCATGTCCAACAATGGGCAACCATGGTCTATCATAGTTAACCATGGTCAACCATAGTCAACCAAATTCAACTGTGGTTAACCAAAGTCAACCATAGATAACCATGGTGTACGATGGTCAACCATTGTCAACCAAAGTCAACCATAGCCAACCAAAGTCCACCATGGTCAACCAAAACCAACCATGGCAAGCAAAGTTGACCATGGTTGACTATAATCAAACATGGTTAACAAAGTCGACCAAGGTCAACTGCAGTCAACCATGGTCAACTACAGTCGACCATGGTCAACTATGTTCAACCATGAACATCCAAAGTCAACGATTCAACCGTAGTCAACTAAAGTCTACCATAATTAAGAATGGTCAACCAAAGTAAACCGAGGTCAACCATAGTTATTACATTTAATTATTATATTTATTATTATTTAATTAATATTATTAATTGTGTGGCCATAATATTGTTTTTAATAATAATAATAATTCATCAAACCTAACGAGGAGACCGACCGTCAACTAGCAAGCCATATTAATAATTAATATGGCTTATATACGCCGATCGACATTTATCAACCACATTTAAATATGTGGCCATGGTTGATATACACCAATCAATATATATAAACCATATTAATTATTAATACGGTTTGCTAGTAAGTAAATAAATTAAACAGTAAAATATGAACTTGTGATATAAAGAAAAAAGAAAAAACAAGAATCGTTCAAATCGATCTAGAATAATCCAAAAGCCATAATTTATTTTAAAAATAAATTGCATAACCTAGAGAAGGGATGCTAGTAGCGATGCGCCTTATACCATAAAACCACTACCCCAAACATATCAATCGAGAGGGGACGATTTCATGTGATCTTGGCCAAGATCAAGAGCATGCAACAAGAGGGGCACCAACATTTTGGTTGACGGTGAAGAAATATATATATGGAATAGAGTCTTATGTAGTCACAAACGAGTATCGCAAATTCCACAACTAAAGCTAATCACATTCAACTTTTAGTATGGGTGAGCACATATTAAACGTAATATTAGTGCGCCATTCATGTCACATAACGGAAGGCAAAAATTGAAAGGGATAACACATATATATTATTCTTAATTTTTTAATAAAATTAAAATTTAAAATACAAATGAAAAAAATAATTTTTTTTTTTATATTATATTCATTATTATTATATATATAAAAGAAATTAAATATTTTTTATATTATATTTATTATTATTATATATATAAAAGAAACTAAATATTTTTTCTATTATATTCATTATTATATATATATAATAGAAGGGTTAAAAGTCTCTTTTGAGTTGAGAGGTGTTTCGAGAAAGTTGTATGAGAACTTTGAGGGTTGGTAAGATGTAATTAATGTAATATAGGAGTAAGTAAGCTTGTCCCTTGTCTCCTACCATTTTTGATATATACATTGACAAGTTAGAGGGTTGATTAGAAGTTGTGTCGATATGACTTTCGCTGGTATAGTCCCAATCCTTCTTCTTTACGCTAATGATATTGTTCTTATGGAGAAGAGTCCCTACGATCTCGACTAGCAACTAAAAATTCTCAAATATTTTTGCTCTAGTACGAGCATGACTGTTAACACTAACAAAACAAACGGTTATGATAAATTACAAAAGATCACTTATGCTAATTTTATGTATTACAACAACAACGTGAAGGAAGTGACTTCATACAAATATCTTAGGATTAATCTTCATCGCAAGCTTAACTGGAACTATATCATTGAGAAAAAGATTAATGAAGGGTGAAAAGCTTATTATGGACCTGGAAATAGTTGTAAATCAATAGATCTTTGGCTTTAAGATAAGAAGAAATTCCTTTTTGAGACTCTCCTCACTCTTGTTATCTTATATGGATGTGAAGTTCGAGGTTACAACATCTCTAGAGAACCGTGGAGAAGGGTAGAGAAAATCCAAAAGCACTTTATAACAAATAATCTCAAAATTAAAGGAAATACACCATATCCTATCTTCCTCATAGAAGCAAGTCTACGACCCATTATGAACATGACTATGACTAGGTACCTAATGTACAAGAACAAGATAAACACCATGGGAGACATAAAGTTTCTATTGTGCCTACAACAACCTCCCATATGAATTTACCTCAACATAAGAACTCACCGGATCCCCTCACACTTAGAAAATTGTTATTTTCCCTTCACAAAACAAAAGTCCTTAATGTGCCATTTGCATTATGCCATGGACCTTGGCTACAGAGTCACATATGGAAAATCATTATAAAACTCCACAAGGAAACAACACAACGCACCGCAAGCTCTCGAGCATAGGGTGATGAAAGGTATCTATTCCTATAATGTCGCAGATAAAGCCGTGACCCTTGCTACGATCAAACCCCTATGGACCATCATAAACCCTGCCAAACGAAAACATCACAAAAATAACCCCGCGACACATAATCTTCGCGTAGACAATTATGATAAATGTTTTCAAAGCGTTGTGGACTTGCCACGCAAAGGGACAACCTAGTTTTAATCTCGCCTATGTTATGTGCCACGGCCTTTGCTATTGGGATAGCAATATGAGTTCCACATGGAAACCCCAAAGATCGAAGATCTTCGACTCGTCAAGGAATGGTGGGTCGAAGATCGTGCTTCTATAGAAAAAGTCAATAAGAAATATACGATACAATATTTTTGGAGGCCATATAGGCTACTGATGGCGATGATATGTCGCTTATAAGGCCAAGAACATTCAACGCATATCCTGGTAGATTGGATAGCCCTGGTGCATCATGTGACAACAACAGGGACAGTTTTCAACTGGGCAAACATCCTGTCCACCAACCTCCTGGCATGCCTAAAATATGGAAAATAGGTACCTAATAACCGAAGTCCAAATTTTTAATTTTTTTTTATGACTGCTTTCTTGTTTGTTTCCATTTGTTCCGGCCATGCATTTCCATTCATGAATTGGAATTGAAAGAATCACTCCTTACCTGTTCACATTTACTGTAGAGAGCTATGGTTGTCTAACTATAAAACCCACTTTTACGACATTTGCACCCATTCTTTGCCCCATTGTATTCCTTGATTTTTAGAAAACCTATCCACAGGATATCTGATCAAGCCATGGCAGTCCTGTCACAAATTAGTGATTGGTATAGCCTGGATTCCTTTACCTATATATGATTCTTTGGTATGACTATGTCCCCTCATTTGAATCCTGCTTATGTCCCTGACCGTTTCCTTTGTAGGGAAATCACTTACCAAACCATCATAAAAGGCATAGGATTTCAATTGCCCCACATGAGTAAGAAATCCTGGCTGAATTTCCCCTTAATTGTTGGTCTCTTTACCCTAGCCAATTCTCAACATGCTCGAAAATAAGCTAATGTATTGGAAGAATTGAAACTTGGGTTTGCAACTTAGAGAAGGCATGGCCCTAAGAGGGTTATTGAAGGGAATTTTAAGTCATTAAGTCTGCATCCGACTTATATACATGAGGAAGACCCTGAAGAAATTTTTTTCGTGGGGATTTGTCCTTCAACAAAGTTTTTGAGAAAATTCTAGAAGCCGAGAAAAGAATGAAATTGCACAAATTTCAGTTGGCCCTACAAAACAATGTCAGGGCTAAGATAAGAGTTGCTTTCATAGTAGAAGCATACAAGAAATGAAGAAGAAAGAAAAAAGAAAAAGAATGAGAGAAGAAGGGATAACGATATTTTATGAAGAATATGATAAGTGAGGTCAGGTACGGACACAAATCTCATCCTCGGTGGAAAATCCAGAAGATGAAGCTCAAGAAAGAGGCTGATGAGAGGTCGATTCCAAAGCTAATTCAAAACTCAAAAGGCCAAGGAACAAGAGCAACACAAGGCCGTGGTCAAATCTCAAAAGTCCGCGGAGGAAGAGAGCCATAAGGCCACAGAGGAGGAACACTGCAGGGCCATGGAAGAAGAATGCTGCAAGGCCGAGGCTGAAGAAAAAAAAATAGAAAGGAAGAGGAGATCCATCAAGCCACATAAGTGGAGAAGAAACATAAAGAAAAGGATGATGATGAAGTGTTGAGGCTTCGACTCTTACATGAACATCAACAAAAGGAAGAAGAATAAAGTCGTAAGGTCGAGACAAAAAGAAAAAGAGAAGAAGAAGAAAAATTACAAAAAATGGAAGAACAACAAAGGGACGAATAGATTTCCTTAATGACATCCCCCATCAACCTAGGGACACCCTTAGCCATGAGGTGTGGAGGATACATTTAGCCCATGGAGGTTGATAACACTGAGTCGTCTCATTGGGAGATTATTTTCTAAATTTTGGAAGCAAGAGTATCACAAAGAGACCGTCTAAAAGAAAAAAGACCAAAGGGACGACCAACAATATCACTGTGTTTGATATGGAAGGTAAAGAACCAAGTGAGATTGCATTTGATGCCACCTCCTTGATAAGAGTATTGGAAAATGTCAATGTTTCTTTGACCAAAGATCTAATCAATTAGGTGCAACAATCTAAAGAACATACAAAGCAATATAAGCGTCCATATGAAGAAATGAAGCGTCATTTTGATGATGTTCATCATGAAGCCTTCATAAAGAAGGAATAGTTGAAAGAATCACATGAGAATGGCCTGATATGTTAAAAGAATAACATGAAGAAATCCTGAGAGAATTAAAGTTGGCTAAAGAGTATGTTGAGTTTCAATGTTCGGGTGTTTCAGACTGAAAACACAATGCCTTTGAATCAAATAAAAGAAGAGGTCGACCGAATCAATCTAAAGCATATGGAAGCTCAATTTTTTTTATTCACCAGCTTGAGGAATTGTAGTAGTACCATGACAGCTAACTAGGAAGGCTCACTGATGAAGCTGAATTGTTTGAAGATGAATCTAAAATGATCAAACAATATGTAGTGGAGATCTTGAATGGCAGTAACAACATAAATAATTTCTCATAAATCTCCCCATAATTGATAAGAAAGAGTTGGCAAAGATAAGGGCCTGGAAAAACACCTAAAATTCCTTGTAGGCCGAAGCAAATGAAGTTATTCAGAAGGTAAAATAGGCATGCACTAAAATTTGGAGCTCTATGGAAAATGCAATGGATAGCTTCGATATGTTGACCCTTGATGAGTTATAAGTGGCAAGGCCAAATGGAAGAAAGATAGCCCACATTGAGAAAGAAAGGGAGCAAAGCATGCGATTAATAAAGAAATTGAGCATGGCTAATCATGAATTATTCAATAACTATAGCTATCAACTTACATAATTGATAGCTTGGACATACACCTTTTCAAACATAATCAGGACAAAATTAGATAGGGAAATCAAGCCAAAAGTCCTGAAGATTGAAGTTCAATTCGAGCAGCTGTAGGATGGATGCTTGGACATGATCAAAGATTGGAATACCCAGTGGGAGAAATTTAGGGAACAAATAGATTAATAGTTTCTCAGCTTATTTAATTTCTTTATGTTTTATCTTTGTATGTGGTCATTGTTAAGTTGTTGATTAAGAAAGACAATTATTTGTTTTATCTTTGTATGTGGTCATTGTTAAGTTGTTGATTAAGAAAGACAATTATTTGTTTTATCTTTGTATGTGGTCATTGTTAAGTTGTTGATTAAGAAAGACAATTATTTCAATTTTGGACAGTTAGTTCAGTTGTCCCCCTAATTTTGGTTATAAAATATTTTTTTCCTAAATCCGAAAGGGGGTGGTGGTGGTGGGAAACCCATACTACATTAAAATATTGTGCATTGTTGTAAGGAGTAGATGCAGTATGGGATCCAATCAGAGTTTCCTAGAAACACATTTTGATTAATGGAATGTTGTTGAATCTTCTTCAGACTTTCCTGGTGATGTTATGATTATGTGTTTGATAATATTGGCACAAAGAACTATCTCTTTATATATTCTTATGAAAGCATGATTTAGTTTTCCAGTTGATTCTTGTTCAAATTGTAGAAAACATATATTTGGTTATAGTAACAATTTGCAAAACTCTAAATATATTTGATATTGGACTAAAATAGAATACAAACTCTTTATGTCTATCTTATGTTTTGTATTGAATTCTGTAATTTTCCATTTTCCCTTTTATTTATTTGAATGTGTAGGAAGTATCAGGGAATTATATACGAGTAAAACTATTTTTGCTATAATATATTTCACTATATTGATGTGTTAATTTGTTGTTAACATCTAAGAACTATTTCTTGGATTCAATACCGATATCTTATTCCTGCACACTTTGTTAGTTTGTAGGTTTTCTCCCATCATTAGGATGGGAAAGATTCTTTTACTTGTTTTTTTATAGTCTAGGTTAGATCACTACATTAAATAGTGGTGCTGCTATTTTTATAAAATTTTCAATGAACTGCATATAATATCAAGCATGGCCAAGAAGACTTCTTACCTCTTTTGAATATTTTGGCACAGGAATTTTTGAAAGTACCTCGATTTTAGACATATCAACTTCAATCCCCGCACAATGAATGTTATTCCCAATAACCACCCCTCTTTTCATCAACATCTGACATTTCTCATTTCTCAAAGCAATATTAGTGTCTTGGCATCTAATTAAGACTTTTTTTCACTATTTCCCAAGGCTTCCTTGAAAGAGTCACCATAGGTAGTAAAGTATTATATATATATATATTTCAACACACTCATGGATAATATGTAAAAATATGCCTAAGATTGCTCTCTAAAATGTTGTAGTGGCATTATACAATCTGAAGGGTAACACTCTATAAGAAAATGTACCCCAGGTACAACGTAGTATTCTCTTGGTCCTTAGGTGCAATCAAAATTTTATTGTATCTGCTAAAACTGTCTAAAAAGGAAAAGTACTTCTTACCAGCTAAGGTGTCCAAAACTTGATTAATTAAAGGAAGGAAAAAGTAATCTTTCATGGTGGCTTTTTTCAATTCTTTGTAGTCTACACAAATCCTCCACTTTCCATTCTTCTTCAACACCAACACAAGAGGTGAGACCCATTTGCTATCCAAAATTGGATATATAAAGTTTACATTTAATAGTTTTTGTAATTCCTCTTTCACTACTTCTCTGAGAGATGGGTTCATGTGCCTTTGAGGCTGCCTAATAGGATGAGAATAATGATGAATATAAATGTGATGGGAACAAGTTCCTGGCTATATTCCATTCATGTCATGATAGTCCCAAGCAAATGCTATCTTTTGAATGTTTTTGTGAAACTTCAATTAGCTGATTCTGATGCAAACTGTCAAGCTGAGAATTACTGTACATAAATTTATCTTGATCAATCTCAACATATTTGATAAAGCTTTCATAATTCAAGGGGTTAGCTGCTATAGAATTGCACAATAAAGATAAGGAATCCAAATCACTAGTCTCTTGTGTGTCGGTATTTAGGATCTAATCTAACGGAAGGAAAAAAAAATCAAATTTTTCTACAAAATTAGAATTGTAGAGAAAAGTATTAATTTGATCCTCCTCCGTAGTTCCTTTAAAAATTATTACCTGATCCACTGTAAGAACATGTTGCACAATCTCTTTGTCATTGTTTTCACTTGCTTGACAGAATCCCCATGAGAGATGAACATGTTTCCAGACATGTAACCTATAAAAGCATCACCAGTTGCACGCCATGGTATACCAAGGATTATCGAGTGTCCCTTGAGGAGTATTTAGGTTGTAGAATCATGAAATCCACCATGTACTCCCAAGAATATAGGGAGATAGTAACATCATCCAACATTCTCTCTGGTTTAATATTTGACCTATCAACTAATTCTTAGACCGTGGGTGTTGGACGAAGGTTAGGAAAAATTAATTACTCCAGGGTTTGCAGGGCCATAATGTTGATGGTTGCTCCAAGGTGGATGAGGGTATTTGGAACAAGAATCCCATTGATATGAACCAAAACTATTGAGTTACCGATATCTATATATTTGTCCACACAAATCTACCCAAACATCAAATCTATAGATTTCCTTATAAATTGAATGGTAGGTGGTTCTTTCTTTTTCCTTCTTGGTTTCTTTAGGCAGAGTTCCCTCATTGTTTTGGTATAGATAGGTATATTATTAATGTCTTGTAGAAAGAACTACAACAAAATAGGAGATTAGTGTCGTAATTAGCATCGATTCGTAATTAGCGTCGATCTGTAGTGTATTTTGTTTTCTAATTTGGGCCCAAAAGTCGGTGCTAATGTTGGTGCCACAATGCATTTTCAAATAGCACTATCCTTTAGACTGAGTTTGGCTCTAATAGTGGCGTTGGGTTGAGATATCATTGGTTTTTGTGCCAAGGTTAATGCCAAATGGAGCTTCCAATTTGGCTTCCAACATTGCTTCTTATTTTGCTTCCAATGTAGTGTCCATGTTAGCTTCTTTGTTAGTGTTGAGTGTTGCTTCTCTTGTAGAGTCGAGTTTTGATTTCTTTTTTGTGTTTGGATTTGCTTCCTTTTTAATGCTAGGTTTCGCTTCCATTTTTGCTTCCAATATGGATTCCATTATTTCTTCCTTGTTTGCTTCGATTATTGCTTCCCTTATAGCTTCCTTTTTTGCTTCCAGTATTGCTTCCATTATAGCTTCCATTTTTGCTTCCAAGGTCGCATCCTTTTTTGCTTCCTATTTGGCACTAGGTTTTGCTCCTTATTTGGCACTTAATTTTTCTTCCTATTTAGCGCCTAGTTTTTCTTCCTATTTAGCGTCCGGTTTTTCTTCCTATTTAGCTCCTAGTTTTGCTTCCTTTTTAGTGTCGGGGTTTTCTTCCTTTAGTACCGAGGGTTTCTTCCTATTTACCACCGTGTTTTGATTCTTGTTTAGAGCCCAATTTTGCTTCCTATTTAGAGCCACAAATAGCGCCTATTATGGCTTCCATTTTCATACCGAGTTTTGCTTCCATTTTAGCACATCATGTTGCTTCCTTTATAGATTTCCAGTTTATTAATTTCAATTAAATTAATTAAATATATCATAGATCTTAAATAACATTTGTGATTATAGAAAACATATATCACACTTCAAATTTATAGCTTAACATTTTAAAGGAAATTTTAGGGAATTGGACAACATCCATATAAACTAGCAAAATCATCATACTTATTAAATCTCCATCAATAAAACATATAAAACTTCCAGTATATATAAATTAAGAAGATAATTCTGATAACATCATCATCATCAATAATTAAAACAAATGAAAGTCAAATATACCAGTATTACATCAATGTCGTGTCATGGACATCATTATAGAAATAGTAAAAATGACAAGTCAATACTAGTATTATAAGAAGCAAGATTTTAGTAATTTCAATTAAATAGATGAAATATATCATAATACATAAAATAACATATATCTATCTAAAAAAACAGATATTACGTTTCAAATTTATATCATAACATTTATGAAGATCTAAAATAAACAGATCATATCGCATTTCAAATTTATATAATAACATTTATGAAGAAATTTAATTGAAATTGACAACATCCATCCAAAGTAGCAAAATCATCATACATAGTAAATGTCCATAAAAAACATTGACAAATTCCAATATATATAAATTAACAAGATAATACTAAATAAGATCATCATCATCTATAACAGAAACAAGTGAAAGTAAAATATACCAATAGATCAATAACATGTCAAAATGATCATTGTCACTAACTACCACTATCAACATGAAGATCATCATGATCATCGTCATCCTCCTCCTCCTCCTCATGGAAATCATCCTCATCGTCATATTCATTTGCATCATCTTCTTCATCATAACCTCCTAAATATGATCCTAACTCAACATACTCAGGATCGTCATCAACTGGATCATCTAATCGCATGTTCTACAAAAATAACATTCAAAATTAAAAGTTAGCATTAATTTCATGCCATAATACATATTTGTGTTAGATTGCTAATATTACGGCATATGAAACTTAGCCATAATCCTATTACATCATATCAAAGTGGATGTACCATAATCAAATATGAAATAAGTTAAAGCTAAGATGTCATTCCAATTATGTATAACATGCAACACTTTTAGTAAATGCTAGTAAAGATCTTAAAAAAACTTGTAATACAAGTTAACTATCAACTGGAAATTGTATTATATAAACTTATAAAGTCTCAACCCTCTCATGTCATTATATAAAAGTTATTTGTTTGTTAACCTTGACTTTGCAATATATACAAGTCTACAGTCAAATATAATTATAGATGCCATAATTCACTTATGTATTCCAAGTATAAACACACAATTGATAGACTCCCTTACCAAGTGATACTAGTTCATTAAACACTGATATACTTGGAACTATTTTGAGGCATTGGGACTATATAAGTTTTAACAAGTATCATTTTCAACACACAATCCTTTTAGTTTTAACAATTTTGATGTTATTTATATTTTATCTTAGTTAACCCTAGAACATGTATCTAGGCACGAAAAAGGTTGTCGGACCAACCAGAGGCTTTTGTGGTGGGTTCCGTGGAATTTTACCCCCCAATACAAGAATTTCTAGGGTTTATAGGGTTTAGAATACAAACTAGGGTTTCTAGATATTTGATAGTAGATATTTGTCAATGATGATATTTCAAAGTTGTAAAAGTACATGAATGTTTGATAGTAGATATTTGTCAATGATGATAGTTCAAAGCTGTAAAATTACATGAATGCTTGATAGTAGATATTTTTCAATGATGAACTAGTTCAAATTTGTAAAAGTACATGAATGTTTGATAGTAGATATTGATCAATGGTGACATTGCATTTAATATTAGTCGCTGGTGAATGATAGCTTTGTGGCTACAAATTAGGGTTTCTAGGGTTTAGAATACAAACTAGGGTTTAGGCTACAAACTAGGAGTTAGAATACAAACTAGGGATTCTACAAACTAGAACCTAGCCTACTTACTAGGATTTACAATACAAAGTAGGAGTTATACCACAATGCAAAGTTTTCTTGTTGAAAATTCAAGGTTGGCATGTGACTAATAAAATGCTCTTAAATCTAATACATGCTTCACTCCACTTACATTTTGGGGAGAAACAATTTTCTATGCATTTGAAATCATTGATCACCTACTCGTGTTGTCCATATGATAAATGGTATGGAAAAATCCTTCTAATTCACATTTCATAATTTTCAAATAAAATGCATGGCTCATATTCCTAGTGAAATGAAAACCATATTAGAACAAAAAAATCACCACTATTGTCTATTAGGATACAATGAATTTTTACATGGATATCATCTTTATGATCCTTCTACTCATTAGGAAATTGAATGTAGAGATTCCATATTTTATGAAGTTCCTTGCATGTTTCAGTGGTTCCATGTTTTAATGCAGAGATTCCATATTTAATGAAGAGATGTAGAACATCTCCAACATCCTAAAGACATCTGGAAATGGAAACGAATTGAATGAAACAAGAAATTGACCACCAATACTAAAAAATGCCACTTTGAATTGTAGATTTGGCCTTTCTATACCCATGATACCCCCCAAAATGCAAGGGTATTATGAGAGCTTCAAATAATATTAGAAACCCTACTTGGTTAAGAGGTTGTTATTTCAAAAGAAAAATGGTGCTACCATCTTCAGGTTTATTGGGGTAGAAGTCAAGAGACCTTTTCCAACATCTTAGTGGCATAAATGTGAATCTCACAATGTATCGTACAGAACATGCCCATTCATATTTGGAAGAATATACTCGAGGCCAACAATGGTGTGATCGAGGTATTAGTATCAATCCTTAAATAAGGTATTACCTCAGTTAAACAAGTTCACACACATGTTGGGAAATCGAAGAAAAGCTCATTTGGAAATTGTTAGAGACAATTATACACTCAGAAATAAAGGAGATCCATGGTAGATTTTTCTAGCATATAGGTCACCCATAGTCCTATAGCATGATTCAATTTACAATAGCGATATGGCATACTCCATGAAAACATTCCAAACTTGAGTTTAAGGGGAATACTAGCATGGAAAAGGGCATTCATACAAGATCATAATGGATATGTTTCTATGGGTATGTTTCTAAGGGAGTTTATTTGTTGTTAGGAAAGAACATATTAATACACATATTCTAGTGCACACACTACTAAGAAGATCCCCATATGGAGTGTTGGTTATGCATCCAACACACTTATTGGAAATTCTTAATGATGTTTGTTATATATTGGAGAGAGTGCTCACTATGGAAGAGGTTTAATGATGAGGAGTAATATCCACATAAGAGAGGAATAATTAACACCATTGCTGGAGTGCCCCAATTTCATTGAAGTTACATGGCATCCAACAATATATCATTCAAAATGGGCATATGATCTTCAAGGAACCTTCAAATGACTCATTATTCCTTAAATTATGGATCTAGAGAGTATCCATTATTTTATTATATATCATTGGAGCAAAAAGGATATGATAACCATTTATTATTGGAAGGTTTTTGAGGAGCTTGAAAGGTTTTATTATTTTCCCTTGGATGGAGAGTTTGTTATCCCTTGAAGAAACTTAGAGCTCAAGGAGAAAGACATCCACCTTATTAGGGCTCGAGTTTGTTACACTTTGGAGCATATTTGATGGTTTTACACCATAGATAAGGAATGTATTCCCACTCTTGGAGATTCATTTCCAAAAATGTTCATTCATTATCGAGGATTAGGTCCCTTAAGAAAAACTTGATTTTGAGAAAGTATGGATTTTTGTGACATATGGGTCATCGAAAATGCTTACTTGATGGAGGTCTTTGGTGTTGGCTAGGATTTTCATGGTTTCCCTAGATAGGGTTTTGCAAAGCTTGAATACTGTACCAACTTTGAGATAACATCGTGGTTTAGGGTTTAGGGTTTATGGTAACATGCACTCACAGGTAAAACATAAAACGAATTGTTCCATGTACAACTCATTCACTCTCTTGCTGTTATTTTTAGACATGATGCCCTAATTTTGACCTAATTTGGCACTTTCTCAAAATTACTTGAAATTTATAGGTTTTTTATCCAACATTAATTAAACAAGTTTGATGCACGTATATCCTTGTATTGTAGATCACTCCATGTGGGGTTCCTTGTTGGTTACTTGTATGTACACATGTCCTTACTTTATGTTATCCCCCTTCACCTACTTGTATATATAAGGGAGGAGAGAGCTCTTGTATTGATTTTCATAATTGTACTCTTCTTTGTACTTGTATTGGAGATGATAGGCTTCATGAGGAAAATCTAGGAGTTAGATGCCTTGGATCGTGAGGATACCATAGGAGAAGATAAGTGGAAAGAGAGACATCTTGGATGTTCTTGGAGAGACCGCTCTTTTGTGATGCTAGGAATTGCTCTTGTGATGAGCAGGATTTGTGTTATACATGTACACTATAAAACCTAGAGAAGAACGTGATGTTAAATATAGTGATGCTTCTTATGCCTCTTGTTGTAACACTAAGGTCACTACCCTAGTAGAAGTCATGGATAATGGCCCTAATGCCTAACATGATTTTGGAACCTTGATCTTTTGGGATGCAAGGCTAGGGAAAGATAATGGAATTCTTGTATTCTTGATGATCCATGGAGCTCTTGGTGCTTATGATGATGCAAGAATGGGAGACCTAGGGGTTGAGGATTCAAATCCTAGGATGGACATATAGACATATGTTAGCACTAGAGTTTTCTTGCCATGTACTTGTGTGATGTAACATGGCTACTATATGAAAACCCTAAGAAATACAATCACGCTAGTGGGGAGAGCTCGAGTGACATAAGCTTGTTGTTGAATCCAAGGAGGAATTTGTACTTGTCTTGGTGACGTGATAGTTCATGACGAAACCCTAGGATTTATATGATCCAGATCATGAGGCTACCATAGGAGAAGATAAGGGGAATTTGAGACATCTTGGATGTTCTTGGAGAGAGTGATCTTGTGTGATGCTAGGGATTGCATTTGTGATGACTAGGGTTTGTGATATACATGTGAACCCTAGAAAATAACATGATGTTAAAAATGATGATAGTTCTTACGAATATTGGTGTAGCACTAAGGTTTCTATCCTAGTAGAAGACATGGAAAGTGGAGAAAACACCTTGCATGATTTGGAGCCTTGTTCTTTTAAGATGTAAGGCTAGGGATAGATCATGGAGTTCTTGTATTTTTGATAATGCATGGGGGTCTTGGTGCTTGTGATGATGTAAGAGAGAAATACCTATTGTTGGAGGATTCAAAACCTAGTATTACCATGTAGACTTGGATGTTAGCACTATATTTTTCTTGCCATGTACTTGTGTGATATAACATGGCTAGGGTTTGCAAGACCGAAGAAGACAATTATGCTAGTGTGGAGAGTTTGAGTGATACAAGCTTGTTGTTGAAGCCAAGGAGGACTTGTTAGTGTTGATGCTTAATTTATGGATATCTTTGGTGTTGGATAGGATTTTCATTGTTCCCCTAGCTAGGGTTTCACAAAGATTGAAAACTATATCAAATTTGTGATAAAGTTACGGTGTAGGGTTTATGGTAACATGCACTCACAGGTAAAACATAAATCCAATTGATCCATGTACAAATCATTCAATATCTTGCTCTTATTTTTAGACATGGTTCCCTACTTTTGACCTAATTTGACACTTTCTCAAAATTACTTGAAATTTATTGGTTTCTTACCCATCATTATATGAACAAGTTTGATGCAATCAACTGTTGTATGACCTAATTTTCCACAATAGTAACACTTAAGCTCATTCATTCCTATCATTCTCTTCCCATCCTTTAATTTGAGTATATTGGAAACTCTAGCTAAGAATCTCCCTTTGAATATCCTATAGTTGTTCTATTGTTGGTACCTAAGAGATATTAAATCATGTCTTGTCAAGTTTGTGAGGGCATCTAATTGAGAGTAAAAATGACATTGTTGTATCTAGAAGGTGGAATAAAATAGCTTTGGCATCCTATTCCTCTATTGTAGCTTCAAGTTCAACCCATTTTCTAATTAGAGATATAAAATTGCTTATGTAGCTAGACATAGGGAATCAAACATCTTGAATATGTTAAGGGTGCCCTTTATCTCCCTATAAGACCAAGATCATGGTCCTCTATAATTTACATCCAACTAGGATTTTGTAGTCCAAGGGTACGTATATGACATCAACCTCAATAATAACTATTTTACCTACGAGCTCAATGGGAACATTTTGGCAAAGTCCTTCTAGTTGAGAAGTATGGTTACAATATGCATGAAGGGTGATTGTAGACTGCAATAAATCAAGGAAAACAAGTTTTTCCCAAATGTTGGTGGAAATTATGTATGTAGAAGCTCTGTCACTAATTCTACATCAATGGATAATTATTTGAGATCATGATAGTGAAACATATAATGAGGGAAACATGTTAAGTCTCTTGATGTAGGGAAAGACATAAGGTTGATTAGGAACAACTAGTCTTGTGATTACGCCAATTGTAAAATGTGCCTCACATATGCTATGACGGGTTGGAGATCATCATCTGAAACTTTGTGAAACCTTTAAGTTTTGTTTCACTTCTTTCACCATCTGTTCCATGTCCTTTAACATGTCAGGTCCTAGAACAATCATATCAACAGGGTTATCCCAAGACACAGGCGTATGGCATTTTCGACCATACAATACTTCAAATGGACTCATTTTTAATGAAGCTTGATATCCATTATTATAAGAAAATTCTACTAAATGCAAATAGTCTTCCCATTTACCTGGTTTATCCATTACATACATTCACAACATATATTCTAACACTTGGTTAGTTCTTTCAGTTTGTCCATCCATATGAGGATGGTAAGCAGTACTGAAATTCAGCTGTGTATCTAGACCTTTAAAAGAAGACTTCCAAAAATTACTTGTAAATTTTGCATCTCTATCAGAAATCACAACTTTCAGAATACCATGCAACCAGAAAATTTCTTTCATAAAAATATCAGCTATGTTAATTGCTTTAAAGGTAGATTTCACAGGTATGAAGTGTGCATCTTTACTTAACTTATCAACAACTACCATTATTGAGTCATGTTTTTTATTCATTTTTTTTAATCATGTTATAAAGTCCATGCTTATTATCTCCCATTTCCATTATGGAATAGGCAAGGGTTGAAGTAACCCGACAGGATGTTGATGTTCGGTTTTTACTTGTTTACATTCTATACATCTAGCTAGGTATTTTGCAGTGTCATTCTTCATGTTAGGCCAATAATAAATTCTTCTTAGCTTTGTTATAATATTTTGGTATCCCAGATGTCCGGAATACGGTTTCTTATGTAACTCATTCATGATTAATTGCTTAACTTCTTCAAAATTTGGTATATATAATCGATTTTTATAGACTAGCAAATCTTCGGAGATTATAGAGTAAACCGAGGATTCATTTCCACTAACATCATTTTCCAATTGTTCTTTATTTTTTAAGTATTTTTCATCATTTTCCAATTGTTCTTTAATTTTTAAGTATTCTTCATCATTTTGAGTTGCATCTTTTATTAAATATTCAATATTTGTCTTATAATTGCTAAAAGCAGTTGAACAATGTGGAATGGCATTCCTACTCAAGGAATCCACCACTTTTTTCTCCTTACCTTTAATGTGTTTAATTTCAAAATCATACTCACTCAAGAAGGATAACCACCTTGCTTGGTGGGAATTTTAAATTTGTTGATCAAACATGAATTTTAAGCTTATGTTATCAGACATTAAAGTGAATTTTCTTCCTATTAACTTAAGTAATGTCTCCACATTCTTAATGCATGTATTATAGCAACTAGTTCTAGGTCATGTGTTCCATATTTACATTCACTTTATTTAAGTTTTCTTGAATCACATCTTATTACATAATCTTATTGCAGTAACACACCACCTAATTCCTCTAAGCAAGAATTCGTACATACTACGAAGTCCTTGTACGGATCCGCTATTGTTAGAATAGATGCGGTGGTCAGCAAGTGTTTAAGCTTTTCA
Organism: Larix kaempferi; assembly: GCA_027924585.1. Lineage (NCBI taxonomy): Eukaryota > Viridiplantae > Streptophyta > Pinopsida > Pinales > Pinaceae > Larix > Larix kaempferi. Next base: position 4,040,494 of record BSBM01001606.1, on the reverse strand, counting down.
AAGCTTTCTTGACATTTATTAGACCATATGAATTTATTTCCTTTATTTTGAAGTGAATTTATTGGGTAACCAATTATGGAGAACCCCTCAATGAACCTACGTTAATAACTTGTGATTCCCATAAAGGATCCAATCCCGGTTACATCCTTAGGAACTGGCCAATTAATGATTGCCTTTATTTTATCCGGGTCTACAGAAATGCCTTCCTTAGATATTACATGATCTAGGTATTGAATTTTATCTTGAAAGAAATCACATTTACTAAACTTTGCATAAATTTTATGTTCTCTTAGGGTTTGTAAGACCACCTTTAAATTTTCCTCATGCTCTTCTTTATTTTTAGAGTATATTAAGATGCCATCAATAAAACTATTACAAACTTATCTAAGTATTTATGGATAACACTGTTCATTAAACACATGAACGTGGCCGAAGCATTGGTCAATCCAAATGGTACAACCAAGAACTCGTAATGTCCGTACCACATTCTAAATGATGTTTTATGAACATCCTCATCTTTAATTCTTACTTGATGGTACCCAGATCTTAAGTCAATCTTGGAGAATACCGTATCTCCCCATACTTGATCAAACATGTCATCGATGCGGGGGAGAGGGTATCTATTTTTAATTTTAATTTTATTTAATTGTCTATAATCATTACAAAGTCTTAATTTGCCATCTTTCTTTTTAACAAACAAAACTAGTGCTCCCCACGGAGACACACTCGGTCTAATATATTCTTTATCTATTAATTCTTGCAATTGTAATTTTAATTCCACCAACTCAGGTGTATTCATTCTATAAGGATCCTTTGAGGAAGGCACTGCTCCTGGTACCAACTCAATGGTAAAGTCAATATCCCTCCTTAGAGGCAATCCAGGTATCTCCTCTGGAAAAACATCTTTAAATTCATTTAAAAGAGGAAAATATTCCAAACTAGGTTTCATTTTATCATCACTATTTTCAGTGATATGCACATGAAACAATTTACATCCTTTCCTAGCACACTTTTTCAGTTGCAAAGCAGATATTTTCCTAGTAAGACCTTTTTTAGGAATCCCTTTAACAAGTCTATTTTCACCCTTTTCATCAATACAAGTGAAATCTTTCTCAAAGCAATTCAATATTACTCTATGTTTTTCTAACCAATCCATACCAATTGATACATTATATGATCCTAATGGAAAAATGTTCAAATATACTTTTGTAACCAAATCTTGCATATAAATTTCACAACTAGAACTAACGTTGGTTACCTTTCTTTTTGTTCCTGTGGCTAACTGCACTAACCATGATTTTTCAAAATCATACTTTTTCATTTTACACAAATATACTAGCTTAGGAGATATGTAACTTAAAGTAGATCCATAATCAATTAATATAGAAATAGGTTTGTCAAAGATCTTACCATCAACTTTGATCATGGAAGGTTGATAATCCACTTGATGATTGTCCAAGGCTGCACTTATCTTCAGTATGTTCCAAGAAACCTCTCGATTTGTGGCTGCTTCTCGGATAGTGTGAATGCTCCAATTATCCTTCTAATTATGAGGACAATCCCGATAGAAATGAATCTCCCCACAACCCCAACACTGTAAATGTTCTATTTTTATTTCTTCTTTCTTCTTATTAAAGAGGTTATCTTTATACTCAGTTTTTATTGGTTGTTTATACTCATTTCTTATTGGTTGTTGTCTATCCTTTAAAAGTATTCCTATGAAAATTCTTATGTTTATTGAAAGGTTTGAATTCTCTTCTTTTAAAATTACTTCCTTCTCTTTTCTTGAAATTATAAGGATTTTCATTCTTGCTTAATTTGTCCCTCCTCATTACTTCATATAAAGTTTTTGGGTTATCAAACTCTAATCTATCTTTATAAAAGCTAGATAAGAAACCTAGGAATCTCTAAATTTTAGGTTCTTCTTCATTTAGGTAAGGCACATATCTTAACAAGAATAAGAATTTAGTACAAAAATCATGCATGGACATTGGACCCAATCTTAACTCATAAAACTCTTTTGATTCCCCCGCATAGCAATACTCTAGAAGGTACTATTTTTTAAACTCTTTTTAAAACAAATTCCAACTAACTTTTCTATCATTAATTATTTTAGCTCTTTTTAAGTCCCGCCACCAAATATCAGCCTTCCCGACTAGACTGAAGATGGCCATTTTACCCTTCATAGAGTTGGAATAATTGTACATAGTAAAGTACTTCTTCATCCCAGATAGCCAAGCTCTAGATTCTTCTCCATTTTTGAATTCATCGTCAAAGGTAGGAGGCTTTATCTTTTTAAATTCTCATATTATCTCATCTTTATATTTTCTCTTCTTCCTTCATCTACCCTCAGAGTCACTACTAGAATATTCTGATTCACTAGTTATAGGGCTTTCATCAGAAGAAGGACAGTTAGAGGGTGAGTTTTCTCGTTTACATTTATTTTTATTTTTATCATTAGTTATCTCATTCATTTTAGACAGTAAAGCTTCATTTAAGTCTTCCTGGGTTCTCAATACCCTCTCATGTTCAGTTTTAAAGTTCATCAGTTCAACTTGTAATTCTCTTATTGTTTGTAAAATCTCATCATTAACTTTGTTATTGTTTGGTTGATACCCATCATTAAGTTCGACCCAAACATGTGGTGTTATCAACAAAATTAACACTTCTCTCCATCTGTGACAACACCTAATTGTCGCTCACACAAAAGGACATTATGGATTGAAGAGATTAGATTTGCTATAGATGTTATTGGCCTTAATCATTCCCCCTTTCTCCAGATTACAACATTTTTGTAAAAACATTTTAGGACCTAATCGTGGCTTTATATCTAACATCTAGTGTGTCACTCGCATGTGATCCACTTACCACTTGTGGGTTTCCCTTAAAATTTGCACCCGCTACTTGTTTCAAGCTTGCTCGTGGGTTACTCACATGTTGCAAGGCTTATAACCGTGGGTCCCTCTTAAAATCACGAAAAATAAATTGGGGCAGTTCCTTAACTTCCACACCGTCCCCAACTGTCATCCCCTCGAAACTATCTTCCTAGCCTTGCCGTAAATATAAGGGGAAGGCCACTTGAGAGGGGGTTCACTCTTGAAATATTGAAATCCTGGAGAAATTATGATTGAAGGAGAGGAGAAAGAGAGTCCAGATCTTGGTTTCAGAGGTGTTGTTGCAGAACAAGGTATATGTACTTGTCGTCATTCTTATGATCAATAAAGAATCATTTCTCTTCTAATATTATTTGTGTTTGGTATATGAATTGAATATTGTGAATCTTTCATGCTTAATTTATGTATGATTTTCCTATCTTATTATTCATTCATGTTTATCCAAATGTTTTGAGGAAGGTAATCTATGTTTTGCAAGATTTGTATACAAGATTGTGGAGCAAGGACAAAAGAGTTGAAAGCTTGGATCAACCTTCTAGAGCATAAGGTATTATTCTTTGGATTTTAAACCCTAGCCTTTTCCATACTGAAAATCCTGCCATGTGTCTATTGTTTCCTTAATGTTTGCATGTCTTTAGTAGTATGTTGGTGACCTCAGTAACTTCCCAGTCATAGGATTAATTTTCATACAACAGAATTGGAGACTCCGCTGGGGAGTGCCCTTTTTGCTTTGGGAGTCCTTTGTTTGAATTTTCTTCAGTTTGAGTGTGTTTTAAGGTTTTAGGAGGAGTTTGCAGAGGTTTGGTACCATTACTCGTATCCCAGAATTTGATCTTATTGATATTTGCTTATTTAAAAAAAAAATTGAGACAGACCCGTGAGTTTCCTGTAGTCACAGTTGTGCATTTCCCCTGTTACCCGCATGTTGGCTTCTTTACACCCACGAATGACCTGCTAGATGATGTACTCATAGTCACAAGTACCCCTGCAGGTTTTGATTTTCCTGCTAGGTTTTCATTTTTATGATCTTGCCTTGGTTGATCTTGAAGTTATGAGTCTTTAATAGGTCAGTACAGTTAAGTTTGATGTCTGTGTTTAGGGCTTTTACTCTTCCTTTTCAATCTTTTTGGCTTTTGAAGCTTGTTAGGGTTTGTGTCTAAGCCTTTCAGGATTTAGTGATTGGTTTGTAGATGCTTTGGTTGACCTTCATTGGTTGTTGATATTTTTGAGAGTTTTTGTGACCTTGATTAAGTTCCTCGGGGATACTTTTTCTTTCCTTTCAATTTGTTTACTCAAAGTGTCTTATACCAAATTTAGTGAAGTCATTTCTTCATTTGGATTCACTAGGTCAAACTTGTTGTCTTCATAATTCTGAGAGGGTTAGAGTTATGTTCTTGTAATCTTAGATGCATAATATTATATACTTAGTATTTATTTGAGTGTTTTATGCTTGTTTGTAGTTAGTTTTTCTTTTCATATTTTAAAAGGAAAAATTCAAAACAAGTAGTTTCCTTAGCGAGCATTGTGGTCAATTTTATTTTCAAGAATAGTTGCATTTGCATAAACATTATTTTTGGAAAAACAAAAATAAAATAATTTATTTTATTAGTTTTGCATCACCAATACTTTGATTTCGAAAGGAAAATGAAGAAAAATAAAAGAAGTGAAAGCATTGTTTTACAATTTCATTACACAATTATCATCTTGTTTTTACATTTTAGTTGTAACATCATCATGCACACAATCACTAACTCTTAAGTAATAACATCCTTAAAAATAATCATTAACTTAAAATCAAGTAGTAACTTTTCTTTTTAGGTTCTTACATCAACTAGCTTAGGTTAGTGCTTTGGATTAGGGTGTCTTAAACTATCCAAAGTAGTTAAAATCAGACGTAGTATACAACCTTTACGTAAATCCACCTATGTAGAAGGTGAACCGGGAAGCTCCACTTACACCGGAGTCAAGAATGAGGTTGTGTGAGATTGAGTAGAAGAGATACCCCTCTGATATTCAATTGAGCATATACCAGGATTGGTGTGTGTATGGGGATTCATTAGTACCTTTGGTGCTTCTGATTTTCGGGATTTGCTACCCTACCCATGCGCATTGATTTGAACTACGACTATCCCCCCGGACCCTATCTATACATTTGGTAACCTTAGTATATGGACCTTTAGGGATCTACATGGGTGTTGGTGGAAGGATATTTCCATTGCACCTAGGACATATTCAAGAGGAAATCCTCTAAAGTTCTTTGGGAAGGCAGTTGGTGATTCAAACGCTTGGCTCCATTGAATTTGTACTGTAGACCCCAAATAATTGTTCTTCGTCCCTTCACTGGTTTGTTCTGGGCCCTCATCATCTCAGATGCTCCTTTGGAAGGTCATTTGTTTGCTTGGTCTAGATCACTTAGGACTTTGTAGTAGCGTGCTGTTTGATTACTCTTGTTTTAGTTGGACCTAGGTGTGCTTTAAAGTTAAATTTTTATACGTGGAGGATCATCCTCTCCATAGATCTATGAGGTTCCAAAGCCTTCCTCCACTCACTGTGGAGCCTCCACCGCAACCTCATCGACGAAGAATAAACACAAAAATCTCTTTTGAGCCAATTGGAAGTGGAACAACTGATCTACCTAGAGGACCTTATCTTATCACTCAAACTTCACCAGTTTCACACAGAGCTGAGGTTGAAGACTTGCAAGCTGAAGGATTCGTAAGACCCTTTAACCCACCCTTAACTCGAACTTACGATTCGTTGTTAGTGCAATTGACTTCTTTATGTCAACCTGAGTTAAGTGTCTATAGGTTTACATCTAGTTTCATCATGGATAACACAAGGGAAGGTTCGAGAAACTTCTACACTCCCACCTCTGCTATAGTGTCTGGAGGATTCTCTCCCCCGCATATTAGCATTCAGGTACCTAGTTCTTTGTAGTTCACTTATGCTCCAATCAAATCATTGAAATTTAGTATGGTATCCTTAGGGCCACATAGCACTCAAACTGCTTCAACTTCTATACCATTTGGATCCAATATTGGTTCAACTAATGTACCTTTCACTGGGATTCCTAGTTTCCCTTTTACATCATATCCTTTTTTACAAAACTTCCAGACTGGGCCTACTAGTTCGACTCCTTTTGTACACGGATTCCCTTGGCATGGAGGGAATATTCCTCCCTCTGCACCTTCTGTAGGCTCCGTGCCTGTTCATTCCACTGCACAAGTTATGAGTTCAAACCCCTTTGTAGGATATGATTTTCAACAAACTAATGTACAAACATCGAATGTGCCTATAGGGAGTGCTCCTTTTTCACTTTCTGGTGGAAGAGGAAGTACTACTCCTACTTCAACTCCTTTTTTATTTGGAGCTAGTTATACACAACCACAGTGGAGTGTACCTCAAGGAAGTAATCCACTTGCTTATGGATGGAGCTCTTTTCAAAACGTTTTCACGTCACAACCGATGGATGGGGGAAACCCTAACCAACCTTATGGGGGCTATGGCTTGGGAAAATTTCCTTATCCATCTACCCAAACACATTGACATCGGCTAGACCTCGGTTACCTTTTCTGGCAACGTTAAACTTGCCATACCTTTAGAAACTCACAAACGATCCAGTCCGTCATAACCTAGCTTGGCCTCCCGTCCCAACCAAACTTCCTTCAGACATTCCAAATTTTGAAGGTAAGACTGGAGAAGATCTCGGAGACCACGTCACTACTTTTCATTTGTGGTGCTCTTCCAACTCGCTAAATGATGATTCTATACTGTTGAGAATTTTCCAAAGGACCTTAACAGGTGTAGCGACCAAATAGTATATCGAATTTCCATATGCTGCTTATCATTATTTTATGATTTAGCGACCATATTTTTAAACCATTTCCAACTTCCTGTGCGGTATGATGCCAGCATAGACCTTTTTTCTACATTTAGGAAAAACAAAGCTACTCACATATCTGATCACATTCATGAGTGGAGAAGGTGGAAAAGGTTGATCAAGGATGAGATTCCCCCAGAGTTCTTATTAGAGTGGTTTTTGAAATCACTCCTACCTTACATCTCTAAAGATGTTTTCACTTTAGGGGTTACCTCAGAGGAGGAATCCATCTCAAGAGCCCAACATATGGACTTGATTTATTCAGTCTGGGATCTTGTATGAAATTATTGTTGATACGCGAAGATCAAAGACTGATATGACCAAACCTAAACCTAGACAACATGATGATGGCATTGTTGGTTCAGTTGACTCATCGAATGTAGAATATTTGGCCAAGAAACTGCAAGATCTATCTGTAAAGTGTTTTGCAGTGGAGGTTGCCACCTCCCCTTCTAAAATGACTATTGTACACAATGTGCAGTCCAACCAAAAGGGTACTCAGCAACTTGGTAGCAAGAAAAATAAGGGCAAGGAGGGGGAGGGTAATCAAAACAAGCCCAAGAACACTGACAATGCTGAGGAGGGTAAGAAAGAAAAGAAGAAAGTAAAGTTTCCTTGTAAAATTTGCAAGGAAGACCACTTGACTCATCAATGCCCCTTAATTGATGAAGCCTAGAAGCTACTGCAACAAAAGAAACCTGTCATCCTAAAGTACCCTTTTCCCAAGGGAAAAAACATGGTTTCTGGCGGCTCTGGTACCGAGGGGCACTCAAGGTCCCACATCGTCTGACCAATCATATATCAATATGTTTTTCTCAGAAAATTTATTGCATACCAGAGCAAAAAACTATACCCCAGAATCATCGTAAAAAGACAAAGAGACTCCTGAGGTGTCCTCTCCTCTTCACATTGAGAGGCCTGCAAACCCTATGCCTAAGATACCGAAATGTGTTTATAAGCACGCACCACACAATCCCAATGCGAGGGTTGCTCCCAACTATTATGTTATGGAAGACTTAGCCCAAACTACATGTGCTATGTCAGCTTTAGAAGTTTTGCAAAGTTTCCCTTCACAACTAAATGCACTTCTAGCAGTAATAGGAAGTCTTGATTCATCAAATTTGTCGGTGAATTTTGATAATTCCAATATCAAACCCTGGTTGCTGTGTCATGTTGCTTTGCAAATTGATGTAATCCATGGATCTAATACCATTGGACGAACCGTGGTGGATGAAGGCGTGTCTACGTGCATAATGACCATTTCATGCTAGCGAGCTTTAGGCTCCCCTGAGTTAGTTCCTTCAATCACATTGCTTACTGCTTTTGATGGAATATTTTTCCGTCCACATGGGATTTTACCGTCCTTCAAAATCTAGTTATCAAGCAAAGTGGTGTCAGTAGAAGTTGAGGTTGTTGATGCTCCTCTTGACTACAATTTGTTTCGAGGGAGGAATTGGACATATACGATGCAAGCTATTCCATCGCCCGTTATTCAGGTCTTGATGTTTCCTCTGCAAAGGAAGAATCATCATAGTTGAGAAAATTTCCTTCACCCGAAAAAATAACACAACCTCTTCAGAATCAAATATCTTGATGATTGATCAGGAATGTCCACCCAACGAGAGTTTGGAAGTAGGTTTATATTCTTCTCTTATGGGAACTTTTGATTTTCCTACTCCCGTCAGTTACATTTGTTCAAGAGTACTCAAAACAATGTTTTAGTATCCAAGGATATATTCACAATATCAAATAAAACCGATCCTTGGACATTCCCTACTGAAGATGAGCCAATGGTGCCTCGATCTATGGCATAGGTTGCTTATTAAGCATTACAAGAAATAACCATAGACCCCATCCCGAATCCTTCTGTCTCCGAGGAGTTAGACGTTGATTATGCGCCTTCATGGGTGATAGAATCCACTCATTATTTCGACTGTTTAGACACGATTTTGACTTCATATGAGGCTATCCTAGAAGCAATGGTAGGAATTGATCACCCTTGGGAACACATGCATCATAGACCCTATTTTCTTCCAGAGTTAGATAGAATTGAGAATGAGGAGTTTTGAGAGAGACTTAGGGGAGATGTTGATCAGCCTATTAACCCTTTAGTGAAACACATAATTTTTGCTGAAGGAAACATGGATAATATATCATCTACAATACCAATCAATATTTCCATAAAACCTAATATCATGGAAAATATTTTCATTGGTGCAAGTTGTTCTCCTGAATAAGTTTGCTTGTACAATGATCTTTTTAAAGAATTCTGCGATGTATTTTCCTGATCATATGAGGATATTCTAGGCATCGACCCGTCTGTAGTTGAACACGACATTAAGACATATATGAATGTGAAACCAATTCGACAAAATCTTCATCCAGTCAACCCATGAAAGGATGTAGTCATTAAAGATGAGGTTGAAAATCTCATCAAATCCGTATTTATCTATCCTATCGCCATGACAGAATGGGTTTCTAATCCAGTTCTTGTTGATAAGAAGCAAGGTACCATATGCATTTTCACTGATTTTAGGGATATTAACAAAGCTTTTCCTAAGGATAATTACCCCACGCCTTTCATCGATCATATCATAGATGCATGTGCGAGCAACGAAGTATTTTCTTTAATGGATGTATTTTTGGGATATAATCAAATTCAAATAAAACCAGAACATTAGCATAAGACGAATTTCATATGTCCCTGGGGTACCTTTTCCTATAGGAAGATGTCATTCGGTTTGAATAATGTTGGAGCTGCGTTCCATTGAGCAATGAATTTTTCCTTTTACGATATCAAACATATAGTTGAACCCTATTTGGATGATCTACCTGCACAGTATCGAAAGAGAAGAGATCATCCAGACCATTTATGACTTGTGTTTGAGTGATGCAGAAACTACAAAATTCGATTGAATCCTCATAAATGTGTGTTGTATGTCGAGTATGGATGACTATTGGGTTTCATCGTGTCCAACAAAGGGATCATGGTCAAACCATTGAAAGTTGAGGCGATCATCAAATTTCCTCCTCCTCGCACCAGTAGGAAACTTCAAAGTCTACAGGGCATGTCCAACTTCCTCAGACGTTTCATTGTTAACTACGCGAAAATAACAAATGGGTTTATGCGTCTACTCAAACAAGACAACCAATTTTTATGGGATGAGGCTGCTCAAAACTCGTTTGAAGATTTGAAGAAATCCCTCTTATCATCCCCCTTTTTGAGTCCGCCAGATTATGATTGAGATTTTATCCTATATCTGGGCACATTTGATTCTACAGTTGGCATAGTTCTAGTTCAGGAAGATGATTAGATTCAATAGCACATCATATATTACCTCAACCATGATTTGGTGAGACCTGAACTTAGGTATTCCCATGTTGAGAAGTTGGCACTTGTAGTTGTGCACGCAGTTCAGAGGCTCCTCCATTACATTTTGTTGCGAACCACTATGGTCATTGCATACGTCAATCCATTTCAGTATGTTTTAAGCCGACGCATTATCGGGGGAAAATTTAATAAATGGATTGTTATCCTTCAAGAGTTTGAGCTCACTTTTCAATCTGCTAAATCTAAAAAGTCATTAGTGTTTGTTGAGCTCATTTCTGAGTTCCCTAGTGGTGAGGATTTCAACATGGAAGAGGATTCATTTCCCGATGAACACATCTTCCTCATTTCTACCTCTGATCAATGGTATGGGTATATTTTTATTTATCTCCAAACTTTGAAGTGCCCACTAGCTTTTTCAAGTGAAGAGTGACGAAAAATTCAAAATAACGCTAAGAAGTACCTCATAGTTCTTGATACTTTGTATAGATGAGGGATTGATTCCATCTTGCATCGTTGCTTAACTCTCGAAGAGGCTGAGTTTGTTATGAATGATTCCCACAATGGGGCATGTGGGGGTCATCTTTTTGGGTTGGAAACAACCCAGAAAATATTACGTGCCGGTTATTTTTGGCCCACCATCTTCAAGGATTGCATGGAAGCTGTTAAGCACTGTCATCCATGTAAACTATTCACCAAAAATATGTGGGCACATCCTACTCCCCTATTCCCTATCTTTGCAGTAGGCCCCTTCACTAAGTGGGGCATTGATTACATGACATGCAACCCAGTTTCTGCTAGGGGGCATCAATACATTATTGTCGCGTTGGACTACTCTACTAAGTGGGCAGAGGCAATGCCTACTATGAAGGCAGACGATGAAACTACAAACTATTTTGTATTCAATCAGATTATCACGAGGTTTAATATTCGTAGAGAGATCGTAACGAATCACGTCAAACATTTTCAAAATAATATGATGACCGATTTGACTACTATGCTTGGATTTAGACAAGAGCACTTGTCTCCTTTCTACCCACAGGCGAATGGCCAAGTTGAAGCAGTAAACAAAATCTTGAAAACCATTCTCTGACGCACCATTATTGCTAGTAAGTCAAACTGACACATTATTTTATATCTGACTCTCTGGGCATATCGAACAACCATCAATACTGCTACTGGTTTTTCACCCTTCCAACTCGTTCACGGGATGGAGGCAATCACACTAGTTGAATGCAAAAGGCCAACATTAAAGTTGGCTATTCAACTTTTACCTGAGACATTTTCTTTGGAAGAACGCCTGCTTCATCTTGAACATATTGATGAATAGTGCAGAGACACGCTCATTTCAAATGAAGCACACAAAAAATGAGTCAAAAGTTAGTATGATAAATCTATTAAACCTAGGGTTTTCTTTGAAGGAGACATTGTTTTGGTCCATGATTAGGAAAAAGATCCTTTGGGGGAAGGCAAGTTTAAGTCTATGTGGCTCGGGCCTTATGTAGTCTCCAATGTTTTGAAGAAAGGGTATATGAATTGGTCGATTATGATGGGTATAAGCTATCAGAGCCTAGAAATAGGCTCTATCTAGAGAAGTATTACGCATAGCCCATATATGTTTTCTTGTAGATAGTTGTACAGTAGTGTAGAGTTTGTCTTTTATTTTTTCTAAGGTAAACTCTAGTTTTGTTTCATATGTCAACCGAGTGGTTTGTAGGATTTGCTGATGGTGCTAGTTGCCATACTTGCAACCTTTCCTCAGCTGCTTGGGTGATTTACTCACCGACAAGATACCTGGTTTTGTCAGGAGGTGTTTGTCTAGGACCTAATACTAATAATATGGCCGAGTATAGTGTTGTTATAGAGCTGCTCTGAGATGCATTACACCATGGAATTTCATGTTTGGAGGCTAGGCTCGATTCTCAATTAATCGTGTCTCAGCTCATTGGTGAGTATCGGGTCATGGATTCTTCGTTATTAAATTAGTTCTTTAAAGTTAAATTTCTTGAAATAAATTTTGATTCTATTATATATCAACACATTAAAGAAACCAAAACACTGTAACTGATGCATATGCAAACTATATATTTGACTGGAATTGTACCATACACAGTAAATAAATAACCATGTACATAAGAGAAACATGTATATAATTGGTAGATGTGTATATATATGTGTACAAAAAATAATAAAAGAGTTTGAGTACATAAATCTGTCAATACATATCAATATATAGAATCAGGCTTGATAGCCTCAAAATGATGTAGATGTCCCTAAGGAGAGGTGTGAAACTCAACCTCCTCAACTATAACCTATTTATAACATATAACCAGTCTAGCTACTTTGTGGAGTAGCCTAATCCACGCAGGGGGCATGACCACTACATGTTCCTGCATATCCATAGGCATACGCTCTATCTGATATGTAGGAATGTCATGAGTCAATCGGTTCATCTTGCCCTCAATGGTTCTGAGCATGGCATCTGCTCCGACTAGCTCCACTAGTTGTATGAACACTCTAGGGTATCTGGATGGTATAATTGGTCCAATATCTGCATCAAAGTATGGTGTTAATACTTAAACTCACAAAAAAAATCTACATATCTATAATAAAATGCATAAAAATTGAATAATGATAAAACAAAAAATGGTTACCTATGTCTCCCCAAACTACCCCTAGAGGGAGCATGAGTTCCGGGTCACCACAGAAGTCCAACCCAACATAAGGAAACTGCTCAAATGCAAGAAATTTCCAGTTCCACCACCCTGGGAATTCCTCATCATCATAAGAAGTGCGGGTGTCTCCTCCTTCCTGTCATAAGAACACCTGACCCTAACGAGTCATCTTGGGCTCACGATGGTCAAACGGTGGAAGGGACACCCTAGGACTCAAACCTATAACTCTCTCTCGAAGAAGGTACATAATATAGTCCCATAACCAAAATTCTTCTTCTTGTCAGTTCTACACTCGGTGAGTTGGTGCTTCATGTTTACCAACAATCCAGTGCACCAGTCAAATATTAAATTCCATAGGCATTCTACACGAATTTGCATGTAACTGCGATATGCTAAGTGTTGAGCGACACTCCCTCCCACTCAGTTAATGGTACTCAAAATGACTTTCAAAGGAAAGCTCGCTATATTCCCAATTGGCACTTGAATGCCACTTTTTTCTGCTCCAGTTGTGCAATACGTGTTAATGTAATCTTGCACCGATAAGGTTCCCACCCCTCGAAAATTTCCCTTGAGGTTGAGAACCTCTCCTCGACGGGACAATCCAATGATAAAATAGATGTCATCTATTGTGAGCTCCAATGTCTGACCTTGGAGATTGAATAATCCTTGATCCAGATCCCATAGTTGCACCAAACGTTCAAGTAAGTTGGGTTGAGCCCACATATTGGATTGCGGAAGAATTTTAGAAGACCACACCGGCGTAAGGAATTAAGAGTCAATGAATCTTGCATATCCTATCTATCCATTAATTCATGCTCCCTTTCCCTCCATGTGAGCACCATTTCTGCATTTCATTCATTTATTTTAGTAAGCGTTGAGTTTTTACATCTTCAACTGTGCCACCCACGAGTTGTTGTTAGCACAGTGGAAGCCCAATCGCGAGTGAATATCTCTTCACCCATGAATTTTTGTCGAACCTGCGGATTTTACTAAATGCACTTACTGGTGTGTAAAGTTAAATTTAAAAGCTCAATAAAAATTCAAAAAATCAACAAGAAACCATAAAAAATTATATGAAAATGCAGAGGAGAGAGATAGGTTCTACCTGCAAGTGACGGAAGTTGAAATCGCCCAACGATTTGGTCATGAGCAATGATGGAAGTTCTAGGACTCTTTTCTCTTTAGAATGGTAAATGGTAAAAATGATTTCGTTTTACCCCTTTTTAACTATTTGTGGTAATTGTATTTTTAATTCTTACCCACTATATATAGTTTAGTGATATTTTATGTCATATTTTTTAATTATGACCACTAACAAAGGTGTTTTGACTAGGTCATTGAACGAAAAAAGCGCATTTATAAGGTCTTGTCCACATCAATACTTTAACAAGGTTTGTTACTTATGGAATTTTGTTACCTCTCCATTATTTTTATGCCTTAGGACTCCGTTTATACCATGGACTACGACATTAGCTTTCCATTTTCCCACCATCGTCGTTGTTCTTCCATGGTTAGGACTTACCCTACATGGGATACCCTAGATAGTACACTATGCCATTTTTGGTGCCCATGCCGCCATTTCCTATATAGGGAGATTTACTGATATGATATGATTTGAAAATCAATAAATGCATACTTCATCTTTAGTACTTTGCTAGCAATCTTTATTAAACCTCTCGTTTTTATGGAGTTCTCTTTATGCTCTTGTTAGACTCCTTAAAATTGACAAGATTGCCGAGTATACTTTTCCATTTCAGACTCGTTAAATAATTTGAACAGACATCCACTTAGATATAAGTTTACCCCTTTTCTAGACCTTTGTGGATTATTTACAAAAAATGTATACTCTAGTTCATTGTGACTAGAAGAGTTTTCTCTCGTATCATTTTACACTTTTTCGGGTGAGGAGTCTAACTTTACGAAAAAATACCCCTTTGGAGTCTTCTTTAGGATCTCTAGAATCTCTAAATATGAAATCCCTATGAGCACATACTAACTTGGGCTCGATATAAAATACACGAGTAGGTGTATGGAGTTATTGTTTAATTTTATGAATAAATTCTTGAGTTTCGTTCCCATGGACTCATAAAATTACACATGGTTGGATCCCTATCAAGCATTCTTCTCTCCCTTCTTCGAGCTTGTCCAAAAATGAAGAAGGTCCTGAGTTTAATTTCTTGGACTCGTTAAAACATTACAAGAAATATCTTATCAAGCTTCATTTTATCTTTTTCATGCTCGTAAAAAAATGAGAATATTTCTAAAAAGAGAAGGGAAGGGAAAGGTTTTTGTCATTAGTTTATTTTCTGGTAGAAATTTTAATCATTCCTTGAACATAGCACTTGCATTGAGTCAATGGATCTTAGTTTTGGCTTTAGGCTAAACCCAATTCCAAAGGTGTTTACTCCAATTGGTTACTCTTCCTATCATATGGAGAGTTTGTCATGTCTCCTACATTACTGAGTTATATCATGTTTCCTTTATGTTCCAAGCTACCTAAGTTAATCCAATATTGTGTTCACTGTTCAAGGATTATCTTTGTGTCGGCCATTCTGCAGTTTACCTTGACTCCTCATGTTGGCCATCCCTTATATTAGTATGTACTCAGTCCTATTTCAGACCAATTCATTCTCCAAGTGTTTCTTATGTGAGATGATGAAGGATTCATCAATGCTTTCCTTCTCACGGGTCTCTTCCCATCGATTTTAACTCATCTTGCTATGGGAAGAAGACTTAGATTTATGGATAGTACCTTGAGATTTGCACTCATTAGTGGCAGATTCTCTTGCTATTGAGTTACGATAATACATCAATGTCTCTTACTCGACAGATTCTTCAAGTGTTCGACTTCAATACCTTTTATTAACACTTGTAAGAATGTACTAGGTACCTTGGACCCCGTTTTCATTATTGATGGGTGTCCTCACATTTGTTTCGGTTTACGTCAATGACCGGTAATCAAGCGGTATCCTCCATGTTCGAATCCAACTCCTTGATTCACATGGTTTAGGATTCGTCCTCTATCAATGGTTTGGATTGAAGACCTTGGGTTTATAGTAGCATTATCCCAATTTTTTATTTCCCAAGTTGCGCAAGATTGAGCCTTATTGATTTTGCCTCCTCATGAGACATACATCTAGCTTGTTCATATGGCTATGTTCTCCTTTTGACATGGATCCATGCTTGTATTCCAGTGGCCATGCTATATATATCAGTTACATCTGTGTATTGAAGATCATGTTCTATCCTTTTGAACATGGCATATACTGTATGATGACCTTTGTTTTGTTTCGGGTACCTTTGGGTCTTCGATTATGTGATTCTTGCACTCCTTCACTTCATTTTTTGTAATGCATTTCAGCCATCATTTACCCTTATGACCTCATACATTAGGGGGCATCTGTTATCAATCAAATTAACACTTCTCCATTTGTGACAACACCTAATTGTCTCTCACACAAAATGACATTATGGATTGAAGAGCTTATATTTTCTATAGATTTTATTGGCCTTAATCATTCCTCCTTTCTACAAATTATTGTATTTTTGTGATATCACTTTAGGACCTAACCACGGCTTTATATCTAACACATAGTGGGTCACCCGCATGTGATCCACTTACCACTTGCGGTTTTCCCTTAAAAGTTGCACCCACTACTTGTTTGAATATTATTCGTGGGTTACCCGCATGTTGCTAGGCTTATACCCACGGGTCCCTCTTAAAATCAAATTCAAAATTGGGGTAGTTGGTGGTAGTTCCTTAAATTTCACACCATACCCAACTGTCATCCTCTCGAAACTATCTTCCTAGCCTTGCCACAAATACAAGGGGAAGGCCACTTGAAAGGGGGTTCACTCTTGAAATATTGAAATGCTGGAGAAATTATGATTGAAGGAGAGGAGAAAGAGAGTCCAGATATTGGTTTCAGAGGTGCTATTGTAGAACAAGGTATATGTACTTGTCGTCATTCTTATGATCGATAAATAATCCTTTCTCTTCCAATATTATTTGTGTTTGGTATATGAATTGAATATTGTGAATCTTTCATGATTAATTTATGTATGAGTTTCCTATCTTATTATTAATCATTCATGTTTAGCCAAATGTTTTGAGGAAGGTAATCTCTGTTTTACAGGATCTGTATACAATATTGTGGAGCAAGGACAAACGATTTGAAAGCTTGGATTAGCCTTCTAGAGCATACAGTAGTTGTTCTTTGGATTTTAAATCCTAGTCTTTTCCATACTGAAAATCTTGTCATGTATCTAGTGTTTCCTTAATTTCTTCATGTCTTTAGTAGTATGTTGGTGACCTCAATAACTTCCCAGTCATAGGATTAATTTTCATACAACAGGTGGGGTAGGGGATCATCTTCCATCCATTTCTTCCTGCGGTTACTAAAACAATTTATTCTATACAAACAAGAAGAAAAATACATAAAAAATCATTCGTTTTCTCATAATTTAAATGGACACCACAAGGCCAAGTGTCATAACCTAAGCTCTGATACCACATTGTAACAACCCAAATATCTATAAATACGAAAAAGTTAAAAAAAAACTTTTAAAAAATTTCTCTAATACCAAAGGTAACTGATATTTAATATAGATTTCATTTATGTTAAAGAGATCCTCTCTTAACTACTTTGGACTTTCATTTACTGCCATGTATTTCTTTCGCATAAACCATATTTCTATCGATGGATTTAATAACCATAACTTACTCTCTATGAAAATCCTTGAACTCTTTAGGAACTCATCATCAACATAATAAGTCGTTGAAATATTTTTAAATAAAAGTTTCTTGTTATAAATTACAATCATTCCCAATATACAATCTCAGGGGAAACTCTTTTCAATGTTAAGTAATCCAACTTTATACTCTTTTCTTTTTCATTGGAATGTAAATGACATTTATAGTCATTTCTAAGCAGAATAGTTAATTCATGTTTCTTTTCTATATTCTAAGATATTTTCCTCACATAGCCACAAAATATATATATATATATAATTGCTTGACATACTTTTCAATCTTCCCAATAATATATACTTAGTGTATAAATATGTCTATATATCTATTACTATAATTAAACGTCAAGTTTCCACATATCTATAGGCCATGTAAAAAACTTTCAAGAACCTTTCAATACAATAATAATAACCTATACATACTACAATAATAATAGGCTACACATACTCAAAACATTTGTAGGTAAGTCAAGTGAACATCTTTCAAGTATGTAAATATTGCATACCACATATATTTTATATGTTAACTCCCTACATACAAGAGTTTCCTCAACTACTTTTTAACACATAAATAACTACTTCATGCACTTCTTTTAAGGAGAAACGATTCGTTTAGTTGGGACATAACAAGTGTTTTCCATCCTTCCAACTTAACGCCCAAAACTAAATAAACTAAGATTGTGAGGAAATCGACGCTGATTCTCATCTAGATGTGAAGAGATCATATACTCGAGACAGAGGTCAATGGGGTCTAACTCTATCAAGGCGAAATCAGATCAAACCCACGAGATGGAAATAGCAGTAGCTATGATTAGTTATTTAAACATTTACCGAGCTCAAAGGATGATACAAGGATTTGTCTTAAAGAGAAAGTTCAGAACAATGGTTTAACAGACTAGCTAGCAACACTACAACAAATCCCGGAATTAGCATCCCTTTTTAGTGTTAATTTTTTTTCTTCATTGAGTGGTCAAAGTAGACGCTAAATGGGATGCGTTATGGAAAAAATGTAAAGAGTATAAAATAACATCTTTTTTTTGCTTCCTAGATAGCATCCTTTATGATGTCTAAAATAGCGTCCATTTTTTTGCTTCTAGAATAGCGTCCAATTGTGCTTCCTAAATGACGTCAAGGTTTGCTTCCTAAATAACATCTTGTTTTGCTTCCTAGAGATCATCCTCTTTTGCTTCCTAAATGACGTCCCCATTAGAGCCCTATTTGCATCCTTAAAATCGCCATGTTAGCATTTATGTTTGCATCTACATTCGCGCCATATTTGCATCTAAATAGCATCCAATATTACATCCATATGTGCTACCACTTTAGCATCCCATTTTGCACCACGTTTTACTTCCAATAAGCACCAATTTTCGCTTCTAATTTTGCACCAATTTTTGCTTCATTTTTTGCATCTTGTTTTGCTACCAAAATGACTCCAAATTTTGCTTCTATTGTCGCAACATATTTTGCTTCCTATGTAGCGCCATGTTTTGCATCCAAAGTAACATCTTATTTTGCTACGATATCAACGCCATGTTTGGCTTCCTCATTAGCGTCAAGTGTTGCATCCTTTTTAACTGCTAGTTTTGCATCTCTATTGATGTCAACATTAGCACCATGTTTTGCTTCCTCATGAACGCCGCATTTAGCCTCCCATTAAGCATCTAATTTTTCTTCTTTGTTGGCCACTAGTTTAGCTTCTAGTTTGGCTTCTACTTTGACGTCCAAAATAACATCAGAATTGACTTCCAACTTAGTGCTAGGTATTGCATCCAATGTTGCTTCTAGATCTATGACATAGTGGGCTTCCATTTTAGCTCCTAGTTTTGCTTCCTTATTAGCAACACATTAGGCTTGCTATTTAATACCTACAACTATATCCAATTGTGTTCTAATGTATTTATTATATCAAATTATTATAATTATTTCATTAATTTCAATAGTTCTCATATATCATTTACTTCATAGTTCTGAAATAACATAATGAAACATTCAAATTAATTGTAGATACCATTATTGAAATTAATTGCATAGTATTTATGAAGAAATTTAACACAAACAAACAACATTTATCCAAAGTAGTAACATCATCATATATATTAATTTTCCATGAAAAGATCATCGACAACTTCCAATATAGATAAATTTAGAATATAATAACGATAACATCACCATTATCTTTCATCAAAAGAAGTGAAATTATAAAACATCATCACATCAATAACCTATCATACAGATCATCATATTAAGGTTAAAAGAACAACTAAACGATATATATAGTGAAAATACCAATATCAAAAGAAATATATTTTTTAATATCCATATATAGAAATGTCAAAATGATCCAGGGTAATCAAAGTTTATATGTACACAAATCCACCATACAAATCAAAATGACCCACAATTTAATATGAACTTGGATCATCATAAATAAAAATACGTGTCTAGCAGCATCGAGAAAGCAATAAATATCCACAATCTCAATAGTAGCATCAATGGCTATCATCATCATCATCATCACCACCACCACCATTATCATCATCATCATTCTCATCCTCACCTTCATCCTCATCCTCATCCTCATCCTCATCATCCTCATCCTCATCCTCATCCTCATCATCCTCATCTCTATCCCAACATCATATTCATCATCATTTTCATCTAATCCATTTCGCATCATTTTCAACAATATCTTTCTCTGGTACATTGGTGACAACATAATCTAGATCATCTAAGGAGTCATCTTCACCATTTTTCTACAAACAACAAGAAATAATCAATTTAAAACATTAGTATTAATTTCATTACATAATGCATATTTTGTGTTATATTGCAAATATTAGTGTGATAATTTATGCATTCTCACGATTTTTCCAACCATGAATATAAACATCATCTCATCAACAGATAAAGTATCATCAACAAATATGTGCTTTTTTAATCATTAACAATCTACTTTCTCCTTTTGGAATCTATAGTTGTCTATATTATAACATCAAACCATCTTCTAAATCAATGTTCTCATGGAAGTAGTTTTCCATCCATTTTGAAACAAGTTTAACTTCTATTTAAAATCTACATCATTAGCATATGTGTCCCTAAATCTGTAAAGTGAAAACTGTTCTAACTCTTACCACTTATGCCAATTTGAGAGGTGGCTAGGAAAGCATGTCTATAAGCTTAATAAGTTTCCCTTTCTTATATTTGATAAGAAAATAAAATTATTAAAATGGAGAGATTTCTAAAGCTTACTTTGTATCTATAAGTACTTGATGGGTTCATGATTAGTATGTACTACTATTTATTGACCCAACAAGTAATGATGCCACTTCTTAACTACTTGCACTAGAGACAACAAGTCTTTTTCATATGCAAGATACTTTAATATAGCACTATAAAATGTTTAATAATGATTACATATAGGTTTAACCCCTTGTAGTAAGATTACTCCCATGGCATAGCCCAAATCCATCTGCAATAGCATGTGGAATACTTGGAAGTTTGTTGCCCCACTTGTCAAGTGAAATTTATCAGGTAGCTGTGCAAGATGGGATTTGGATTGGCATTTAATTTGGAGATAGAGTCATCAAGGTCATTGTATAGCTGAGATTTCATGGTTCCATACTCACAGGATCAACAAGAAAGGTATTTTTTCTAGAGCCCGATCTTTAGGATTTTCAGGCTAGGACTTGGAATAACTGGAGACTGTTGGCTCGCCAGAAAGCCCTTGTCTTTTGATAAACCTATTATCAAAGGTATTATGAGGTTAATAGCTTAATTTATTCTTAGGATATGTACAAGTTGAATACTTATATGCAGGAGCACAGGCAGTGGGATTGGGGTTAGCATTTTTGGAAACAGATTCAACATTATGACTCCAAAAATATGTACTCCCTTCTGCATCAGAGGCATATCCTAACCCCTGTTCTAATTGCTCAATGAACTCTTCTGATCCAGAAGACAAGGAAACTTGTAGGTTGCACAGTGCTTGATATCTTCACCTCAGCTACAAATTATGGGTCTTTCAATGGTTGATTATCTATTATATTCTGCCCCCTAAGGCTCTCTAGGCTAAGAGTGGGCTCGTAGATGGTATTTGTTAAGTGGTTGTCCAAAGATGGTTAAGCACATTCCTTGGGACTGAAGTTTGCCAAGATTTGTTTGAAGTATGTACAGGATCAGAATTTAGCATTGTTCCAAGGGCAAATTCATTTTCGAGTAACATAGTTTGGAGACTCATGCTACCTACTACTTTCGGTATTTTTGAGATTTTGGCATTGCCTTAGAATCACTGTGTTTTTCACTATTTGGAAGTTAAGATGCAAGTATGTTTTTTCCGATAAGGTCAGTTTGTTTTTAATCTTTTTGTCATGTTTGGTGGGAAGAGGTATGTATGCAATTGCTAGTTAAAGGATATATGTTGATTAAAGATCCTAAAGAATTGGATGATTCAGCCAATGTTGATTTTATTTGTGCCCCGCTAGCTTTGAGGAAGAAGATATGATCCATTTTTGTATATACCCTTCCACCTTTATTTACATCGCTGTAAATATATTTCTATTAATATGAGACTTATTTTCCAATAATAAAAAATAGGCCTCATTGTCTTTCAAAAGCTAGCTTTATAGTCTAGACCATCCCTTCACTTAATGTATACCGTTTATGACTATTTTCTCTTTCTGTACAAAATATTCTAGACTATATTTTCTCTATGTAAAATGAAAACAAATGCTAGCTTGACTTAGTGACAAACCTAATTAATGGACACTGCAGTCTTGAATTGATGTATCATTTTTTATTTTTAATAATGGAAGATGATATGATTTTTTTTCTCTAGAAAAAAAAACAAGCCAGTTTTCATTAGTTAGCTTACATGACAACCATATGCAAGGAACTTCTAGTATTCTTACAAAGAAGATATGCAAGATTGGAAATGGCACTGTTTAATTCCCCAACTCCAGAAATGACATACAAAACTTCCCTTGATGAAGAAGTGGGAAGTAACACTACTCTCCGACATTCACTCTCGAAACAAAGACACAACCAACAATACCCCACCCCTGGCATACTAACTCATATATCGACCATTGCATCCACCTACAACATGGTATAGAAATATATATTTAAATAGCATACAACCAACTAAATCAAATGGGAAAATGTGTGTTGTGGCATTATCCTATTCATGACATGACTATACCCTATCTCTTTCATTTTTGTCTTCAAAAATATTAAAACCCTTTATTTCTATCACTTTTCCAATGAAAAAGAAAATATTATTGCACATTCCAGTATAATTCCTTCTATGTAACCTCCAAGTTTTAACTGAATCTCTTCGATAGTAATAAGATAAGATAAGATAAGATAATTTTATTAATGTCCAACGAATGACCACAAAAGTAGGTCAATGGGACTAGGTGATACATCCAGTATGAGTACAATGTGGGAGTGCAAACGCAACTCCGAGAAAGTGCTGAATCTAGGATAAAATAATAGAAAATATTTAAAAAAAGTGAATATTCCATATCAGGATATATATGTGTGTGTGCAAAAATATTTTATTTAAATATTCCAATAGAAAAGTTGCATGCAGATCAGCATTCCCAAAGCTTATTTCATTACTATGAAGTTGAAAATATAGTTTCAACTTTACAGCACCTGTCAAACTCAAAAGAATGACCATTAAAGGTTCACTTTTCTTCATTTGCTTAATTGACCAACACAATAACATAGAATATGGTTGATGTACATTGATAGGATATATAAAGTCGGTATAAAGAGAAACATCAGGACTAGGGATGGAAGAGAAAATCCATGCAAGAATGGACAACCTCCCAATTAATCATGTCATGAACCTCCTTAATCCAAAATGCAGGGAATTAGTAAGAAGGCCATACGAATCGCCATCAATCTTTCTCATCCATCTCTGGTGACAACAATATATTCCCACCCAGGATCGTACAGTCAGATCCCACCATGGTGCCTGAGGACTCCAATAGCGAGCCAATGCCCTAGTTTCTCCCCCCCCTTTCAATCATCAAGTCCAGGAGATCTTGACACCATCCTCAAATTGATCTCTCTTTATCAACATCAAGATTTCCAGTTTTCCAATCTCAGACTCTCACTTTATATCACCGCACCTATGATACTGTTTATGTATATGTTTTGGTCTTGGTTAGATCTAATGATTAGCTTAGTTAGATACTTATCTCTGCTCCAATTTATCTTGCTTTCAACATTACTTAGGAGTTGCTTTTGCACCCCACATTGTATTCACACTGGATGTATTTTCTAGTCCCATTGACCTACTTTTGTGGTCATTTGTTGGACATTGATTAAAATAATCTTCTCTTTACTTATCTTATTTTATCTCCAAAATGCAATCAGAACATGAAATGATTATTTAGTGCAGGGAAGCATTGATAAAGTATACACATATTGGCATAGTTAAAGAACATTGATATTTTCCTAGAAATAAGCCGCCGCCAGATGCCATCTTATACATTGAGGCATTGATATATTCCTAGATATTGGTTTTCTTGAATACTGTCTATGCATTGATGTGTCTAGACGTAGCCAACTAGTTACTTCATCGCCAATGGAGGTTATGGAGGCTTTCCCATACATGAAAAGATTATCATTTAGGATACAAACTTAGGTTGTTTCTATTTCCGTGGATGAATATAAAACCTGTAGAAGAATGTCTAGGAAATGCCAATACATGCTATAGTTCATTGCACCAATGAATAGTTATGAATGGCTGATCCTGTTATTTGTCTACTTATGTCAATTTTTTTACTTCCTTTCTAGTTTTATAGTACAAGCATGGGCGACAACAAACTATGTAAAGGAGCGCCCTAGCCTTAAAAAAAATGCAAAAACATTCTAGAATTGAATGTTGAGCAAGCTCAGGTATAAAATTGCATTCAAACAAGAAAAGGATAAAACCCTCAAGTCGATAGTAGAGAATGACAAGAAATTCAAGAACCTTACCAAATATATTGATGCCTAATCTCACATATATCGGTCTGAAGAAGCCATCAACAAAGTGAATAAACCACCATGTGATGTAGAAAGTTATTGCCCATGTGATGTAGAAAGTTATTGAAATTGGAAATAGAATCACACTACAAAGTTACAATCCACATATCAAGCTCATATAAACAACTAGATTACACTACCAATATAAATGAGCACAAAATAAGGCCCTATTATAAGAAACAAAATTTCCACAAAGAAACAATAAATGATAGAAATCATTTCTGTGCAATGCACCATATAAGAGAACATTGTTCTGACCATCCACTCATGAACTTTTTTGAAACCCAACTCTGAAGGACAACATAAAATCCTGGTCAATTTGACACCACCCATTAATTGTATATTAATATACTTTTCAAAATTTTACTGAATTTTCAATAAAAACAATATGGATCATCAACAAAATCATAAGTAGATGTAAGCATCATCAAAATGAAATGGCTAAAAGGCTAGATGGAAAAAAGAAGAGTTGGAAAAGGAAATCATAAAGGTTGAAACACACAGTTGCGAGCCCTTGATGACCAATCTACTTTTCAAACAACGAGAGAGAATTGAAATAAATATCCTATATATTTCTTCATCTGCCAATTT
This sequence comes from Larix kaempferi, assembly GCA_027924585.1. Classification (NCBI taxonomy): domain Eukaryota; kingdom Viridiplantae; phylum Streptophyta; class Pinopsida; order Pinales; family Pinaceae; genus Larix; species Larix kaempferi. The sequence goes on along the minus strand of BSBM01001606.1, from coordinate 4,015,336 downwards.
AGAAAATACAAGCCCACATCATAATCCATAAAATAAAAATTAAGATGGACACAAGACCAAAACAACTAACAAGTAATTAGTAACTGCATTGATATGCAACCATCATTTCCATGGAAATGTTAGATCAAAAATCTCAAACTGATATGTGTGATTATATAACAATAATAAGAACTTAAAGTAATAATTATAGGGAAAATGCCCCATACATGATGCCAGACTCATGAGACAAAACCTGATTTGCGAACCTGTTTAGCAGAGGGCATATGAACAATTGTTCCATTAATCATTTTGAGAATAGAGAACTTCAGTTTTTTTTTTTTTTTTTTTTTTTTTTTTTTTTTTTTATGTTTATTGGTACCTTCTTACTAAGTGACAATTGGGAATAGTTGACCTGGAGGCCAATTTCTATTTTTATCTCTCAAGACATGCTTGCTTATGATGTTTTCTTTAGTTCAGTAATAATATGATGTATTCTAGACAAAATTTTAAAACAAAATGTCAGGATTCCAAGCTTCCCTTTGTGTTTATTTGGGTGTGTATTATCCTTGCAAAAGAATATTTGTAATGCCATTTCTTCCTTCTCACTTCTCAGTTGTTCGTACCTAGCTATAATTTGATGCCATGATTGTCAAACTTGAAGGAGATCAAACTTTACACAATCTATTTTCTCAAATGTACTATCTCTAACTTTGAGCAAACAACTCTATAATTCATACCCAATTTTATTTCTTGTAATTGTCTGCTAAGATCGATTCAACCCTCGGACATTGTAAATTATGGTCTCCTATGTCACTAACAGCCACTTCTCCCTCCTTCCTGGATTCTGATGTTGTGAATGTAAATTAATGTGTTCTCTCTATAGTTAGTTTATTACACAAGGGTCATTCCCTGCATACTACTGTTAAATTAAGCTAGAATTCGGTATTGGTACGAGATTTTATGATCATTACAACATTTCAGCTTTTAATGAGTTGTTTTGTGGATGGATTTACTGCAGAAGATGGTTTAAGTTTTACAGAGTCGTGTAAAGTAAAAAGAGAATTCGAAAACTTATGATGGCCTGTAATTTGAGTTGCATTTTGGTAATTGCAACTCACTTCTATGGATGGGTGTTGTTGGTTTTTTGGATTTATATCTAAAATGAATCTATTTTAAAAATGAAATGGAAACAAGTTGTACCAATATAAGGGATGAACTATTTTGGGCTAGTTGCATATTACAACAATGGATGAAGGAAAGCAGTTTTACCCTCTGTTTGGCCTAGGAGCTAATGTAGCCTTGATTTTTTCGGGGTGAACTGTTAAGTATTTATCCCATATGCATAAGAATCTTGGGGATGATGCGGATGGTTTGGCAGTCTCCTTGAAGGGAATGACGAACATTGTGGTGTTGCTGGGGTTTCCTATATGTGGAATCTATTATAAGAATGACCCTTTCCTCATAAGAAATGGTCAGTAATGAAATTGAGAAAGAGGGAACCATATTACAATAACCTCCCTTGATGATTGAGCACTGAAAATTTTCCTACCAATGTGCAAATTGGCCAATACTACGATTGTATGCCAGACACAAGAGTTTAGTTGGTGATTGAAGCCTCGGTTCTGCAAACATATAAACTAAGGGCAGTAGTGTTTGCACAAGGAATGAATCCATGGGGATCAAGCAAAACACCAATTGACATGGTAAAAAATGCATTAGGACATCCTCAATGTGTGCTTCACACACTTTAACAAAATTTTTAAGCATTGTGTTGGGTGTATTTACTGTCTTAATGAATCACCAAATATTTAATTATCGACCAGAGTTGGTAATCTTAGAGTTGTGGAACAGTATATGCTGAGGTAGAATGGTACCTAAGACATTGGATCGACCGACCTTAGAAATGTTTAATAATGAAAATATCAAAAGATCTTTCAAAATGAAAAACCAAGTCAAACTTCAAAAATACAACTACTAAACTGATTAAACCTAACTAAACCAAGAAATCAGAATAGTATCAATCTATACTACTCTACTCTATGAACAATAACTGAAAAGATAAAAACAACAATACTATTCTAGGAAACAAGACTTGATCAAAAGCAAACTGCTCTTATGAAAAATGAAAACTACTGATCAATGTTTCAAACTCTAATCTAGGAATTAGAAAGTAACAACTATGAATTCATAAATCTATCAATGAAATGATTCAGTTTACAACTCATTATGGAAACAAGAAACTATGTTATCTTATAGCAAGATTATAAACTACTTAATAAACCTAAGAAATTCAACAGTTAAACTATTCACGCCTTTAACAAATACTCAAAACTAAGCTAAGCTACCTAATTCCATTCTCCTTGAGGATTCTGAGGAAATGTGTCAAATGTAATAGGAACTGGAGAAAATGTATCAAAATGACTTTCAAATGTGACAAGGAAACAGAACGGAAGTAAATCTAGTTTAACTTCTACAAAGAGATGCAAGCTAAAAAGTGACCAATTACAATTGACTTTAAACATTGTAATCTATTCTTTATCCATAAGCAAATAACACTTGAAAAACTCTAGTTATGCTACCTGAGACTGATTCAAAATGAGATGTTATTAATAATCAATCTATTAACATGTATTTCTAATGACTACTTTGAAATCGAAAGCATGCAAATATCTATGCTATCCTACAAAGATGAAATATAATTATCAACACAAATTTAAGGAAATCTAAGCATATGCAAATGACTTGGAAATAATTTCGATCTAGAAGCAAGTAGAAAACTTAATAAGGATATTTTATTTCTGAATCAAATCCTATCCTATGAACATCTTCATTAACTATGTAAACGAGAAGAGCAGATCCTATGCTTGAACTAAGAAACCATAAAAACTAATGTACTTTGGAAAGTGAAATTACCAAGCTTAATCCAAAATCAATCTTAATAAAAATGAAGTAAACTAATACTAAGAAAGAAATTAGTGAGCTCTAGAACAGTAATGAGTTAAGAAATCAAAAGATAAAGGATCGATTATAGAAACACAATCTAAAAAGTAAACTAAGGCAAAGTTAAAGAAATAAATAAGAACTAAGAATGGTTATGAAGCTTAATTGAAATTCTATGTAGTTTGAAACAAGGTCCTAATTACATACACAACTACTCGTTAACTACAGGAAATGATACAATTCGAAAACCTGAAAAACTGAACTCTAAACAAGCATAAAAACAAGACAAAAAATATTAAAGTCCATATGACAGTCCAGAAGATAGTCCGAATGAGATTCTAGATGACAGAAAACGATATGAACTATGAAAATGAGCAGACTAAATGATTCTAATGCTAGCTGGTTTATGCATTTTAATCTACAGTGCAAGCAAAGCAGTAAAGGAACTGTGTAAAGATGAAATAATCGAGAAGCAACTACACTAATCTATATCTAAGGAAAGAAATAGTTTCCTATTGCATAATAAAGCAAAGCTGAAAGATAAATGAAACTAATCTACAACTACAGGAGAATTAACAGAACTAAATCTAATTATGAACTGAACTTGAAACACTAAACTAATTAAACTCTATTTAATTGCAACAAAAGAACTAAAAGGCAAGCTAAAAGGAACTATGCGTGGTTGGTCACTTTAAATTATGAAAATGTAAATTGTATTAGCAGCAAGACATATGTTTACAGAAAACAGAGAAAACAACATCTACAGGAAAAACCAAATTAAATACATGTATTGAAAATAAAAGCTACTTATCTGCAAAAAGGAAATAACAAAATATACACAATGAAAAACCTCTGGTTGTTGAGGGGCCCTTCTCAGCAATCAGGGATTGTCTAACTCAAATTAATCACCAACATAACATGGATTTGATCATCAACAACTAAAATTAGAGACTTCCATTAACTGAATCAAAAGTTACACAACGTTCTCTAGCTCTGCGTCTATTCTCTCTACTGGCTATCTAGATAACTTCGTTTCTCAACATGAGACGTCTTTATATAATTTTACAATGGGAGAGGAGGTCGACCCTTTCAGTGGTCGACCTCTCTAAAAATAGGAGGTCTTAATTACTGAAGAAAACAACTACATGACGGTTCATGACAGTGCATAGGTCGTCTCCCACAATCCACGTGCGTTGGTTCTCCTCACTCGAGCAGTTAGTGCGTCGATTCCCTTTGATGTGGGTAGCTGATGCGTTGTCAAGATGGGCGGATAGGAACGTGGATCTTCTAGAATGAAAGCTCACGAACCATGGGGGCCACGTTGCCAACAGAACCCATGTCACGTTTTTTGCTTTAAGTGGCCCGGAATATTCCAACCAACGAATCCGCAGGTGTGAACGAAGGGCTGAACAATGGTCCGAATGCGGCTGGGCGTCTTCAGTGTGAACGCACATTTGAATGAGAGTCCGTTTGAAGACCATATCCTGCAGAACGAACTCTATTTTCCAAACAAGTCGAGAAATGCTAGATTAATGTTAATAAACCACAAAACAATGATAATTAATCAAGGTTCATGTGATATTCAAATAAGTTCATACCTGGATTTAATTGGTGGTCTGAATGGAAAGAAGTATGAATTAATACGCCAAAAATGACAAAAGTAATGCCAACAGAGCACGTTTAATGACAAAAAATGATGACAAAATTGGGCATCAACACATTGCATTAGCCTACAGGCTCTTTTTGCAATGAAAATGGCCTAAAAGATACTTCTGTAATAAAAATCAAGAAGCCATGGGATTAAGCAATGTTCAAATTTCAAAACATTCTAGAAAACAGGTATGGAAAGCAAACCTTCTTGTTCATATGGACAACAATTCATTGCATGCTCTCTACCACATCCACATTAACGAGCTTTCTCTTCTTTCCCATAACCCATCTGCTCGAATAGGTGGCAGAGTCAAAGTCAGGTGGAGGAAGTAGGTTATTATTATTAGTGCGTCTCATTGGATCCAGAGGTTCAAACATTGCTCTTTTCCTCTCAGTCAATGGAAACTATTATCGTCCCTCTTCATTAACAGGAGAATACCACCGCCTTCTTGGTTTCGTTGGGGTGCTTGGTGGAAAAGGATTACTATGAATTATTGTTTCATTCATTCTCTCAAAACTTCGTCCATCAGCTACAACATCTAATTACAAATAAAGTGTTTGCAATCAATGGTCAGTGGTTTAGTAGAAGCTCGTAAGAAGAATAAGAAGGGGAAATGGCCGTGAAACCTAATATTGGGCATAGCCCCAAATACACAATCAAAGCGATTTACCCTTATATGAAAGTGATCCCCACTCACAGGTATGTAGCTATTTCAAATTTTAACTTCTTGAAGGTGTATTTTGACATCTTCCTAAAACAATGGAGCCTACCAGACTGTAATAGCAGTAAGATCTATGGTTTAAGATCTTTGTAACTATTCAACAGTAACCCTGGGAAGTGAAGTGTTGAAATGAAAGTTGCCCCTATTGTTGTTTATCGGTACTAGTATATAATGTATTGGGGATATGAAGCACTTCACTTTTATTGGTGCAATACAATTGGCTTATTGAGAAATTCAAACCATGATTTTGGTCATGTGAAATGCATTGCACATAACCTCATAATTTAAAAAATTCTTAGTTGTGCACATTTGGTCATTCAATACAAAGTATCAAGATAGTAAGCACTCATCGGATACAATGAATGTAATTACAAATCATAGAAAGCTATTTAGACGGGGTATACCATAAAATCAATAGTAGACTCAGTTGGAAAATCTTTGTCAAATGTTGCACAATGAAAAGCTACTCTGAAGTTTTTTTCGTCTAGTCTCAAGGCATTTTTGAAAATGGTCCCACCAATTTTTAGAATGTGATCCTTCAAAATAACCTCTGAGAAAAAACTGGTAAATATGTGAAAACTCTTCATGCTAGCCATCTAACCATATAACAACAAACAATGATGCAATAAAGATGCAAAAGAATTCCACCTTTTCTTCAAAGGATGTAGCGTTAAATTTCCTAAAGTCTAGGACACCAATTTAAATAAATCTCAAACCCCTTATGGTATTGGCAAAGCACACCACTAATATGGATCGAGATATGCCAACAAATATAGATGCCACTAGTTTCCACAATAAATGTGCAGCATTGCTCTTTTTAGAGATTGATCCCAATGCCAAAATTTGCACAAAATGGCACAATCATAACAATCTTTCAAAATTTATAGAATTATGTGAAGACATATATTATTACCAACATAGTGTATTTAACAAAAGGACAAGACAATAGAATAACTAGAAAGATGGGAAGGCATGTGTTTATAAAGGAAATACTGAAAAAGTACATGAAAGCAAAGATACTACATGAGAAAATGAGGTTATGCATATTATATTTTCTTCTAATTTGATATTAATAATTTTTTGAGAAATAACTGTTGATGTATATGTAACTTCGGAATGTATTTCATCTGTGTATTATATATATATTTATTGTACCCTTATAAGAGATGTGTTATTCCTCTATAAGGAAGTGTCGTCATGTGGATTGACAAGTGTCGCAAGTGTGTGTACTTGCCGATGGGTTATTAGACCACCTTATGGGGTCGGCCCTAATTAATATATAATATAATGTGGATGTACTCAAGTAGACAAGTCGGCCCCAGTAGGTCACTGGGCAAAAAGGTGAGTATAAATAGAGATAGGAGATCTCTATTTTACTCACTCGGAAAAGTATCTATCTCTCTCTCTGAAAAGTGGCGCACTAGTGAGGAGGAGGAGGATCATCTGCTAGGAGACTATCTCTGTATTATTTGGTTGTATTTTGGTTGAGCCATTGCTCTCTCTATCTCTGAGGAAGTTGTGGGGCTTTTCACCTTAGGGTTTTCCCCACGGAAACTCTGTGTCTCTTGTCTCTATGCTTTTGATTCTTGTGATGCTTGTGATGCTTGTCATATTATGATTGTCATGCATTGATATACTGTAGATGTTATTCTCTCAGCAAAGATCCTATAGTATTGTGATTTAATACTAAAAATTTAACATGGTATCAGAGCTTAACTGAGAAGAAGACATTTTGCAGTGACGGAAGCTTGTATTCCTTGTTTATTGGGTTTCTCTCCACAGATTTTTGAAATTCAGTATAGTAGATTGGATCTACTCATCAAGGCGCATCTTTCTGTCCAATCAGATTTCAGTTCCGAGCATTTTCAGTTTTGGCCCTAAAAATTAGGGTTTCCACAAAAATAGGAATTTCTGGAAACTAAAGGTACAGCTGGAAGCTCCTTGCAAAAATAGAAGGTTTGAGCTTTGGATCGAGATTTTTGGCTGGGTAGATCTCCGGGAAACTCAAACCCTAATTCAGGGCTCTCCCTAGTGAACCCGGGAGGACAAAAAGGCAATTCTGAAGGGCAAGACTTTGCTGATCTCAAATTCTGAATGTACTAGGCTGATCAGCTCTCCAAGGCGCATCTTTCTATCCTTTCGGAATTTTGAAATTCACATTTTGAATTTTTAGGGTTTCTCTGACAAACCCTAATCCGGGACCAGATCCAGTTTTCAGCACTTCAAGTGGTAAGTTCTAAATCTTTTCTATTTCCATTTGAAGTACTCTTAAAGATGTCTCTTCACACCAAGCTTGAGGATAAGCTTGAAGGGGATGATAACTTCCGAGCCTGGAAGTATAGGATTGGGCTAATCCTGGAAGAGAATGAGTTGGACTCATATGTGAAAGAAGACATCCCTATCCCAGAGGATGATGAGGCCAAGGCATTGCACAAGAAGAACTTGGTCAAGGCAAAGAGAATCATTGCTGATTCTATCAAAGACCATCTTATACCCCATGTGTCTTCTCTCAAGACACCCAAAGAGATGTTTGAATCTTTGACCAAGCTATTTGAAGGAAAGAACATAAATCGGAAGATGACCCTGCGGAACCAATTGAAAGCAGTGAAGTTTCAGAATGGAGAAACCATTCAATCTTACTTTTCAAGGGTCTCTCAGATCAAGGAACAATTAGAAGCAGTAGATGAAATGGTGGAGAATGGTTAGGTGGTGATGACTACTCTAAATGGCCTACCCAGGTCATGGGATTCCTTTATTCAAGGAATTTGTGCAAGGAAGAAGTTGATCTCCTTCAGTAGACTTCGGGAAGAATGCTCTCAAGAAGAAGCTAGACTTATAGCTCGTGAGGAAAAGATGGGAGGAGAAGATCAAGCTCTTGCAGCTCACACCAAAAGAAGCAAAATCAAGAAGGATCCCTCTCGCCTCAATAGGTCCCATCAAAAGAAGAACAGGAAAGACCTAAGATGTTTCACATGCAATGAGAAGGGTCACTTTGCTTCAGATTGTCCTAAGAACAAAAGGGATAATAACAAAAATCCTAGTAAGAAGAAGAAGGGCAGCAAAAGAAGGTTTCATGCTCATGCTGCTGAAGATGATGAACCCCCAAAGAAGAAGGCTAAGGCAGAAAGTAGTAGTGATGATGATTCATCAAGTGAAGAAGAGTATGTTCTGATCTCTGCACTCACTGGTACCATCTCCCATGGTTGTAATGATTGGTTGATTGATAGTGGGGCTTCCAAACACATGACTGGGTTCAAGGAATCTTTTGTGAACCTTTCTGAACATGAATCACCCCATAAGGTGAAACTTGGGGAGGATTATCAATACCCAATCAAAGGAAGTGGTGAAGCCTCTTACAACCTAGATTCTGGAAAATCTCTGAAGATGAAGGAAGTCCTCTATGTACCTGGGCTCAAGAAAAAATTACTCTCCATCTCTGCTTTAGATGCAAAAGGTATGAGGGTTGCATTTGTTGATGGCCAAGTTCTAATGTGGCCAAAGGGAAAGACTATTGATGATGCAGTAGTGATTGGAGAGCAAGAGGGAGGCTTGTATAAATTAAAGGGTCAACCTGAACATGCAATGGTACATGAATCCATGGAGCCCAGTGAACTTTGGCATAGGAGACTTGCTCACATGCACTATAGAGCACTTCCAATTGCAAGCAAGGCTGTAGAAGGTCTTCCTGAAATCAAGACCAAACATGAAGGTGTTTGCAAAGGATGTGCAAAAGGTAAGAACATTAAGAAGGCTTTCCCAAGCAGTGAAAGCAAGGCAAAAGACATCCTGGAAATCATCCACTCAGATGTATGTGGCCCCATGTCATCCAGTTCCCTAAGTGGGTATGTTTACTATGTATCATTTATTGATGACTTCTCCAGGAAGACTTGGGTATACTTCTTGAAGGGCAAAGATGAGGTGTTTGATAAATTCAAGGAATTCAAAACCTTGATGGAGAATCAAACTGACAAGAAAATCAAGACATTCAGATCTGACAATGGTGGAGAATTCACCTCAAATGACTTCAAGAAGCTTTGCAGTGATTCCGGGATTAAGAGGGAGTTGACTGCTCCTTATAATCCTCAACAGAATGGAGTTGCAGAAAGGAAGAACAGAACTATCATGGAAGCAGCAAGGGCAATGTTGCATGACCAGGATCTTCCTATGCATCTATGGGCAGAAGCAGCTAGAACAGCTGTATATGTGCAGAATAGAACACCCCACAAGATTTTGGACAACAAGACACCAGAAGAAGTCTTTTCTGGTAAGAAACCTGAAGTCAGCCACCTCAGAATATTTGGTTGTCCAGTATACACTCATGTCCCAAAGGAGAAGAGGACTAAACTAGATCCTTCAGGAAAGAAGGGCATCTTTGTGGGTTATAGTGAAAGCTCGAAGGCTTACAGAATATATTTTCCAGGGTTCAAGAAGATTGATGTCAGCAGGGATGTAACATTTGATGAGAATTCAGCATTCATCAAATCAAGAAAGGCACCTACCGAAATTTATGAAGAACCTAAGGAAACAAGATTTCAGGACACTACCATGACTGAAGCAGTTCCAGAAACTGTTCGTGAGTTTAAAGATCCACAAGAACCTGTAGATCCACCCGGTGAGGATAACTCTCACAAAAGGAAACCTGTATGGGCTAGAGAGCTCATTCATGATGCAGAAAGATTTGGCATTCCAGAAGAAGAACACAGAGCAAAGAAGAGAACCAGATCACACACCAGTTATGTTGCTTTACTCTGTGACATCATGAACAAAGAGCCTTCCAGTTATGAAGAGGCAGCAGAAAAGAAAGAATGGAAGGATGCTATGGTTGAGGAATATCAATCAATTATGAAGAATGATGTTTGGGATGTTGTCCCAAGACCTAAAGAGAAGTCTGTTGTGACTTCCAAGTGGATCTACAAAATCAAGCATGCTGCAGATGGCAGTGTGGAAAAATATAAAGCAAGATTCGTAGCTCGTGGTTTCTCTCAGAAGGAAGGAATAGACTATGAAGAAACCTTTGCACCTGTAGCCAGATATACTTCCATCAGAACAGTACTTGCCCTGGCTGCAGCAATGAAATGGAAGATACACTAGATGGATGTCAAGACTGCTTTCCTGAACGGTGTAGTAGAAGAGGAAGTATATGTGGAACAACCACTCGACTTTGAAATACATGACATGGAGTCTTATGTATGCAGATTGAAGAAATCCTTGTATGGCTTGAAGCAAGCCCCCAGAACCTGGTATGGTAGGATGGACAGTTTCCTATCTAGTTTGGGCTTTACCAAGAGTAAAGCAGATTCCAACCTTTACTACAAGGTTGAGGAAGGGAATCTTGTGATTCTACTACAATATGTGGATGACCTATTTGTGATAGGAGATGACAGAATGATTGCAGATACCAAGAGGAAGCTTGCAGCTGAATTCGATATGAAAGACTTGGGAATGATGCACTATTTCCTAGGTATGGAGGTGTGGCAGAATGCAGGTGGGATCTTCCTTGGTCAAGGGAAGTACACAGTAGATATCCTGAAGAGATTTGGGATGATGGATTGCAAAGCCATGGCCACACCTATGGCATCGAATCTGAAGCTTCTTTGTGATGCTTCATCTGAGCCAGTTGATGTTTCTATGTATCGTCAGATTATTGGGTCCTTGATGTACCTGACGAACACGAGACCAGATATTTGCTTTGCTGTGAACACATTGAGCCAGTTCCTGACGGATCCGAGGAGTGTTCACCTGGTTGCTGTAAAGCATGTTCTGAGGTACCTGAAGGGTACAGTGGATTATGGGCTCAGATATGAGGCGAATCAAAAGTTTAACCTGCAGGGTTATGTTGATTCAGATTGGGCTGGCAGTGCTGCAGATAGGAAGAGCACATCTGGGTGTTGCTTCAGTATGGGATCAGGTGTGATCTCTTGGTTTAGCAGGAAACAATCCTGCGTAGCACTGAGTACAACTGAGGCAGAGTATGTTGCAGCCTGTTCAGCTAGTTGTGAGGCAGTATGGCTACGGAAGCTACTGTCTGAGTTATTTGATCTCCCGTTGGAAGCTACTGGTATCTTCTGTGATAACCAGAGTTGTGTGAAGCTATCCGAGAACCCAGTGTTTCATGACAGGTCGAAACACATAGAGATCAAATACCACTATATCAGGGATATGGTGCAGAGAGGAGCTGTGAAGCTCCTGTATGTTGCGACGGACGAGCAGATTGCAGATGTGCTGACGAAGCCACTAGCCAGGGTGAAGTTTGAGTACTTCAGAGAGAGGCTTGGCGTTATTCAGATCGAGGACACTTCGAGGAAGAAGTGATGGACACATTTGCTGAAGCCATTCCAAGCATGTTGGAAGGAGGATCCTTCACATGGCCGTGGATGTAAGCGCTGGATGATGAACATCAGGATGATGTTCTAGTTTCTGCTGGATATGATCAGTTGGATCATTTTATGTATGTATGTACGCATCATGTTGGATGCTGGATATGATCAGTTGGATCATTTTATATGTATGTACGCATCATGTTGGATGCTGGATATGATCAGTCAGATCATTTTATGTATGTATGTACGCATCATGTTGGATGCTGGATATGATCAGTTGGATCATGTGTATGTATTTTATATGCATCACGTTGGATGCTTAGACCATGTATCTGTATATGTATCAGGTGGATACATTGTATGATCAGGTGGATCATGTATGGTGATATATATCATATGTTTTGTATTTGTATCAGGTGGATACATTGATGATCAGGAGGATCATGTATGATGATATGTATCAGGTAGATACTTGGTATGCAGCAGGATGTTGCATTGATGATCAGGAGGATCATGTATGATGATATGTATCAGGTAGATACTTGGTATGCAGCAGGATGTTGCATTGATGATCAGGATGATCGTAGATGACGAGCTTCAGGATGTTTCTCCAGATGACATGCATCAGGATGTTGCAGTGATGATCAGGATGATCATAGATGACGAGCTTCAGGATGTTGCTCGAGATGACATGCAGCAGGATGTTGCAGTGATGATCAGGATGATCATAGATGACGAGCTTCAGGATGTTGCTCCAGATGACATGCAGCAGGATGTTGCAGTGATGATCAGGATGATCATAGATGACGAGCTTCAGGATGTTGCTCCAGATGACATGCAGCAGGACGGTGCAGTGATGATGATCAGGATGATCATGGATACATCAGGATGATGTATGGTGAGTATCAGGTTAATACTCTGTGGCCGTGGATCAGGTTGTGCAGATGAGCATGTAATTCGTTGCCCTGGGAGATTTGTAGATGGTCTTGCGAGGTTTTGCCTATGGCATGTAATTCGTTGCCCTGGGACATCTGGCAAATGCTCTTTCGAGGTTTTTCTCTGGGAGGACATGTAATTCGTTGCCCTGGGAGATCTGCAGATAGTCTTGCGAGGTTTTGCCTATGGCATGTAATTCGTTACCCTGGGATATCTGGCAGATGCTCTTGCGAGGTTTTGTCCTATGGCATGTAATTCGTTTCCCTGGGAGATCCGATAGGTTGGGCTGTGTGCCCGTAATCAGTCCTGGGATGCTCTTGCGAGGTTTTGCCATGACCACATGTAATTTGTTGCCCTGGGAGATCCTATAGGTAGAGCTGTGTGCTCGTAACAGCCTGGGATGCTCTTGCGAGGTTTTGTGGTGAGGTCACATGTAATTCGTTGCCCTGGGAGATCCTATAGGTAGAGCTGTGTGCTCGTAACAGCCTGGGATGCTCTTGCGAGGTTTTGTGACGCACGTAAAAGTCCTGAGGATTCCACAGTATGGCCAGTGATGACGAAGACCTGCAGGTGGTGGGCCTACATCCAGTATGAAAAAGGACTGGCTCTGTAGAACTTCCTATGATGAGTAGAGACAGAGATTGGATGAGATAGCAGCAGCAGTGACGATGATGATGACGATGCATCGATGACGATGATCCAGAGAAGAAGACTTGTCTAGCAGATCTGTGTTGAGAAATACCTTCCTAGTTAAGAGGGAGTGTTGATGTATATGTAACTTCGGAATGTATTTCATCTGTGTATTATATATATATTTATTGTACCCTTATAAGAGATGTGTTATTCCTCTATAAGGAAGTGTCGTCATGTGGATTGACAAGTGTCGCAAGTGTGTGTACTTGCCGATGGGTTATTAGACCACCTTATGGGGTCGGCCCTAATTAATATATAATATAATGTGGATGTACTCAAGTAGACAAGTCGGCCCCAGTAGGTCACTGGGCAAAAAGGTGAGTATAAATAGAGATAGGAGATCTCTATTTTACTCACTCGGAAAAGTATCTATCTCTCTCTCTGAAAAGTGGCGCACTAGTGAGGAGGAGGAGGATCATCTGCTAGGAGACTATCTCTGTATTATTTGGTTGTATTTTGGTTGAGCCATTGCTCTCTCTATCTCTGAGGAAGTTGTGGGGCTTTTCACCTTAGGGTTTTCCCCACGGAAACTCTGTGTCTCTTGTCTCTATGCTTTTGATTCTTGTGATGCTTGTGATGCTTGTCATATTATGATTGTCATGCATTGATATACTATAGATGTTATTCTCTCAGCAAAGATCCTATATTATTGTGATTTAATACTAAAAATTTAACAATAACAGTAGAAATAATGAATTTTGATCATCAGAAATACATGAGTCAGAACTTGAAATGAGGTTAAACATATTGTATTTTCTTCTAATTTGAATTGGATAAAATCTACTCACCCATATGAGTGATTGTCTTTGTAATTTTAGATCGTATTTACTCTGGTTTTCTTTTAGTTCCATTTCCTATGCTGAGGGTGTTAAAAAAAACTAATTCAAGACTTGTTCTTATTTATATATACTACTAGTTTGAGATGGGGTCATTCTATTCCATGTCAATTAGGTGGGAAACTATTAGTTAAATTAGGTAGGATAGTAGTTCCATTAGCAATTAGGTAGGCATCTATTAGTACGATGGGGCACTAATTTCCTGCTGACCGGAACCCTAGATCATTCTCTTTGCAAACAATATTATCAACTTGTAGGTTATTACAAATCAAGGGCATACATAGTTTCTTGAAGGGCCTTTGTTGTTTAAGATTTAGCAAACATGATGATATATCTACTCGTGATTTCAGGAATATTTCTCTTCTATTTTATCCAATTATATGCATGGTATATGCAAATGAATGGTTTGTGAATATTTCTACTGGTTGGAAAAGACTAGAGTTGTCTGTTGTAGCTTGTTCATCGTTTATATGTATTTATACAGGGTATATGTTCTATCGAATATGCACTATAGTCCGACCTAAAATTGTCTGATTGATTGAGATTCAAATGCTTGTTAAATACATAAGCAAATATGTAAATCTCAGGGGCGAGATCTAGTGACTCAAGATGTGCAGTGCCAGTGGATTTTTCTACCTATTTTTGTAGACTAGATTAGTGTACTCACCTTCACCATGTCAATGGAATTGTAGTGCAAAGATGTGTAAGTTGTGGAGAGAAAGTAATAATACATGTACAAATCCAGAAGCATAAAAAGCTGAAGTTGAAACAACACCATAAGCATATTTGTTGAAGAACTTAGATATTTGTTGGGGAACACAGCTGAATTCAGCTATTTGCAGTAAATAAAATCTCAGGTGATTGACGTTTTAACAATTAAATCGAAGAAAGGGGAAATAAATGGGGATTTATTTGCACGAAGAAGTTTTGCTCGAGATAAATTCCACACTTGAATGAGCATAACACTGGAAATACTTGGAAGAAGAAGCTATTGATCTGGCATAGTGTCGTGGAATGAAGGAGCAAACTGATTTCCCAAAGTGGGAGACAGTTTTTGGAGTTCTGCTAGACTCTAAATGACATGGGAATCATCATCAAAATGAAAAGATATATATGGGAAACAAAGAAAACCCTAGAGGGGGGGTTAAAGGTAGCATGAGTTAAATTTAATTGCACAGGAAGCTTGTGAAAATCCTCACAGCAGATCTAAGAGATGATGTATACTCACAAGAAAGTAATTGATTAAGCAAGAAAATAGAAGAAGAGTGGTCAATGCAGTATAATGAGAACCAAAATAATAATACAGTAGAACTCGGATATAAGCAAAAATACTTCACACACACTAAATTATTAATCACAAATGGACATATAAATAATACAATGCATGAGGATTCGAATGCCTAAGGTGGCAGTTCGAATTATACTTCATGGAGTGATCAAAAGATCACTGGAGTGTCATCGGAGCACAACTAGTAGTCTATCTCATCATCAGTGAAGTCATCAATGCTCAAGTAACTATCAACCATCAGTCAAACTGAGTCTAACTGAGTGTGGTAGGTGTAACTAAGTGTAAATGGAACTAACTGAATGAAGGAGGCCCAATGGAGGGTGCATGAGGAGCTAACTGGAGTCAGAATGGGCAGTTAAGTCTCACTGGAGGTCCATCGAAGTGCTAAGGTCAGTTAAGAGTCAGTTAATCCTTAAATCAAGGAAGGAACTGAAGATAACTGAACTAAACTGAAGTGGTAGGTAAGAAGGGTGCCTTCCTCAACTGGTAGATGAAAGGAGGGTGCAATAAGCTCTAGGAGGGTTGAAACTGAGTGGAAGGAAGCTCCGAGGGCTGCTAACTGAGGGCTAGGTGCTGGGACTGATGACTGGGATGCATGCAAACCTTAAATAATGCATGCAAACCCTAAAGGTGCATGCATGAATGAAAATGCAAATGATCAAAATACTGGTGGGACTAGGATGGAGTATATGAATATCCTAACACCCCCCCTTAATCCATCCCGGGCCTTGGTAACTAAGACCAAAGGTCACCCAATACAATGAATAATAACAGTCAATAAACCAAGGAAGTGGGGAAAATTTCATGGGAAAAATACCCCCCCCCTCAAAACAGACTGTAAGGCACACGCAAAAAATAAATGCTCCAAACTCAAGTAGGTGTGATGCTTGGTCATATGTCTAGAGGTATCTTCTTCTTGGGAAGAAGTGGAACATGCTCAAAAAGCATGTGCTTGTACTTGCTCTTCAGATCAAATGTGATGAAAACAAATCCAAAAGTATGAGGATGATCCTTGAACCTGTGATTCGAATCAGTTGAGGTAGGATCAAAAACATGAATATGCGGATAGTCTTTTGTCTTCTCCTTCGAACCATCATGGGTGTCACGTCCCCCCCATCATACCAGTGCGATGGAGAGGATCGTGATGCTAAAACCGGGCATCTAGCCCCATGATATTTTAAATAAGCATTCACATAATACAAAAGAACATATGGACATGTATAATTATAAGAAAAACACAGCGGAAGTAATATCAATAACACATCCATCATACATTCACGATATTCATCAAATAAATAAATGCAGAGTTAACACAAGAGAATACTTATCTTAACAAAGTAGTCCCAAGCAACCAGCTATGCATCTGCAACGTTCCACCCAACCATAGGCTAGTTGTGCTTATCAATCTCTTGATACAACTGCCACCCTCGAGCTGGGCATGATTTCTACAAGGAACCAGGGAACACCAGACTCACACATAGCCAAGCATACACCAAGATGAGCCAAGCCAATCTACAATTGGGTTTATCAGGCTTCTAGGAAATGGAAAGGAAGAGTTGCTAAGCTAGTGAGCTCAAGCACAGAGCCAGGGATAACCTTACAAGATCTATCTAGCTTGGCACCCACAATACCTACACACCCAGCACAAGGAAGTATTCTTTTCACTGCTGTACAGTCCCTCAAGCCATACCTTCCCCATCTAGTGCTCTCAAGGTGTGCATAGAAGAGTAGCCAAAGCTCTCTTGACCTTCTTGAGAGCTTGTCTCCCCCACTAGGTTTATCAATCCCTCTCTATCCACTACCACTCCAATCTCTTGCTTACAGTCTCCAAATCAAACAGGGATGCATATAATCAGCTAACTACAATGGCTGGACAGGAGAAAAACGTTTGTACAGTGATAAGCATGAAAATGATTCCTTGAGCTTTAGAAAAACGTGGGAAGGCTAAAAATGAACAATGGAGGTTTTGGGAAAACCCCAGGAAGCAGAAATCGTTTTTAGGAAAAATGCCCATGGCAATTCTAGGACAAAACGACCTCCATATGGTCCCAAATCGCAGCCCCTTCTTCCCAGCTACTGTCCAAAACCAAAAATGAGTTTTTGGGCAAGGAAAACCCTGCGTTTTTGATGAAAAACGTGAATGTAACTTCCAACAGTCTCAATCTGCGTGAGAGGATGAAATCCCTGGGTGAGGAATGGCTTTGGGCACCATTTTGTGGGTGTTTTCTTGCCCCATAAGCAAAAATACGAATTCCCAGGTTGATGGCTTTCCCATGCACGAAATTGGCTTCCATACCTCTCCATTCCCAAGGCATTAACTGCCTCAACAAACTCTTGGAAGAATTAAATGATTGGGTGCATAACCCAAATGGGTAGTTGGTGGTTTATGGGTTTTCTCATTGACACATGGATTAACACCATTGGCTCAAGGGTTTGAATAATTTCCCTCTCTATTCCTTGTAGAATCATGCCCCCATCTCTTTGTTGCATTGCATAGCTAGTTGTGGGTTTTTATTAAAATTCGTATTTACATGATGTGTTAATTTACATTGTGCCTATCTAGCACAAGAACCATATGAATCTATTTTTAATTGCCGATACATAAAACGCTAAATCAATGGTGGGGCCTTGGCCTTGAGCTCCTCACCATGATTAAATATCAATATTTACATCATTTACGATTTAATGCGAAGGGGGTCAAAATGGGGACGTGACATTCCCCTCCCCTTACATTAGCACTGTCCTCAGTGCTCATCAAAATTGAACAAAAATGGATATGCCACTCTCATGGCATCCTCCATCTCCCATGTAGCCTCATCGGGACCGTAGTGATTCCATTGCACCTTTACTTGTCCGATGGCTCGGTTCCGGAGCAATGTTACCTTCTTGTCTAGGATGTGCACTGGATCGGTTTGGAACTCTCCCTCGGGTTCCACCTGGATCACATCCCAATTAATCACATGGTTAGGATCATGTACATATTTCTTAAGCAAAGAGACATGAAAAAAATTATGAGCTTTAGTGCTAGCAGGAAATGCAAGTCTATATGCAACTGGCCCTATTCTTTCAAGCACTTCAAATGGCCCACAATATCTAGGTGATAGCTTGGCACAAATCCCAAGCTTCAAGGAACTCTTCCTTGATCTCACTCTAAGATACACATGATCCCCAACATTGAATTCCCTATGGATCCTATGCTTATCTGCATAGCTTTTGTGTCTATCCTGGGTTACTTTTAAATTTTGCCGGATCTTTGCAACTTCTTGTTCCATTTCCTTAAGCAATTCTAGCCCAAGTACAATTCTGTTCACTGGATTGTCCCAAGTCACTGGTGTCCTACACCTTCTGCCGTACAAAGCCTCATATGGACTCATTCCCAATGATTCTTGCTATCCATTATTGTATGCAAACTCTACCAGGTGTAGATAATCCTCCCACTTGGATGGCTTGTCCATTACGTACATGCGAAGCATGTCTTCAAGCACTTGATTTACTCTTTCTGTTTGCCTGTCTGTTTGAGGATGGTACGCGGTGCTAAAGTTCAACTGTGTACCCAAATCTACAAAGAGCCCTTTCCAAAAATTGGAAGTGAACTTGGTATCCCTGTCAGAAATTATTGCCTTAGGCAACCCATGTAATCTGAAAATTTCCTTCATGAAAATATTTGCAATGGCATCGGCTTTATGTGTGGACTTAACCGGTATGAAATGTGCTTCCTTTGTTAACTTGTCCACCACAACCATGATGGAATCAAGTTGTCTCATAGTCATTGGAAATCCTGTAATTAAATCCATGGAAATTATTTCCCATTTCCATTCTAGAATTGGCACTGGATGCAATAAACCTGCGGGGTGTTGGTGTTCAACCTTCACCTGCTGACATTTCATGCACTTAGAAATGTATTCAGCGACATCCTTCTTCATCCCTGGCCAGAAATAATATTTTCTTGCTGTAGCAATTGTTTTCTGATATCCTGGGTGACCAGAGTATGGAGCTTTATGGATTTCATCCATAACGATTGTCACGTACCCAAAATTTCGTAAAATTTAAAACTTCTCTAAGTGCCTAAAATGCCACTAAAATATATGCGAAAATATAAAGTGCCGGTTTACTCTCTTAAATTTTTGCTTACAAATAATTAAAACCTTGCAATGTTTACTACCGTTTATAAATGTCATTATAATAATCAAGGAAAAGACTCCTCAATGAAATTCATGTATATTAAGTACTATCTCCCGTCATTTTTGCATGAATAGATAGATGTTTTACTTTTAACTGAATCAATGCTTAACTTAAGATTTCAACCATTTCTTAAATCTTGCGGAAAACACAAACTTCACTATGTCTTAATATACATCCTTTAAGAAACATATACTTCTTTCAATAAAACAATCTAAATGGTAACAACACAATCATAATCATAAGTGAAGCATTATGTCAACAACCAATCTTCTATATGAATCGTATACATCAAAGTAATCATAAACATTTTTTTAGGACAGAAACAAGTACTCATACATAAGACACATTGAGAGACACCATCAGAAACATAGGAGACAAAATATAACGTGGTTCACCCGTACACGGGCTAGTCCACAAAGGTTTGTGTGTGTATTATTTAACAATTCCCAAAGGAATTACATTCTCGCAACATGATTGTTGCTATCTTCCTGAAATCATATGACCCATTTCTATTCTACAAGTACTTACATTCTCGCAACATGATTGTTGCTATCTTCCTGAAATCATATGACCCATTTCTATTCTACAAGTACTTGACAACCCTCTAATGGTTGTTTACATAATTGGAATTTTAAGCTTGAAGTTTCCTTCATACTATAAAAGCTATACCTCTTTCACAAAAGTGTATTTCACTCAACAATCCTTAACTAATGGAAGGCATATTTTATTTAATATTAAAGAAAACATTCCATTCTTAAACATACTTTAAAATAAATCTTTTATATAATAACTTAAGGAAGGACCCTATATCTCAATCTCAACATACTTTAAAAAGATATATTATAATAACTTTAATTAAGATGACATCTTATACTTCATCATACCTTTAAAGATATGAGTAAATATCTTTAAACTAAGATGACATTCTATATATAACATACTTTTTAAAGATATAATTTATTATCTTAACTAAAATACATTTTATAAATTAACTTTCTTTTAAACTTACTTTTAAGGATATATTCTTATTACAAGACTTTAATTTAAGGAAATCATTCATACAGCCTACGTAATAAAGAATATTTGGTTTAAACATAATGAGGAATAAAATATGTAGCATATTAGCATAAGAGTTGGATTATCAGTGACATACATATCGAAATAGTAAAATGTTATGTTTTCATAAGTATTTGGACATTCTATCGGGATGGATAGTTCCCTAAGAAAGGAGATAATAACTTTCAAGTTTCAGCTCTAGTTATATAACATCTTGACATTTATTTAATATATAAATTTATATAATAGAACGTAAGTTCTCGAATTCGAGATTTACGCTATCCTCTTTCCTTATGTTGTTAGGTGGCAGAAGTAATATATATAAAATATAACAGGTTTAATACTTCTTCGATCTAGTCGATAATAAATACCTAGATTCCTACGATCACAATCTAGGTAGAATATGTATGAATATTTAAACATTAAGATGAAACGAAAAGGGTCGGACTATCTCCAGCCGTCCTATCCATTAACTGACATGTCAAAAGAAAACTCTCAACAATGTAAATAATAATATAGTGAATAAGATAAAAGTCCCCTTCCCTTATCTGCGTAGTATGAGTATTTAAACATCAAGCTGAACGGAATGGATCGGACTGTCTACATCCGTCCTATCCTTATAACTAACACGGCAAAGTGGACACACCGCAAAGTAATTAAAATGCAGAGATTGAGGTATTATAGATCCAACAGGATCTAATCTAGTTTCGTGGTAGCCGTAGGTATTTAAACAACAAACTAACCGAGATGGATCGAACTGTCTCTAGTCGTTCTGTCCTTAACTAACACGACAGAGTAAGCACACAACAATATAATTAAAAAGCAGTGAAAAATCATACAGATTCTATAGGTAGACCCTACGGAATAGAGTAATGACTCTTACTGCAACAATGAACTGATCATTAGTTTAAAATTTAAACACAGATCTCATGCGATGGCTGGTTCCATAATACTGTTATCGCATCCTACACAGAGAATTCTACCAATTTGAACATCATGTATTATCATACATATATAAACATGATATAACTTCTGGATCCTTACATTTAACCATAAATATCAACGCAGTATTTAAATTAATAATGAGGCCACAACTAAAAAGGGCAGCATAAAAGCACATCGAGGTGAGTGCAAGATACAGGTTTAACAGATAGAGTACTTGGGTTATTCCGATTAGTAGGAGGATAACACTTACGAGTTGAATCTCCATAGGAAGATCGCCCTTAACTAAGTAAATATATAAATAGATAGAGACCAGAAAGTTTAATAACGCCGATGCGAGCATCGTGTCTTCTAAATAACTCATGACAGAGTTATATCCGGGGTGTACGCAGAGTTATGTATTATTTAAACACTATAATATAATCCCACAAGGAACTGACGTGAATCACTCAAGTTTCCTAATATTTTATATCGGATAAATATATATAACAACAGGGTTCTGCACATCATATAATACTCCAGAAAAACTAATCTCAGAACAACTATTACACTACAGAAATCTATCAGAAGAAATCAATGCATGTAGCGATTATCACACATTAGAATTCCATCCATCTATTCAAAGATTTCTACCACTAAGCCGCAGTTCGTAAAACTCCACCTAGATCAGATAAGATTTCTTGTGCACAAGTAAATACACGGAAGTTAAAAGAAAGGAATAATATACAGGGTTAGCTTCATGACACAGATCTGTCAAAACCCTTTTCATCAAGCTGCGCAGCGATTTCTCCCCTCAACGCTGATGATTTCCCCCCCATGATCTTTTTTACAGAGATCTAAATCGGTCATCGTATACCAGCTCTGCTCATTCAACTCGGATGTTTCCCAAACAAGGATAAGATTGTCCATCCTCGCCCACTCTTACCCTAACTAACATGTGGGTAAACGGAATACCAGCCCCCCTTTTTAAATAAGAGATCCTGGTTCTCTTGAGGTAACGCCAAGAGCATAGATGTCCATGTGGCCCTCGCAAGTGGGACAAGTGGCGGTGAAAATTAAATGTAATGTCTGCTACCAAGAAGATATTACTACTAGCACCACTCTAATTTCTCTTCCCAAAATTCATAACGGTTATCATTTAAAGGCAAGTGGTCGAGAGATCCATTAAGGCAACAGCCTCCTTAAAAGTCTCGAAGGCAACCGACTTTGGTGTTTTTTTTGATTTCCCTCCATATATTTAATGGTTGTTAATTCTTTATGACATTCCCCTTTTACCAAGAGGATGCGAATGAAGAAGACCTAACCACTCTTTTTCAATAATACAAGATATATTTTAAGAAGTTTATATTCTAACTTTTAAAAATCTACCTTTCAATACTCATAAAACACTTACATAATAATTTAAGTATTTGGTAACCCAACGTTTTCTAGGAAGGCATATACATATAGATATAAGTCCCTCTTCACCAAGTAAAACGTGTCCCCATTTATACAATTGTTGAAATATTCTATCTTTGAAATTCTAATTTAATAACTTTTATCCTTGCACAAATTTAACATCTTAAAGTGTGATTTATACCTATACATGATAGCTTATAAGCTTAAGTGGTACAAAAAAATAAGTTAGGCTTATCAACACATATTAACCTTACTTAGGTGGATTTCTTTAGGATTTTTAGAATGATCTCCACTAGCTTCTCACCGTCAAAGGTCTACGATTTAGAACATGACTTTTATGGCTCCCTAGCCATCTTACCTTTCTTCTTGGTGGTTTTAGTTACGTATTGTTTAATCGCATTACCGTACTAAATCTCCTAAGCTTAAAATAAGACTTAAAAACATAACACTAGCTCGAGGTCCATTGGTGGGGCCTTGGCCTTGAGCTCCTCACCAAGCCATTTACATAATGCATAATTACAATAATAATAATAATAGGTCAATTTTGGAGGGATGTTACAACGATCCTCCTCAAATCTGCCGCATTTGGAATATAGACTCTATTCTTATAAGTAAGAAGTCCGTCTCCTTCCAAATGATAGCCTTCATATTTCTTTTCAAGGTTTTGTTGCTGCAATTTGCCCTTTATCTGCTCATACACTTCATCTTCAACCATATGGTTAACAATCTGCTGCCTCAAATCTGGTTGGCAAGTACTAAGTGCTGCCACATACATTTCATGTACCTTCCTGCTAAGTGCATCAGCCACCTTGTTTTCTTTCCCTTTTATGTGTTTGATTTCAAAATCAAATTCACACAAAAATTCCAACCATCTAGCTTGCCTAGCATTTAAACTTGGCTGATCAAACAAGTATTTCAGACCACAATGGTCTATCCTTAATTCAAATTTTCTTCCCATTAAGTAATGCCTCCACATCTTTAAAGCATGTACTATGGCTGCAAGTTCTATATCATGAGTAGCATAGTTCTTCTCATGCTCCTTCAACTTTCTTGACTCATAGCATATCACGTGGTTGTCTTGCATAAGAACTCCTCCAAGTCCTTGATTGCATGCATCGGTACACACCACAAAGTCTTTTCCTGGGTCTGCAATTTTCAAAATTGGTGCACTTGTAAGAATATTCTTCAACCGTTGAAAACTTTCCTCACATCTTGGCGACCATTCAAAATTTATCCCCTTCTTTGCAAAGAAGTGATCGGGTTTGCAACCTTGGAGAATCCTTCGATAAACCTCCTGTAGTAACTAGTAAGGCCCATAAAAGATCTCACATTAGTCACATTCCTTGGAGTTGGCCAATTCATAATGGCTTCAATCTTCTCAGGGTCTACAGATATTCCTTCGTCGAAGATGATGTGACCCAAATAATGAATTCTATCTTTATAAAAGTCACATTTGCTCAACTTTGCATACAGCTTATGCTCCCTTAGTAATTGCATTGTCATTCTCAAATGTTCTTCATGCTCTTCTTCATTCTTAGAATAGATGAGAATGTCGTCTAGGAATACAAGAACAAACTTGTCCAAATACTTGCTAAAAACATTATTCACGAGACACATGAATGTAGCTGGTGCATTTGTGAGACCGAATGGTACCACTACAAACTCATAGTGTCCATACCTCGTTCTAAAGGCTGTCTTATGAATATCTTCTTCTTTGATTCTTACCTGATGGTAACCAGACCTCAAGTCAATCTTTGAGAATACCTTTTCTCCTCTCATTTGGTCAAAAAGGTCATCAATTCGGGGCAATGGGTATTTGTTCTTCACAGTGACTTTGTTCAACTTCCTGTAGTCAATACATAACCTGAGTGTTCCATCTTTCTTTTTCACAAATAGAACAGGTGCTCCCCACGAGGACACACTTGGCCTAATATATTTCTTTTTCAACAACTCTTGTAATTGCATCTTCAATTCTAGCAATTCCATTGTACTCATCCTGTAGGGTGTCTTAGACACTGGTGCAGCTCCTGGCACAAGTTCAATTGTAAAATCAATGTCTCTCTTTGGAGGGAGTCCTGGAATCTCATCAGGAAAAACATCCCTGAATTCTTGTAATACATGATAGTCCTCCAATTTAAGAGTTTCATTCTCTGCTGCCTCTAAAATGTGGGCTGCATACAATTGACATCCCTTCCTACAGAACTTCTTCAGCTGCATGGCTGTAATCTGTCTAACAGAAGTCACCTTTGGAATTCCTTTTACAACCCTCGGGTCTCCTTCTTCGTCCATGCATTCAAATGTCTTATTGTAACAGTCAAGTTTAACCCTGTGTGCTTCTAACCAATCCATTCCAATGAGAATATCATAGGAACCAAGTGGCAAAATATTCAGATCTGCATAAGTGAATAGCCCATCCATCTCTAATGGACATTTTTCTACTATTTCACTAACTTTTCTCTTGGTTCTAGTGGCTAGTTGAACTAACCATGATTTACTATGCTTTAATTTCTTAAAAGCATAAATCTCAACAATTCTAGGAGTGACATAACTGTGAGTAGATCCAGGATCAATCAAAATAGAAACAGATTGCTTAGCAATCTTACCTTCAACTTCAACCACAGTTGACTGATGATCTTCCTGGCGGTCGTCTAGTGTTGCATAGCTTCTAGGGATTGTCCTTGCCACTTGACCCACAGTTTCAGCTCCTTGGATGTTGTGAACTTGATTTGGATTCCCATTCCGATGTGGATAGTTCCTAAACATGTGCTCCCCTCCACAAACCCAACATTGAAGTGGTTCTCTTGGTTCCTTTGGATCTCTTGGCTTGTCTCCCATCATCCTAGTTGGCTTAGTCACAACCTGTGATGGTTGCCTTTGTTGATTCCGGAATTGAGGAGGCTTGAATCCCTTCTTCCTTTGATCAAACTTTTCATTTTTCCTATCCTTCCATGCCTTATGGAATTCCGGTTTGCTTTTGTTTTGATCAAAGCAATACTTGGCCTTTCTTATGGCCTCCTCTAGAGTTCGAGGTTCATCAAACTCAATTCTATCTTTATATGATTGGGGCAGTCCACTTAGGAAACGCTGAATTTTCACCTTATCATCTCGAATATACCTAACATACCTCAGCAGCTCCAAGAACTTGTTTGCATATTCTTCCATGGTCAATTGTCCCAATCTCAGCTCATAGAACTCTTTGATCTTATCATCATAGTACCTGTCAGAGAGGTACTTTTGCTTGAAGTATTTCTTGAACTGCTTCCACACGATCTTCCTTTCATTAATCTTCTTCAATTTCCTGATGTGTTCTCACCATATAGATGCTCTTCCATTCAAGTTGAAGATGGATACCCTTGCCTTCATATTTCTCGAGTAGTCTTGGACTTGGAAATACTTTCTCATCTCATCAAATGTAGGAGGTTTTGCCTTCTTAAATTCCCCATGTGAATTGTTCTTATAGTGCTTCTCCCTCTTACTCCTGCGAGATGAAGAGCTTGAACCCTCAATGGATTCTTCAGAGCCAGATGATTCATTAGAAGAGTTTTCTGGAGTATATGTTATGTCTGTAGAAACTCTTCTTGGGCTACTGGCCCTCTTGTGGGAATTCCTCCTAGAACTACTCCCACCCCTTTCTAGATTTGATGTCTGATGCCCATAGTTTATTTGCCTTTGGATGTCTGTCAAACTCTGTAGCATGGCTACATTCAACTGATTTTGTTCTTTTTGAGCTTTAATCATCCTTTCATTATCTTCTCTACAGCTTTGCAACTCCACCCTTAGGCTTCTCATGGTGGCTGCAATACCTGGAGGAGTCTCTTGATTTCTTCTCCAATTAGATTCTGTTTCAACATTTTCAACATGTATGTTCTCCGCCATGGCATCTGTCTCAGGCTCATAGGGATCCTGTGCATCATCCATGATGTTGATTTTCTTGGCCCAACCAAGATCCAAAAATTTCCAACTGTACTATCTAGAATGCTGCCCTGATGTAACTGTGATTCTGCAAAATGTGTTCATCAACACAATTGTTCGCTGCATTATATTCTCAGAAATTCATGAACTACTTTCATGCACGTGGGAAAATATTATATTGACAATTTGTCAAATCATAGAATTTTCTCACAATCAACGACATATGAGGGGGACGACGGGGGTCAAGGGGGCTTGCCCCCTTATGGCTTCGCCACTGCAGGGCGGGTCGAGGGCAGCGCCCTCATTTTTTTTTGGTAAATCTTTCCATTTCGCGCAATCTGGCGCATAAGTTCCATGGCAATTTTCAACTTTCGGCACCTGAAAAATCTCTCTAGAGAATGGCTAAAATTGCTTGTTTCGGAGCAACTCAGCGAGTTCTTTCAACCTGTTTCGGGCCAACTTGTGGAGTTCTTCTGCAGTTTCGAGAGAGAATTCCCTCCGCAGTTTCAGAAGAGAATTCCTTCCGCAGTTTTGGAAGAGAATTCCTTCCGCAGTTTCGGAAGACATTTGGAATTTATTTCCGCAATTTCAGAACGATTTGCCGAAGTCTTTTGCAATTTCGAGGCGATTTGCCAAAGTCTTCCACAGTTGCGAGACGATTCGCCGAAGTCTTCCGCAGTTGCGGGACGATTCGCCGAAGTCTTCTGCAGTTGCGGGACGATTCGCCAAAGTCTTCCGCAGTTGCAGGACGATTCGCCGAAAACACTTAGAAATTTTTTTCTTCCCTTCCCCGGGCACTTCCGCAACTTCGGGCCAACTTGCCGAGTTCTTCCGCCGTTCCGAAACAACTCGCTAAGTTCTTCCGTAGTTTCAGAAGAGAATTCCTTCTGCAGTTTCATAAGAGAATTCCTTCCGCAGTTTCGGAAGAGAATTCCTTCCGCAGTTTCGGAGCAATTCGTCGAATTCTCCCGTGGTTTCGGAGCAATTCGCCGAATTCTCCCGCTATTTCGGCGAAGATTTCCGAGTTCTTCCCGAAACAGACTTAAACAAAAATTTTCAAAAACACTTAAAACAATTTTCGAGTTCCTTCTTTTCTTCTTCCTGTGATGACTGCTGCTCAGCAGGAGGTGATCTTTCCTCTGTAATTTTATTCAACTTAGCCAGTTTAGGCACGATGCTGGTACCTGTGGTGATCAGAAAGGGACCTTCCCATGTGAATGTAATTGGATTTGTCCCATAGAGGTCCAATGCTGCAACCAGCAGCTCTAATACCATTCTGTCACGTCCCCCCCCATCATACCAGTGCGATGGAGAGGATCGTGATGCTAAAACCGGGCATCTAGCCCCATGAGATTTTAAATAAGCATTCACATAATACAAAAGAACATATGGACATGTATAATTATAAGAAAAACACAGCGGAAGTAATATCAATAACAAATCCATCATACATTCACGATATTCATCAAATAAATAAATGCAGAGTTAACACAAGAGAATACTTATCTTAACAAAGTAGTCCCAAGCAACCAGCTATGCATCTGCAACGTTCCACCCAACCATAGGCCAGTTGTGCTTATCAACCTCTTGATACAACTGCCACCCCCGAGCTGGGCATGATTTCTACAAGGAACCAGGGAACAACAGACTCACACATAGCCAAGCATACACCAAGATGAGCCAAGCCAATCTACAATTGGGTTTATCAGGCTGCTAGGAAATGGAAAGAAAGAGTTGCTAAGATAGTGAGCTCAAGCACAGAACCAGGGATAACCTTACAAGATCTATCTAGATTGGCACCCACAATACCTACACACCCAGCACAAGGAAGTATTCTTTTCACTGCTGTACAGTCCCTCAAGCCATACCTTCCCCATCTAATGCTCTCAGGGTGTGCATAGAAGAGTAGCCAAAGCTCTCTTGACCTTCTTGAGAGGTTGTCTCCCCCACTAGGTTTATCAAGCCCTCTCTATCCACTACCACTCCAATCTCTTGCTTACAGTCTCCAAATCAAACAGGGATGCAGATAATCAGCTAACTACAATGGCTGGACAGGAGAAAAACGTTTGTACAGTGATCAGCATGAAAATGATTCCTTGAGCTTCAGAAAAAACGTGGGAAGGCTAAAAATGGACAATGGAGGTTTTGGGAAAACCCCAGGAAGCAGAAATCGTTTTTAGGAAAAATGCCCATGGCAATTCTAGGAAAAAACGACCTCCATACGGTCCCAAATTGCAGCCCCTTCTTCCCAGCTACTGTCCAAAACCAAAAATGAGTTTTTGGGCAAGGAAAACCCTGCGTTTTTGATGAAAAACGTGAATGTAACTTCCAAAAGTCTCAATCTGCGTGAGATGATGAAAGCCCTGGGTGAGGAATGGCTTTGGGCACCATTTCGTGGGTGTTTTCTTGCCCCTGAAGCAAAAATACGAATTCCCAGGTTGATGGCTTGCCCATGCATGAAATTGGCTTCCATACCTCTCCATTCCCAAGGCATTAAGTGCCTCAACCAACTCTTGGAAGAATTAAATGATTGGGTGCATAACCCAAAATGGGTAGTTGGTGGTTTATGGGTTTTCTCATTGACACATGGATTAACACCATTGGCTCAAGGGTTTGAATAATTTCCCTCCCTATTCCTTGTAGAATCATGCCCCCATCTCTTTGTTGCATTGCATAGCTAGTTGTGGGTTTTTATTAAAATTCGCATTTACATGATGTCTTAATTTACATTGTGCCTATCTAGCACAAGAACCATAGGCATCTATTTTTAATTTCCGATACATAAAACGCTAAATCAATGGTGGGGCCTTGGCCTTGAGCTCCTCACCATGATTAAATATCAATATTTACATCATTTATGATTTAATGCGAAGGGGGTCAAAATGGGGACGTGACAATGGGTGAGATGATGCTAAAACGAACCATAAAATAATAATGATTGCTTGAAATCCAAATCAAATTTAAGACTTGATGAATAGTTTCTTGAGATCTCCTTTGAGGCAGCAGGGGTGAGATCAAAACGATCATATGCATGAGAAATTATCTCAAGTAGTGTTTGCTTAGAATACAAATTAGATCCAAGACTTGAATTATGGTTTCTTGAGATCTCCTTTGAACCATGAGAGGTGAGATAAAAAACAGTAAATGCATGAGAAATCATCCCAAGTGAATGGCAGTGGCCATATTCTTCAATAACCTTCTGAAAGCATGGAATAATGATCATATAGTAGTAAATAAGAGGTGATTGCTTGAGGAGAGCGAATGCATTACCTCCAATAGCTGATTTTACCTCCGAAATAATCATGTGATCATGATGCAAACCAACAGACTCTGGTGCAAGAGAGGATCTTGGACCTTCTGCAATATCTAGAGTGTGAGCTGGCACAGAAAGAGAAGAAAGTTGGAGCATGAGTGTAGAATCTGCAGGTTCTTTGTGGACACCTTCAATATGAGATGATATTGGTTCATGATCTGAGAGACCATCAAGGGGAGCAAATGCATCACTGGGATTGCTCTCGAAGGGGTTTGGACCAATCCCTTCATTCTGTCTGCCAAATCTTTCATCCAGGTAGGCCCATAGCTCTTTTGGAGATTCAACATCATCAATGAATTGATGTACCAAGCATCGAGACATAGCAAGCATCATGGTTTCTATGGCTTTGTCACCATTATTTAACCAGTCAATCTTTTCTTCATAGGATTCGAACTCTCTCTCAAAACAATAATCAAAGAGACCATTTCTCTTGAAATGTGCTATCATCTTTGGTTTCCATTCGTCATAGTTGAGTGGAGAAAGAGGATCATAGTTGAATGGAGGAGGATAGATTTATTCTGAATACATGGAAGCTGTAGAAGACCTGCAAAACAATAGAGAATATCTGCAACTGCTACTGCTGCAAAGATGCAGAAACTGTTGCACTCGAAATATTGGTAATAACCTGCAAAAAACTCTCAAGAATGTAGATAAACAATACTCTCAACATAATTTGATACCATGTGAAAATCCTCATAGCAGATCTAAGAGATGATGTATACCTCACAAGAAAGTAATTGATTAAGCAAGAAAATAAAAGAAGAGTGGTCTATGCAGTATAATGAGCAACATTATAATAATACAGTAGAACTTGGATAGAAGCAAAAATACTTCACACACACTAAATTATTAATCACAAATGGACATATAAATAATACAATGCATGAGGATTCGAATGCCTAAGGTGGCAATTCGAATTAGCCTTCATGGAGTGATCAAAAGATTACTGGAGTGTCATCGGAGCACAACTAGTAGTCTATCTCATCATCAGTGGAGTCATCAATGCTCTAGTAGCTGTCAACCATCAGTTAAACTGAGTCTAACTGAGTGTGGTAGGTGTAACTGAGTGTAACTGGAACTAACTGAATGAAGGAGGCTCAGTGGAGGGCGCATGAGGAGCTAACTAGAGTCAAAATGGCCAGTTAAGTCTCACTGGAGGTCCATCGGAGTGATAAGGTCAGTTAAGAGTCAGTTAATCCTTAAATCAAGGAAGGAACTGAAGATAACTGAACTAAACTAAAGTGGTAGGTAAGAAGGGCGCCTTTCTCAACTGGTAGATGAAAGGAGGGTGCACTAAGCTCTAGGAGGGCTGAAACTGAGTGGAAGGAAGGTCCGGGGGCTGCTAACTGAGGGCTAGGTGCTAGGATTGATGAATGGGATGCATGCAAACCCTAAATAATGCATGCAAACCCTAAAGGTGCATGCATGACTAAAAATGCAAATGATCAAAATACTGGTAGGACTAGGATGGAGTATAGGAATATCCTAACAAAGCTTATGGGGAATGTTAGAAATCAAAGACTGTATGATTGAATTTGAAGTCCCTCATTGAGAATTTGTTTTGTTCAGTTAAGAGAGATTTAGATATAGTTTCTGAATATTGATTTCCTTATGAAGAAAGTTTTTTTTGTTTTGTTTTATTATTTATGGACAATAATGCGAGCAGGGATAAGAATAGCGCAACAGACACTAACACCGGAGGCAGCGAGCATCTTAAATCATGCCATAACAGAGGCTTGTCGTCGTGGGCACGGCCAAACGAATCCTTTGCATGTGGTTGCAACACTTTTGGCAGCCCCTGCTAGCCTACTGCGCCAGGCCTGCTAGGCTGTAACTGCACTGGACATAGGTTGCAGTGCTTGGGTGTGATACGACCGAAAGATACGAAAAAATACCATGAAAGCGCTCTCCTAACAATAGGATACTAACAGGGTTTTAGCAATAAAATATCACACATTACCAATTCATCTTGAAATTTCCATGCTAATGCAATTTCTACGCTACTACAATTTTCGCGCCAGGGTTTCTAGGCTCAGTTAAAACAACAATAAGAAAAATACTATGAAAGGGATTTCCTGACAATAGGAAACTGAATGGGTTTTAGCAGTAAACTATCAAACATTACCAATTCATCTTGAAATTTACACACTATTGCAATTTCTACATTAGGGTTTCCACACTAAGTTAAAACAAAGAATAAAAATAGTTGGGGCGCTGAATGGTTAAATCCTCTTACCTGCAAACCTTGTTCGTTGAAATTTCCTTAGCCACAAGTCTAGCAATTCCAGTGTAAAACAGATGCAACCAACAATGCTACTCGAAAACTATAAGAATCTAACAGCCGAAGACACCATATCTCACAAATAAATTGTTGTCTGAATTTGCATTTACAGCCAGTGAAACGAAACCATTGAAATCGTTCCACAAGCATCTGCATATTAAGGGTTTTTGGACACCATCTACTCCCTTCCATACCATGTGAACAATATGAAACCAAATAATGAATTAAAAAGTTATTCTTCCTTCCAAAATAATACATTATGAAACCAAATGATGAAATAATAAATTATAAACAATTATGGTCCAATTTAATTTGAATTTAATGTGATGGTGCACTTTTAACTATAATATCAAGGTTATTTAGTTGTTGTCCCATTGTTAATATGTCAATTGCCATACATTTTCAATTTAACAAAAAATATTAAAATCATATAGTTTTTTCAATTATTAAAAATTAAAATTATAAATTACAATTGATTTAAGTTTTCAATTTAATAAAAAAATAAAAAAATGATTTTATTCTAAATTATAAAACATAAATATTATCAATTTATAGTTTATATAATATATATTATTTTCATCTTTTTAATAAAAAAGCTATAAAGACAATACCCTTTCTTGTTAAAGATAAAATTTATATAAAATTTTTAAATTTTATATAAAAATAAAAATAAATCTTATATAAGGTACACAATTATTTGTTATTAATAAATATTATTAGAAAAAAATATTATTATTTTCATTAAAAATCAACCTAGATAGTCAACCGGGATCCAGAAGTGCTATGACATGCGTCATCATTCATCATGGACATAGACATTGTCGTCGTTGTCATAGTCAACATTACACAGTGCATCAACATCATCATCATCATCATTGTCATCGTCATATTATATAATCACACTAGGTTTTTTGGACCCAAAATCCGATGACCAAAAAGTTGGATTTTCTACATCTTGTCGTCGACCATCTGACAACCTCCATATTTTTTAAACGTCGATCCAAATTCGGATTAAATACGATGGTTGGAACATCGTCGGTTATTTGACTCCCAGAGGTAGTTGGATAACCGACTT
Source organism: Larix kaempferi (assembly GCA_027924585.1). Taxonomy (NCBI): domain Eukaryota; kingdom Viridiplantae; phylum Streptophyta; class Pinopsida; order Pinales; family Pinaceae; genus Larix; species Larix kaempferi. The sequence goes on along the minus strand of BSBM01001606.1, from coordinate 3,981,813 downwards.
TGGTCACTTCACAGGTAGCCGGATATCTTCAGTGTGGGAGTCGGATATCCGACAACTATCACACTTGGAAATGGCTGAAATGCGATGTTGAAGGTCGTCGAAGGTATGGCACAAACGTTGTATTTCTTCATTGTGGGAGTCGGATATCCGACAACTATCACACATGGAAATGGCTGAAATCCGACGTTGAATGCCGTCGGAGGTATGGCACAAACGTCGGATTTCTTTGGTGTGGGAGTCGGATATCCGATGACTATCACACATGGAAATGGCTGAAATCCGACGTTGAATGCCGTCGGAGGTATGGAACAAACATCGGATTTGTTTGGTGTGGGAGTCGGATATCCGACGACTATCACACATGAAAATGGATGAAATCCGACGTTGAATGCCGTTGGAGGTATGGCACAAACGTCGGATTTATTCATTGTGGGAGTCGGATATCCGACGACATGTACATGAGAAAATACCTGGAATCCGATGCCCCTTTCCGTCGGAGGTATGGCCAGAACGTCGGTTTAGGGTTGTGTTGTCGTCGGATATCCGACTACCATATGATATTTAAAAAAAAACATACACTATTATTTGGATCTCATGAAGAGAGCCATGTTGGGTTTCCAATTAACATAGTTGAATCAAATTTGTATATTCATCCTCGTCATTTGACATCTATACGAGTCTATCTATGGTCACCTCTAATTTAGTCTCCGAATTGTGGCATCTCTTTGGCCATTTTCACCCTGTAAATTGAAGGATTCCTGCAAACAAAAACCACTATGTTACGCAAACTTCTTTCAGGGCTTTGTTACATTTGCTTCTAAGATCTTTCATCGCTTTGTTACAAGAATATTACTGAGCTAAAAGTACACTTGATAGGTTTGGATGGAACATATTACCGTGGAAATCCTCTTTATGTTCATTCTCGAGTGACTCAATATTAACAATTCCCATTATCACAAGGGGATACATAAAGTTAGAAAAGGAAAATAAAGAAAACATATAAAGGGATACGTAAAGTTGACAAAGGAAAATAAATATAATTTATAATTTGCATCGAAAAAATAACAGGGTACAAACTGAACTGAGGAGATTCGAACCTATGACCTATGTCTAGTCCCAAGGCTACCACCTTCAATCCCGACCTTATTAATCAATTCCCATCGCCATTTCCTCTCATACGATGTCCCAAAACCATTTCTCTCGACACCTAGTACTCTTCTTCATTCTGCATGCATTTCATTATGCAACTGTCTCAGATTCTCACTGCGTTTTCCCTCAATTAGTTTCTCAATTCAATATGAACCACGCTCACCGTCCAAGGAGTGTTGCCAACGTTCTTGAGTTTCAGCCTGGCAACGGTGACGGTTTAGGGTTGTATATTTCCCTTCAGCTACAATATGGAAAACTCATAGTTCACTGCGAAGGTTTGTCTGACAAATGTGACGGTTTGGGTTCCGTTACCCCAAAGCAATTCCTCAAAGTGTCCTTGAACGACACCGGGGTTATGGAACCCAAACCATCACATTTGTCAAACAAACCTTCATAGTAAACTTTGATTTTGTCATAATGCAGCTGAAGGGAAACATAATACCATGAATCGTCACCGTTTCCAGGATGATACTCAAGACCATTGGAAACACTCCTTGGACGGCGGGCATGGGTCATACTGAATTGAGAAACTAATTGAGGGAAAACGCAGTGAGAATCTAAGACAGTTTCATAGTGAAATGTATGCATAATGAATCAAGCTTGAAGGTGGTATCCCGCCGTCTCCCACTATGAAATGCATGCAGAATGAATCAAGCTGCTCGAAGGTGGTCTCCCATTGTCAGCTGCACTTAAAGCTTAAAGGTGGTATCCTTGGGACTAGACATAGGTTGCAGGTTCGAATATCCTCAGTTCAGTTAGTACCCTGTTATTTTTTCGATGAAAATTATATGTTTTCTTTAATTTCCTATTTTCTTTAATTCCCTAGCGTAAGAGGAGCCATTATGGGAAAGTTGCAGCCCTAAAAAATGATGAACATTAAATATACCATTTTGGAAGGGTTTAATGTGAGGTTAAGGATATTGATTCCAAGGAAATTAAAGAGAAGGTTAAGGATATTGAATCCAGTGCATCATTTACTCAGCCTTTGAAGTTGTGGAAACTCGAAATTGGTTATGATGAGCAACCAAACATCACAACAAGCTCCAATCAATTGTCAAAATTTAGATGACATGCGAGTGGGTTGTAGAAAGCCAACATCGTAGCCATTCATTGAGATCCTCTCTGTTTCAAGAATAATTTAATATTCTCTACTGAACAGGGCCAACCACGTGAAGGTGGAAGATCTTATGGCCCCTCCCCCCTCTCACATCACTCTCAATTCCCCATACCCAATGCATGTACTTGAAAAAAACAAATATGTGCAAATGCATCCATATTTCATCATAAACTTTCATCTACCATTCATTCAATAAAGGCTAACATTCATTAAACCATTGTTTCATTCAGTCAACACATTCATACAATAAAAGATAACATTCAATAAACCATTCATTTATTCAGTCAACACATTCATTCAATAAAAGATGACATTCAATAAAGGTAACAGTTTACTACATTGAATCATTAAGCCATTAAACCATTCATTCATTCATTAGGCCAAAAATCATAGACGATATATTATTATAAAAAATAATTAGACGACATTTTTCTAGTCACTTCTTTTTAATTTTTCTTCTCTTTAGTGGTAAATAATCTCTAAGAGGAGAATCTACATCTCGAATTTCTCTTCCAGTTCTTGGTTCTTCATTAGGCGCTTGTGGTGATGTTTGCATCCTAGAGTGATGATCTAGACGTGGATTGTGCGGCAAGGGGTTCGGATTTGCTGCAACAATGTGAAAATGTTACATCATTGTATTTTTCTATTGTAATGACAAGTATTTCATTTAAAAAAAGCATTACAAAGGTGTTTTTTTATCTGGTGTGGCCACATCATGTTGTTCATGTTCTTGTCCAGGTTCAACCTGTACACTTTCACCCTCTACATGCTCTACAGTTGAAATATGGTGAACTACAATTAATGTTCACCATTTGCAATGCTATACATAAAATTGTAGCATATGAATAAATTCATTACCAGGATTCGAAGCATTATCTTCGATTTGTTGTTGTCCCTCCTCGACATTAGGGGGATCATTGCTTTCCTGCTCAAAATAGAGTCAATATTTTTTGTCAAGTATTTATAACGAACAGATTGCACAAGCAATAAATCTTCATTAAAGTATATATATTCTATTTACCTGTGCACCAGATGGATTGGTACCAGAAGACTGTGTTTGCCTAGACAAGCTTTTTCGGCGTTCAACAACAGCTCCAAAGCCTTGCTTGAAGCCAAGTTTCATGTCTTCCTCAGTGGCCTGTTCATTGAATCATTCGGCCTGCATATTTGCATAATGTTGTTAATTAACATTTTGCGGTGCAATAAAACGAAAAATAATTTGCAATTTATTATTTGTATGCATTATTGGTTTTTCGAAACTTACAATTCATGTCGCCAAATTGGAATAACCACCAGGGCCAAGCTTGTGCTGACCTATTTTTTCCAATCTTGCCTTTGTGGCCTTTGATGTGTCTGGAAGCCTATGCAAGTGTTGAAATACGTTGGATGTTCCAAGTTCGATATAGAAATCAATAATAATAAGGTTTAGAATTACATTGCGGAAAGTATTGCATACCTCCCTGTGCCTGGTGCTATCTTTCCTTCTTTTCACTGAGCCCTCTCCTTTCCATCCTCCACTAGATCTTTCCACTCCATTGGTGGAATCATTGGAGGGTGCTCATACCTATGGTTTTTTTCCAGGTGGGTCCTATATTGGTCTTGGACAACCTTGATATGTTGTCCAGCCTTTTTCAAGACCTCGGCTTGATCGAAGGTCTTGTCGCCGAACAGGCCAACCAACCGATTAGTGAGTTCATTTTTTAAATATTTCGGTTGTCTATCCCACCTTGTTCGGATGGCGGGCCCAAAGATCTCCAAGGACCCGTCATTCATTTGTTTATAGAAAACATCATTTCCTGCAAAACGATCATGCCATGATCATAATTACTTGAAAGAAAACATTTTATCAGTATATTACAATGAAATTATAAACACTAACTTGATCAATGTATATTAATTACTTGGGATCTTCTCAATCTTTATTGGCAGGATATCTTTGTCGACCAAAAATGTTGCCTCCATTGTTCCCCTGCTAGTGACACGAGTAGATCCTGGAAATGCAGCTAGGTCGATATCAATATTACTAGGATTCTCGGTGTCGACCCCTTCTTCTGGACGATCCAGTGTGCGTCGGTCACTAGCGGCCAGTGCGCTCATATTTGGGGTCAGTGGTGTGTCAGAATGTGTTGCCAACTGTTTAGTTGACAACAATGGCTAAGGAGTCGATGCACGTGGAGTCGTTTTCTCACGATGTCACATCTCTCCATGAGCCTCACTGGGGCCAACACCACCTTGACCACTATTGTGTGGTATCCGATAATTCTGTGAATTCAAACCACGTCTTATATGTTTAGTACTATCATATAAAAGATAAAATTATAAAGTTATAAATGAATTATTTTATGATTCAAGATTCCTCAACTTACTTGCAAGGATTCAGATTTTTGTTCCAACAATTCAATCCTTGCCATAATCTAGCTTGTCTGCGGAACCTTGAGTAGCAGAGAAACAATTTCCGGACTATATTTTTCCAACAATTTGTCTATCATCTTAAATGGGTTTGTGGCTTCACCAATTATGTCAGAATATTTAAACATCTCAGCCACTTCAGGATCTACTGAATATTCTTGCGATGCTGTTTCAAACAACGAATCACTGGGATGCAACAAAAATATATAAAACACTACTGAGTTCTATCATGATAGATTCCTAAAATTATATTAACAAAACATATATATCATGAAAGATTCCTAAAATTACAACTAGGTTTACTTGGTGCCTAGACGATGGTGTCGTCTGATCCACAGTTGTGGACTTGCCCCGATCATCAGGCCCCTGCAAAAAAAAGTAGAAAACCTTATCACAACGAAACCAGTATACAATGAAAAATACATAACAAAATAAACATTATGCTACGTATTATATTGGTACAATTCCAATATTGGATTATACTTGCAACCTAGAGGATCGTGATCCACTCATCGGATCGATGCTCATAGGTGACTTACCTCGATCTGCTAATATCTGGGAGCTGCCCCTTACAGTTACCTAAATAAAAAACATAGTGAAAGTAACCTAAACGAATCCAAAACTAATCATGAAAAAACACATCGATTAAAAACTATTATTAAGTATTATATTTTTACTATTACAAAGATGTATACCTGTTACGTCGAGGGTACTATGACCTTTGCAGAACCAGACTGCATTAAAAACATAGAGAAAATTATGTAAACGAAATAATTAGATAACATTATATAAACGAAACCAATATACTAATAATGAAAAAATAAAGCAAAAAAAAACTATTTTTTCTTATTATATTTGTACTATTACAAAGATGTATACCTGCTCCCTCGAGGAAGATGTACTCCTCCGACCATCTGTTGGCGGGGATTTATCCCGACCACTACCCTGCGAAGTAAATATGGAAAATTTAAACAAAATAAACTAACGAAAAAATCCTTAATATGTTAAATTCATTAATAAAAGGTTGGGAAAAATGTTATATGTACCACTCCCATAGTAACCTTGTTTGTATCTACTCGGTTCAAATTGTAATTAATAAGCAACACTTCCCCTGTAGATATTGATTTAATGGCAACTACAAAAACACAGTTTCCTTCACGCCCCTCAAATTCGCAGTTTGGTTGCTTAATTGTAGACCCTGGTTGTGTACTATTTATAAACCCCACAACATTCCCTGTGGCCTTTGGCCTTCCGTCCATGTACAACGTCGCTCCTTTATTTAGATTTTTGTCTTTCAACTGTAAATAGTTTGCTGATAATCCATATCTACGCATACTTTTTGTATATTGGACCAGGCGCATCCAATCTTTGTAGTTGTAACAGGGTCCAACATACTCCATCAATTCTGTACATGTGCCGTGAGGGACCTTTATGCCATCCATGCAAAACAACCAGAAACCATGTATTGACGACGGTGCAATTCGATATATCCTCTCGTTCACACAAAAATCTGTGTTCGGTTGAGGAAGATCCTTGGGTACCCATTGTTTCACTAAATGTCTGTACCTCAAGGGCACCTTGACATCGTCTATTGTCTCATCATCATAGGAACATGACCCCTCTCGACCCTGAAAAAATTCATTGCATTTATGGAATTTTCTTCTGGTCTTTTGACCTCTAGTTGATACAACTCTTCTACACCTACTGGATGTCTCACTTTCCTCTAGCCTTCCTAAACTCCCCTCGCTCAAGGAAGACAGATCTGACAAATACCTATTTGGTTCTACCTGCACCATGGGAAAAAAGTTTAGATATGACCGCAAGGCATAGCGCCTCTTAAAAGGTGACATGTAGCGCCTTTTATAATGTTACTTGATCCTCATTCCCTTTCTCAACATGTAGGCATTCGAGCGATGAGGAAGACGATCACTTTATCTTTCTTATGAGTAGAAATTCACGCAATTATGAGTTGTCTTTTATTGCTACTTTGGGTCTTGACTCCCATATCAAACCATCCAACAATCAACTTTGTCGTCATTGCCCTAAAGTCTCTTTCATCCCATCAGTTTGGGTTCATCACCTCGGTAATTGAATTTTAGTCACATTGGTAAGATATTTATATTCAACAATAATAATATAAAATAAAAATAACTAACCATTATGGAAAACTTCTAAAAGTTTTTATGACTTTTAAAAGTAAGATCTTTTAGGTGGTTAATAAGTGTTCACAAATCCTCAAAAACAATATTTTATATCATGTTGTGGAACTTGTATAATCTTATTCAAGCATGGTCTTCTTAGATGACTGAAAGTAATTGAATCAAGCAAAAACGGAACCGTAAACATGTAAATTGTTTTGAAAAATGGTAGCTTTCAGTCATACTCCCAACTAATGCTGCCTTTGGACAATTACTTGTAATCTTGACTTGGGTATTTATTGCATAACATAGATTTTCAATCATATTGACACAGAGAAAAGAAGGGCTTTCTTTATATTATCATGACATAGTTACAAATATTTTCTTTTCAATCTTTATGACAATTTGAATGGACAGACCCCACTCATAGCCAAATACTTTTGAGATATTTACAAATCATCGGAGTATGGGGGACCATATATTTCTCGAAAGACGTTGGATTCAATCCTTCATGCCTTTGAATAAATAGACCTCAAGAGCACGTGTCTATTATGATGCATGTGGACGTCTATGCGGGTTTTGACAAGCCACCGTTCTTTGTGTTTAATGTAGTACCCAAGGATTTGATCCTCAGTAATCTTTGTCTGCAAAATATCTTTGACCTGTTCGAGAGATTCTCCAACTTCCCATTTTAGATTATAAACAATAGCTGGTTCTAATGTTGTCAGGTTGATGCTAAATGACCGCCACTAGTTTCTCATCCAATCAGGGACGTAGAATGCAGGATCCTCATGGATATGTGTAATTTGAAGTCCAAACTTTAGCATGGTATAATATGTTCTATCTGTATTTTCTTTTCTCAAGAATTTCCACCATAATTTTTTATATTTTTCATAAGTGTGTGTAGTACTTGGAAACCAGAGACTAGCATCTTGATGTGGCTATGCTTCCAAAGAACGTATCCGGTTAATACAGTAGTATTGTTGGTCTAGTTGTAGCACGGGGTGATGTGTAGAGACCTCTGTCGAGATTAAGTTAAGATCATGGTAGAGGTGTGTTAACCAATTGCTAGCATCAACTGCTTTTCTCAGGGATTTGTTGTAAATCATCTTTGGTACAATACTGGATCCCATAGGAATTCTTCTGAGTTCTGGCACTAGTCTAATAAAAGCATCAGATCCCTGTAAGTTAGCATCTAATACTTCAGCATGTCTCAACTCCCACCTAGGTTTCCAGTCTTGCATATAATCCAACCAACTCATGTTATCATTAATAGTATAGATATGATGTTTTCCTCCAGTCCAAGCAGAGATTTCCATGTTTACTTGTGGGTTATGGGCCCACTGGATTCCACTTTGACCTTCTATGCTCACTTGCCTTGGGATCGCTTGCACCAGGCTTGCTTGTTTCAGGCTCGCTTGTTAAAAATTAACAACATACTTCTATGTCAAATATTCTCTTGTTAAAAAGTCAGGAATGCTTTTTGCTTTCCCAGAAATGTGCTCATGAACAGTACAGTTATAACATCAAAACAATGCTTTCCATATTGCTAACTTTCCTTTTGTTGTTGTAAATTTGATTGTGTTGTTTAGCACAAATGGAAGACTGGAGCAATCTGTTCTTATGATAAAGTCATGGTTCAACAAATGAATCTAGAACTTCTCTATGAATCTAAGTGCTACAAGGATTTCTTTATCAACAGTGGCATAGTTCTGCTCAGTTTTTTGTCAGGACACTTATTCTCCAAGATAATTTTCCTCACAAGTTCAATCGAGGAGTTCCACCACTCTTAAAATTCTTTACCAACAAATATAATTTGATTACCAACAATTTTGTCTGACAGGAGAAGTCTTAACTACTTAATTCAAATTATTTACCATATATTTGATTACCAACAATTTGATTACTTATGTCTTATAACCAACACATATTTGATTACCTGGGTGTAGATGTTTCCTGTAATATACTCAGAAGAGTTATTTTCAGAAATGACTGTGCCTCTTAGAGGCCAGTCAACTCTAGGAACCAAGTGACCCTATTATAGGGTTAGTACAACCCAGAGAGAGATAGATGACTGGGCTATGGTACGGTCAATTAAAGAAAGTCAATGACCGTCAAAAGGCTCAGTACAATCACAATAAAGATGAGCTGATAGCCAGCAGACTGAGGCCAAAGAGACTCATGGCCCCCAATAAGGTACAAGGACCAACCAAAGGGTAAAAAAACCAACCAGTAAGGTACAAGTAAAAAAGAAAAGAGTGGGTATAAATTAGACTCATAACCCTTGGGACTAAGGGGGTGTACTACCTCAAATGTGGAAAAACTACCATAGTTATACCCACAAGACCAAAAACATAAAAGGCGGTACAAATCAAAAGATAACTCAAGATCAGTAAAAGACCCAAAAGGTGAGAGGCAAGGTACCACAAAAAAATGAAAGGACCAAAATTAAAGGGCAAGCTACCACAAGACCAATAAACAACAGGGTGTAAGGACCAAAAGTAAATCAACCATTGTGGGGAAGGTACAAATAAGGTCAAATATATATTGCAATAGCTCCTTGTAACTACCTGTTATTTGACATGCCAAAGAGATGGAAGGTCAAATAATGTCAAATATATGCAAAGCTCCTCGTAACTACCTCTTATATGAAATAGCTCCTTGTAACTACCTCTTATATGCAATAGCTCCTTGTAACTACCTCGTGTAACTCAAATAGGACCACCAAAAGGTATGCAAGAAACCTTCCTAACTAAGGTCTCGAGGGTCGTACGAAGTGGGTATAAATACTCATAACAACTTGAACCAAGGGGGTGTACCTCAAATGTGGAAAAACTACCGTAGTACCCACAAGACCAAAAACATAAAAGGTGGTACAAATCAAAAGATATACCAAGATGAGTAAAAGAACCAAAAGGTAAAAGGCAAGGTACCACACAAATATTATCGAAAAAATGGAAGGAACATAAGACAATCAACCAAGGTGGGGTATAACCAATCATCTCTCTCTCAAATGTACCATTGTTCCATATAACCTGAAAGACCATCATTACAGTAAACGGAAAAGTCCACACGGATGATGTGATCACGTGGTCCTCTAGACTACTCCTAAGGTCAAGCGTTAGTGGCTCCATCAAGGGGTGTTCATTCCCTTGAGAAGACCATCTAACTCAACCATCTCGAAGACCTAGGGGACATCACACATCATCAGATAATTGGTAATTGATCATGTAAGAACTCAAAAACCCTAAAGCAACCGAGCGTGCAGATGGGGAGCTAGGAAAAGACAGGGCTCGCAGGCCAAAAAAGAAAGCTCAAAAAACTGTACTGGGACCGGTGTCACAGTAAGCGAGCTGAAACAAAAGTGGCCAGAATGCCAACACGCAGCACTAAAAAGAAAAAGACCCTATAAAAAGGTGAAATAGCAAGCAAAATTCCTAACTAGGAGCTGGAGACCTCGACAAATTGTATCCTTTGCAAGGTAATGAAATCCAACTCGAACAATACGAAATGAGAGACCGATAATGGAAGGATATCCCTCTACCAAAAGGGATCCTGGGTAAAAGAGCCCTAGAAGAAAAGTCACTAAGCTACCTCGTTCATGACACGTCGGAAAAGGTTTTCGGCACTTTTGTTTTATTGTCCCTATATCACCATCACGGTAGAGTACAAGGAAGACAATGGATCGATATGCCTTAGGTGCTAAGTGGAGTGCGGCATTCCACAAAGTCCATCCGGAATCAATCCTCGCGGCTTAACCCCTGAAAAAATGGGAGGCCCCTCCACAAACTGGTCGATGACCGTGTCAATAAATACTAGAGGATTTTAGTATCCTAGAGGACAACAGCTATGTCTCAAATGAAAATGACAAGGGAAAATTATTTGGATGCCTATCCTCGGTGTCCTACCTAACTACCAAATTATTTTTATCCTCAAGCGAGGTTAAAGTGTGTTGAGTTAGCGAGTTCAATTTTAATGGTTGTATTACTCAGTCGGGTGATGGAAGTGAAACTCATGGTGTGATGACTGACTCAAACCATGCAAATGCATATGAATAAAATAAGCCTTTCCTTTCAATGAATGCTAGCTAAGGTAAGGAGAGATTTCTTTCAAATTATAACTACTCTTTCAAATTAAATGAATGCAGCAAGTGTTCAAGTTCATTCATGGGACCCCAAGTAGAGCTTCAAATATACTCAAGTCATGCAAATGAATTCATCACATAAAACAAAGTGATAGAAAATATAAGGAATTGTATATATCCATGTTCATAATTCTTTAGGCACACTTATAACATTTTTCAATCATTCATCACAAAAACACAGTGATAGTAGAAACAATAAATTGCATGTAAATGTTCATAAGCTTAATAAAAAAATAGTAACCACAACTCGGGAAGCTATACCACATTTTTTTTTATGACTATAAATACAAGAGTATCCTAATCATGAGCAATACATCCTTTACTTTTACATCATGAGCAATACTAATCATTTCCCCTTTAGCTTGCATTGAGTACCTTGACATCAATGCCCCCAAGCTCTTGCCTATGGGAATTGAAACTTCCCTCATACAACCATATAGATGATAATGATTGGTTGTTGTTATTTCTTTCTTAGTACCCAAGTTTGTCATTCCTAGTGTTCGGGCAAAGATCTAATTCCTTGAGATGTTAAAAATTTCATCTATGGCACATCTATCCCACACATTAGTTGAATTGGAATTTCAAATATCAAATAATTAAATTGGAAAAAAATTACCTTATATTAGAACTCCCATCAATCAGCTTATGGTCATGTTCATTTTCCTCAGTTCCTCTAATTTTTATTGCAGACAGAGTACTATCAACTAAGCTCAAAGTTTGATTGTAGACAGACTACTATCAACTAAGCTCAGTTCCTCTTGTGTGATATCCCACGCTTCGAAGAAACTCTAGACTCTGTGTACCCACTCCCGCCGTCCGACGCTTGTTTCCAAGCTGAAACTCAAGACCGCTGGAAACACTCCTCGGACGGAAGGTGTGGGTACAAAGAGTTAAATCACTTCTGGTTTTGTGATAAAAAAATAGAGGTCCAAGTCGAACAAAGAAAATATATTTATAAATACATATATATATATATATTTTTATCATGATACAATAGGGGAATATCATGATGCTAATGGTGTTATAGGATCTATCTCACATGGTTCTACTTCATACTGGGATGGGGCCAATTAATGAACTGCAGCACTATGTTGTTGCTGGTTTTTGTGCCTCTATGCACGCATGTTCAACCCCTCCATCGAATCACATTGGGGAATGAAACATTGTTCACCCTTATCAAACTCTTTTGTTATTTTGATTGTGGAAACCAACTTGTATGCACTGGGTTGCAACACTATAACTGTTAGTAGCTAATTTCATTCCTCAAATTTCAATTACAACTTAGCAAACTATTTTGTCATTCTGTTTGCGGAAATCAACTTGTATGCACTAGGTTGCTACACTCTAACTGTTATTATCTATTGTCATTCCTCAAATTTCAATTATAGCTTGTTCATATTTCTGTGTGTCCTAGCTTATCATTCAAAGTACTTTATTATTTTTTCAACAGAACATTATGGTAGAATTTTAGCATCCATTGTAGCTTAGCTTTTTTTGCTTATCTACCACTCATTATATATTGGTGAAATGCCTTTTGTATTTCCAGGGAAATACTACAACTCATACATGAGCACCTTGTAGATTTGGGACTCCTAGATTCAACAAAAACTCTGTTGAAGGAGGCACCTATAGCACGATTACCATCAATAGCATTGCCGCATTGAAATTGATGCTAAATTGATGTAGACAAACTCTTTACATTGTATTTTCTATCGCTAAGATGATGCCTTATAGAGACTGCATCAAAAAAGACAACAATCCGTCAATCCAAAGTTGACTCAAATCATGACCTTTGTAGCATCATGTTTTGCATTGTCCCAACTTGAAAAATTTCCCAAAAAATGCTATAGAAAATGATGCCAAATATGATGCCAAAATATGGTATTGTAGTAGTGAGTGTAGGTCAATTGGCCTACAGAGCGCATTATAAACCACATATAACTTAAGCAACAACAAGAATCATGCTTGTATCATGCAATGGTCACTTGTATCCTATGGGAAGCATCGATCAATCTACCACAATTTTTGGATCAGTGATAATGGAATCCCAGCTATCATTGACTTACTCAAGCTTTTGAGAGACTTTTCAATCTTTGAGATGACTAAAGTGCACTGTGGAAATTTGTCCTTCTAGTGCTAGTGCAAGAGAGGCCAACTATGGCATCTCTCTTAGTGTTCTTGAATAGCTCAACCCATATGATGGAAATTTTATCCTCTAGACTATTGGGACTAGCAATAACATGCTAAGGGAGAAGGATAATTTGCATGTGGTTCCCTACTTATGGTGCCAAGAGAACCACCTCAAAACTCCAACGCAATTTACACAAATGCAACATTTCCATCTCTACATGTTGCTCCTACACTTGGATATGCAAATGGAGATTTGTACATATTAGGGAGTCGTCATACTATAGAAATCACTTTATATATTTAATTTTCCTAAATAGAGATTCATTTTTTTCATCAACTCACCTTGACATCCTCTCTTTATAGTTGTCATGGTTTTATTTCTGCACCTACTTTGTACTTTTTTAAGCTGGGTACTTGCCTCTTTCTGCTTTGATAGATTAGCAATAGGGATTGTTTTCACACTCATAGAATGTGCTTACAGTTGATGTACCTTTGAGCCCCATTGACCTACGTATTGTGGTTTTTTGTTGGACATTAATATCCATGTGGGTTTGTTTACCTGAGCTGTAAACACAGCCAACTTGTGATATGACAGGTTTGGTATGTTTTCAGCAGGTTCAAACTCACATACCTTCATAGGACAGGTTGTTTTCCAATTTAACCCAAATTGATTGTAAATTCCCCCTATTGTGATCAATGTAAATTTAATGGACATCTGCCACCCTAAAAAGATGAATCTGGTATAGCCGTGATTGGACTCTTCCGCCACCACAATCCAAATTTGAAGCTATTATATTCTAAGTGTTAAAGATGCTACAGTACTACCCCAGTCGTAGGCTAAAATTGCCACAATCCAAGTCATGATGGTTTGATTGAAGTCTGAAGTATGATGATGCATGCTTACCTTTTATGAATTTACTAATCCTGATGAATGATACAATGAAACCCAATTTTAAGAAGATGAAGACTTTAAAACAAACCTTAATAGCCTGAAATATTTCCTAAACCAGAACAACAAAAATGGGTAAGCAAAATCGAAGTTCCGTTTTCCGTCAAGGCGGCTTACAAATTGATTTAACTTTGACTGTAATGGCACCAACCGCAATTTTAGGCCTGTATAATTATGTTCCTTTTATATATATACGTTTCCAATACATCAAATGTTTCGTTACTTTGCACCCTGGGGCCACTTTCTGGAAATTATCATCTTCAAGCCGCCTCGACGGAAAATGAAACTTCGATTTTTCTTATATCATGATTCTAATGGTGTTATAGGATCTATCTCACATGGTTCTACTTCATAATGGGATGGGGCCAATTAATCTTACTGTCAAAACTCATATGGTGTTGGTAGGCGGTTTGGTAGAGTGCTATCGTAGCATCTCCGATGCTGCAACAAGGCAAAAGATGACGTGAATGGCGAGGAGTGGAAAATTAGTTATGTATTTTGGGTCAATTGTACCGCGGAATGCGGGTTTTGGGTCATTTGGACCACATATTATGTAATGTCGAGTCAGTCATATCGCAGAATGCGGGTTTTTGGTCGGTTTTGTACCAAGTTAGTTAGATATTGGGTCACTTGTCCAAATGTCGGTTAGGAAATTGTTAGTAAGTGGACAAGCATTGTAATGGCAGAAGCCTACATATAGATAAGAGTCATAGGTATTAGAAGAAGAAGAGGGAGAAGAAGACGGAGATGGAGACGAAGAAGGAGAGATAGGAGTGGAATCAAGGTGAAGAGAAGCGCATGTTTTTGGTTGTTTCTGCGCATCTGTGATATAATGCCGAGACCTGATCTTGAGGAGATATTGTATCTAAGATTTTGTAGTGATAATATGATATGATGAAACTGTTCTGGTGCAACTCCTGGGTTCTTTCTGTTTATTTGTGGTAATACAATGTCGCACTTCATGAGTAATGCTATGTTTCCTTGATGCAATGTTGCTTTACTGTTATTATTGCGATGATAATGAATGCTGTGATTGAATAATGCATTACGAATACATATCAAATGTTTGAGATTTCGGTTTAGTGTTGCAATAGAGTTAGTTCATGTAGCCGCAACCCTCCTCCTTCCTCGGCGGAAACATGGTTCCGTCTGCTCTTCTTGGACGCCTCGGGTGAGACCTCATCTGCTCTATAGGTGTTTCTGGGCGAGATAAAACCTGCTTGGGTCGGTGCTCAGGGAGACTGCGGCATGTGTCGACAGTGAAGTGGAACCCCTGTCGACTGGAGTCGCGTTGGTCAACAAATGGTTCCGTTTCTAGGACCGTGTGAAGAGTGAAAGGAGGACATGTTGTGGCACCTAACGAAGCCGGAGATACAGAGCTGGTTTGACCAGAAGTTGTGGGAGTTTACTGAAGAAGAAATCCGGAACACGTGACTGACAGTAGATCACTGGGTGGGTGTTGATGCCTCGGTTGTGCAGGTTAGATGCAAAAGGTGCTGGAATGTTCCAAGACACTCAACAGAGGAAGAAAACCCAAGTTGAAAGGCTTCAAAGGACCCTGCGCAAGGGAAATTCTATCCCCAACCTGTTTGGTGTGGTGATCCCCCAAGGATATTAGGCCTTCGCTGGCACACTAAGAGTAAAATGAGTTGACCTATGAGATCAGTTTTCTAGTCAAGGAAAACCAAGGTGTAGATATGGTAAAACAAAGCTAACCTAACCTATTTTAGAAAAGGGAAACTAGTCTAAGTTAGTCCTGTTCTAAAATGAAAGCTTGATCTCGTGCAGATTAACCTTGAGTTGTGATAAATAAGTAAATTACAACCTTTCATAGAAATGATTATAATTGTTTCACTTATTCACTTAAATCACAATCCGTTAATGAAAATTAAAAGATAATAATTCAAGTACTTAAGCCTGTTCAAGATGAATCTGTAATTACTTTGCTAATTGAAAAATTAACAATAATTATTGTGCCATGAATCACTTGCAGAAATCGATAAAGAAAGTATTTAAATTGAAGAAACTCAATAAAACACTTATGAGCATAAGTCAGTCATACAGGGAAACCAATATAATAGATCCATACATTTAAACATATGCAAAAAGATATCATGCACTGTAGATGACAATCTGAAGTACACAATAAAAAATTCTCAAATAAACTTGAAGAATAACAAGAGATAGATCAAAATATTACTTTATTGTATTAAAAGAGGTCTTGTACAAAAATTACAAAAATGCTCTGCTAAATAGAGTTTCTCCAGTCCAATCTCCTGCTGATTTGCAACTCGAAAATTACCAACCCCTAACTACGAGAGGTATCATTCTTTAAATAATTACAACAGAATGCCAAAATAGAGATCCCTAGAAAATAGAGATTACAAAATCAGATCCAACTATTGATCCAATAAATCTTTCCATTTCTCATAAATGCCTAACAATTCATCTAAGTTTGGGAAATTGACAGATTCTAAAGATAACTGAGCATTGCACACGTTATTCTCCATGTCATGTTTTGCCAGCTTATGCCAAGTGTGGAGATACATATGAATCTTTCCCTCCATGATGACCGGTTCTCTAACTATTCGTCCTTCAACACTGGTTTTTCGAGATTGATTGCTTAATCGAAAAGATACTCATGACACAACAAGAATTCAATCCCGACTTGCTAGTTATTGGCATCAGGTGATTTGGTTTGTAACTAGTCTGCCGTGGGAACTCCTAAGTTAAGAACTTTACTTTAAAAAACAGAAAAATCCAGTAAAGGATCCACTTCAAGAGGATTTGGCAAAACATCAGGCTCTTGGTTGATTATAAAATCCCGTATAACATCGTCATCATGATCAGTCAGCTCCTCGGGAGCTTTCTTCTCTTTGTCATTAAGAAAATGCATGCAGACAGACAAAGCTTCAGAATCTTCTTCCCCGCTATCACTGCTTAAGTCGGGAATACCTGCATCAAAAGGTGGTGACAAAGGTTCTTGATATAGCAGTGGATAGAGCTCTTCATCTTCAAAACTGGGATTGAAGAATTGTTACTTGTCTGCATGTTACTCATATCAGATACGTTCAGGAGGAAACTTAGCAAAATTACCACACAAAACTTTCTTCTTGAGGGACACAAAGGACGAGCTAGAGGTTTCATGCTTGTTGCTAATTTAAGGCCGACTGATAAGATGGAAATAATTAGGCAGGATAAATTGCAATGATTAAAATTATACGACCGATCTATTGTAATTATCTCAACTGTAATGAAATGAGCCCAAATGTGCGATAGTTAGATCTAAGCTTGTGCGAAAGTACAAATTCAATTACCAGTCGCAAGGCTTAAATCGCTTTTACAACCTCGTTATTAGAAGCAATTTCACATCAGCATTTATGACTTCAGGTTTATGACAAAACAAAAATTATGGCTTGAAGAACAGACTGCGAAGTGACTGAAAAAGAATCCTAATTACGCAAACCGACAATTTTGCATACTTATCAAACCGAAATCAAATGACCGGATTTAACAAAAATAAATGTAAGGGTCTTGCAGTCCGAAATAAGCATAATGGCATAAAATCTCAAGGAGATGAAATGAATAACGAAGAGTTACCAAAACGAAACGAGACTGTCAAATACAGAGGGTAGCAGAGATAGTAACCTAGCCAGAGGCAAAGGAATATAAGTTCCAAATTTTTTCTGGTAGGATTCAACAGTAAAATTTTCATCGTGACGAGATAATTCTTCAAATGTAAAAACGTAAAACTAAAATAGAAAAAAAAACCCTATTAAAAAAAAAAGATTAAAAGACACTCGCGTGACCAAAATGAACGGACGACTGAGATCGATTGAAGCGGGGTGCAGGGTTTAGTTTTATTCATTAAGTTTATTCAAGGATCCCGCAAGCCGAAACCTAACAGTACGGATTGCGGGTTGCGGGACTGATCAAATCGCAAAACGGAAAGCCCATTCCCGAAAGCCGCATCCCGAAATTGTGGGTTGCAATTTTCGCACGAAAATCTTACTCACAAAAACTTGTTAAAGGATCCCGAAAGCCGCAACCCGAAATTGTGGGTTGCGGGGTCGCGTAACGGTACGGTGGAAAAAGGGCTTCCGAAAGCCGAAAGACGCAACCGTCGGGTTGCGGATTTCGGGTTGATTAAAACCAAAGGTGAAATACTCAAAATTTGAGGAAAAATACAAACCATACAAGTGAAGATCATCCTGAAAAAAAAGAAAACACACAGAACAAAAGCAGGGGTAAGAGATCTAAGCATACCAAAACCAACTACTCATATTTACATTGAAAACTCACCCAAATACCTCTGTATTTATTAAAAAAAAACAAAAAATGGGGTTCCCGTGCTTGAGTTAAGCATGGGATCTGTTGTGGCCACAACAAATGGCGACTGGCTGGGAAGAACCAGTTATCTCTGCAACAAAATTCAGCTAGAATAAAATATGTTAGCCACATCACTTTTTCAACCTGAATTTTCCAAAATTGTTCACAAGAGAGACAATTAACGAGCATGGAACATGAAACTAATAAATCCCCATACATGATCATGTTGAAAATAATGCAAATCTGATTAGGGGGTTTGAAAAAAAACAACTGAGATCCTTTACCTTTATGTGATCATGGAGAAGCAGCTTGTGTTGAACCTAGGCACATACTTCAAAATGCTCCTGGATATCCTAATTACACATCACCTTTATTTATCGGGATTTTATTTACACGCAATATTTGATGAGATTCTTCCCTTTTTTATTTTTTTAGATATTTTCTTTTCGAAAGAACTGTGTATATAAGACCATTGCCCTGACTTGGTGATCATATATAGGCAGTGCCATTCACAGGTAAAATTCAGAAACTGATCAAGCCAGCTCGACAACGAGACTCCTTGTCTTCCAGTTGCAATACTGAAAGCAACTATCATGGCTTGGAGACCATATTATGATAGTTTTAGTCCAAATAAAACCCATGATCATGGCAGGGATGGCTTGCGATAAGACCCCCTTGTCCTTGTATGCACAAGCATCTTTTCTTAAAAAAAAATGAGCAAACCAAATTTTATTAAGTTGAAAATTACAAGGCACTACCACGGCTTGGTGACCATATATTGGTAGCGTTACTCATTGATGCTTCGCTGATCATGAATGGACCGAACTGCGATAGGATCTTCCAACTCCCAGTAAAACTGAAAGTCATCTTCCAAGTGTGGTAGCTTGATGTGAAGATGTCATTTTGCTTATCACCTATGAACCTAATGGGATGGCTTGATAACAAGACCTCCCACCTTGCAATTTACATTTATTAACAGGTTTATTATCAAGGTGATTGTAAAAGCATCCAAATAAGAACAAGCTAGACATGTTATTATGATATGCAGCTTGAACCACGAAACATGAGACAATGGAGACTCTGCTATTCTTCAGACCCCGATTAAACAAATAAAACATGTGTAAGATAATGACCATGGTGGAGAGATATCAATTCAGGGTTCTGCAATCATTAACTGTATGCCCTTTGTTGAACAACCTCTGATACAAGACAAAATTGTGGCTGGCAGATAGTTATAAAACCCAAGCTGAAATTATCACCAAGAGAGAAACTGATCAATAGATACGCCAACTGTGTGGAGTTTAAAACAAACAACTCAAAACCAAAAACAAACCAATTAGTAAAATGAATAGAAAAACAAACCTATGTACAAGTACATCACCCGGATCAAACAAAATACTTCTTGAGGAGTGAAACATTCACTGGATAAGTGTCCACAACTCCTTCCAGTGTCTGTAATCGAACAGTACCAGGACCAATCTTTTCTGTAACAATGAAAGGTCCTAGCCAGAGGCATTGAAACTTGGTATACTGGTTCTTATCTTTGTGTTGTTTGTCCCATATTAAAACCAAGTCTCCAACCGAAAATTCCCTGTCAGATGAAGATTTTTCATCAAACAATCTTTTCACCATCTGTTGGTGATGATATAATTTGTTCTTAGTTGTTTCCCTGTCTTCCTCCAGTTTAAGTAGTGTATCAATTCTCTGCTGGAGGGGAGAAGAATCGTCTCCTTTGACAGACTGGGCCAATTGTAGTGAAGGGATGGAAAGATTAGTAGGAAGGACGACTTCTTTGCCATATACTAGACAATAAGGAGAATTTCGGATTGCTGCCTTTGGGGTAATTCGATCTGCCCAAAGAGCATTGTCAAGCTGTGTATTCCAATCTCTATGATGAGAAGCTACAGTCTTCTTGAGAATGTTGATCAAATTTTTATTTGAAGACTCAGCCAAACCATTACCTTGTGGGTAGTAATTGGCATAAAATTTGAGTTTCATCCCCTTTTCAAAAGCATATTCAGTTATGTCAATAGAGGAGAAATAGAATGCATTATGAAAAACTACGAATTCTAAAGTACCAAATCGTGAGAGTATGTGACTGTCTAGGAAATAAATGACTTGGGAGGCATTACATTGCTTGAGTGGGACTGCCTCCACCCATCTGGTGAAGTATTCAGTTGCTGTAAGAATGTATTTGTGTTGAAGGGATGAAGTAGGATTTATGGGTCCGACAAAATCCAACCCCCATTGCTGAAATGGAAACTGAACCGTGACGGGTTGCAACCGGAAGGTGGGTTTCTTGAACTTCCCTGTGCATTTTTGGCATGGTTCACACCTCCTTACAAAAGCATAAGCATCTTTAAACAACGTGGGCCAGTAATACCCAGCTCTGAGAATCTTATGAGTTGTTGTCTCACCCAAAAAATGACCTCCAGTTGGTCCTGCATGAAATTGGAATAATATGTCATCAGTTTCATGTTTTTCCAAACACGTAAGAAAAACCCCATCATAGTTTTTCGTAAACAGAACTTCATTAATAAAATGATAAGGTGCAACCTTTAATCTTAAGGCTCTTCGTTTTTTAAAGTCCAAGGTTTCAGGAGCAAACCCATTATTAAGGAAAAATTTAATATGGTCATACCATTCCGATGTTGGGGTATCGATAGTATTGATAGAACCTGTATGAATGTCTTCTTCCTGTTCCCATTCAATTTGCTGATACTAGGGATCGTTAGATTGAGCAGTAAGAAGGAAAAGGCCTTGACCTTTGACAATTTTGGCTGGCCTTATTTCCAAATCATACTCTTGGAGAGCAGTCATCCAGTGGGCTATTTTTTCGCCCAACTCCTTCTGGATCAACATGTTTCTGATAGCAGAATACGGGACAATGACCTTCATTCAAGATTTTAACAAATAAGGCCTGTAATGTTTAATAGACTTATAGACTGCGTAGGCTTGTTTGTCAATTTGTGAATAGTTGAGCTCTGCACCCTTGAAGGTTGAACTCATGAAAGAGATTGGAATCTCTATATCGCAGTCCTGTTTCTGGGTCAAAACAGTTGCATAGGAAAAATCAGTGGCAAAAGTATAGAGAATGAAATCCTTATCAAAATCTGGGGACATGAGTGCAGGAGCTTTAGCAATAGCCTTACGAATTTCTACGAATGCATCCCTTTGTTCCTGTGACCAGGTAAACTATACATCTTTCTTAACTAAATGCTGTAAAGGTTTGACTATCTGAGCAAAATTAGGTACAAACCTATGTACGAAGTTGATCTTACCTAAGAAGGACTGCATTGCTTTGCGTGAACCTGGTAAGCCGATATTTGAAATCGCGTTTGTGCATTCGGGGTCGATAATCATACCTTCCTTTGAGATGATGAAGCCTAACAGATTTCCCTTCGTGACTGCAAAAATGGATTTCTTTGGGTTCAAGGAAATGCCAAATTTTTTGCAACGTTCGAAAACCTGCTTAAGAGCAAATAAGTGTTCATGTCGTTTTTTTGAAAATATGGTAATGTCATCTAAATAGACCACGACAGAATTATGTGTTAGACCTCGGAAAGCTATGTCCATAGCTCTTTGAAAGGTGGCTCCTGCATTAATCAGACCGAAAGGCATTTTCCTGTAAGCGAAAGTGCCCCAAGGAGTTCTCAAAGCTGTCTTTAATTGGTCATCAGGAGCAACCATAACCTGGTTGTATCCCGAAAAACCATCTAGGAGGGAAAAAATTTCTGACCTTCCTACCTTTTGGAGAATCTGTTCCATGGGGGGAACGAGGTAGTTATCCTTTTCTGAGGCCCGTTTCAAATTCCTGAAGTCTACGCACAATCGGATTTCACCACTTTTCTTGCGTACCGGTACCAAATTGGCTATCCATTGTGTATGCCTCACCGGAAAAATAATTCGGGCTGTGAGTAGCTTCTCGAGTTCCTTTTTCACAGAAGGCTCTAAACTAGGATGCGTTTTCCACAACTTCTGTTGATATGGCTTAACTTCTGGCTTCATGGGTATATTATGGTAGATGACACTAGTGTCAAATGTTTTCAATTCCCCGTAGGTCTAGGTGAAGACATATTTATATTCTTTACACAGTTTAATGATAGCTCGCCTTTCTTCCGAGGTGCAATCAATTCCTAAATTGATCAAACGGGGCTCTTGCTCGGTCCCTAAATTGGCTTGCTCATAATTAAGTGAAGAGCTCTGTGTTTTGCAATTGGTTTTATGTCTGAACTTGTCTTGCAAATCATAAAATTTCTCCAAATTAATCACAAACTTTGGGATGATATTCGAGGAATTGGAAAGAGATTTTTCATGTTCAACCTCATCTATAGCCGTGTCCTGAAATGTGTCCTGGTTTGTTAAAAAATCAAGTATTTGCTGATCATCATCAAATACTTTCCAGTTTGTTATGTTATCTGGTATGGAGGGCCTGTACATCAGTTCTATTGAAAATGTTTGAGGAGATAGACCCTCTGGTGGAATCAATCTGGAAGTTGTATTCGCCAACAAGTCAGCATCAAAATTCTGAGACCTAAGGACTGAATTAATATTGAATGCAATAAAAGAGCTAATGAGATCCCTTACCAATTTCTGATAATTCAATAGGTAGGGGGATAGGCAATGTATCTTATTCCTTACCTATTTCACAATGATCTCTGAATCTACGAAGCAATGGATGATTGGTACTTTCAAGTCAATAGCCTTTTTTAGTCCCTGTATCAGGGCTTTATACTCGGCCACATTTTTAGTACAATCGAACTCTAATCTACATGCAATCATATTTTTTGTTCCTCTTGGATCTATAAGAACACATCCTGCACCGGCTCCATCCTTAGATTTAAAGCCGTCAAAAAACAATGTCCAAGCAATGGGATCTAATCTAAAATTGGTATTTACATTAAAAACATTATGTACAATTTCTCCTGAGAATGGTACAAAAGTGAAATGAGTCACCTGAGATTCGTTCTCTGCATTCTCCTGTGGTGAAACATCAGCTGATAAATTCCCAAAAAATGTATCAAAGGTAAAACTTTCAATGTGCGTGTCGAAATAACCCACAGGCTCACTTGCATCATTCAAATCTGTAATTGTCTATTTCATAAAAGGTTCCCTACTTATCTTGATCTTGCTTGGCTGACCATTATAGGGTAACCACAAATGGGACCAATCAGTGGAAAAATAACCTTTTAGCTTTTCTGACCAGTCTCTACTAAGCCACATACCATATGCTTCTGGAATATCAGCAAGGACTATATCAATTGTTTGATGGATTCGAGGATCGGCTAATAATGCAATTAAAACATTTCTGAGCCTTCCTACCACTCTGAATTTTGATTTGTCAAGTTGTACTATCTGAGTGGGGCAATGTTACGATGTGGCATTCAACCTTCTGCAGAAAGAAAGGGGCATCACATTTGATGAGGCACCGGAATCTATCATGCAGTTATGTACGTTTCGGTTGAAAATCTTAAAGGTAATTAGAAAAGGCGGTGTCCTTTTTCCGCCAGACTTTTGATCATTTGGTTTAGTGAAAGAGTCAAGGTTATTATTCTGCAATTCTCTTGGTTGTTTAACCACCATATTTTTGGGTAAGGTATCCCTCATCGAAGGGATTTTCAACAATTCAAACAAAGAGATGTTTGCCTTTACTCTTTTAAGATCTTCAACTAAGTTGTACTCTATCTCAGGAATGACTGTATCCTTGTGAGGGACAGTCTTTCCTTTATTAGGAACAGGTGCAGAGGATGAGAGCTCCTGATGGGGTTGAGGTTTAGACCTTGTGTTATAAGGATGTTGGACATTAAACACAGTCTCAGGTTCTTCTTCTTCTCCACACATGGGAAGCTCTGAAAAATAACTTACAGTGTTGGTTTGTGGATCCTCATGCTCATTTTATTCTTCCCCAGGGGGTTGTGGATCAAGAACAGTTTGATCGTTAGGGACTTCAGGGGTGTTCTGAGATTCTGTTGCTAAGGCTCTAAAGATAGAATAAATTTCTTCATTCGTGAGGCCTTTTGTTGGATTAGGAGGTGGAGGATTTGCTGGAGGTTGATAAGGTCTCCTAAAAGGTGGCCTCACAAAACCTCTATTCTGGTTTTGATTTTCATTGTTGGTTCTTTTCAAATCTACCATCTCATTTGACATTTTCTGGATTATCTTTTTCATGTCAGTTATGTAAAATGCATCCTTGCTTTGTGTAGTGGGTTTAGGAACACTATCATTCTTCTTCCTGGAAGTTGAAGGCTGTTCATTTGCAATCTCTGGATTGTCCTTGAGACAAAAAATTTCCTTCTCGACTTTTATTGCTTCAGCAAACAATTCCAGCAAAGTCCCCTTTTGTGCTCGTTTCACCCACACTGAAATTGAAGCAGGTAGGCCCTTTTCATAATAGGCTATCAACAATTCTTCAACAGGAAGGAGATTGATAGGAATTCTGTTCTTTAATTATGCGAATGTCTGGTTGAAATCTTTAACCCTTTCTTTCCCTTTAATTTTCATGGAAGACAATTCCAGAACAAGATCCTGTGGTGTTTTTTCATCTCCAAACTTTTGGATGAATAATTTCTCAAACTCATCCCAAGAAACAATAGACCTTGGTGGCAGGGCAAAATACCATGTAGCTGCTTTTCCTTCAAAAGTATAAGGAAAGAGTCTGCAGACCACATCTTCGTAAATGACACTTCTCAGCCTAATAGATTGCATGAAGGTTTTAACGTGGTCCAGGGCAGGTGATTTTTCATCTGGGTTAAACTTGGGTAACCACTTCTCAGGGTTTTTGGGTAGTCTATGTTGGTCTCCAAGTACCCATACTGCATCTTGGTCGAGCCAAGGTCTGTTTTGGCCTTCTGCAACCATCGGTGGTTCTTCCTCTTCTTCTTCTGATGAAGATCTTGAAGAATATTCACTGTCTGAGGAAGAGGATGAAGGAGGAGATGGTGGTGGCCCACCAGTCTCAAGTTTTGGCTGATTTTGTGTTTCCTGAAAAGGTTTGCCAAGGCTGTATTCAGGGGAACCTGATTGACCAACCGCTTCTTGATTTTGAGGTTGTGGATTATCTGTTTGCTGATGTTCAATATCGTGATCAGTTATTTGTTGGATAGTTGGTTCACTGATCTGTGAAACTGTGTCTTGTTGAAGTTCTTGATTACTGGTCTGCAAAAAGTTTTGTAGGTTGATCACTACAAAACCATGTCCTCGTTGATCAACAAGTCTTTGTTCTGCCCTAGCAACCCTATCGGTTGATGTTTTCAATATCTGCTCGAGTGAGAGTGTTCCTTTGGTAGGTGATACAATAAATATATTCTCTCTGTTTTACTGTTGTGCTGTAGATACAACAGGTGTAATAGGGGCGACCGTGGGTTGTGGCTCTGTTGGTTTTTCAGATGTTGAGGCCCTTGATTGGCTTCGAGTTTGAACCGTTGAAGTATTTGCTGGAGGAGGTTTCTTAGTGGCTTGTTTAGGCATGTTTTACTATTTTCCCTCCTTCTAGCGCCATTTGTTGATGCCTCGGTTGTGCAGGTTAGATGCAAAAGGTGCTGGAATGTTCCAAGACACTCAACAGAGGAAGAAAACCCAAGTTGAAAGGCTTCAAAGGACCCTGCACAAGGGAAATTCTATCCCCAACCTATTTGGTGTGGTGATCCCCCACGGATATTAGGCCTTCGCTGGCACTCTAAGAGTAAAATGAGTTGACCTATGAGATCATTTTTCCAGTCAAGGAAAACCGAGGTGTAGATATGGTAAAACAAAGCTAACCTAACCTATTTTAGAAAAGGGAAACTAGTCTAAGTCAGTCTTGTTCTAAAATGAAAGCTTGATCTCGTGCAGATTAACCCTGAGTTGTGATAAATAATTAAATTACAACCTTTCACATAATTGCTTATAATTGTTTCACTTATTCACTTAAATCACAATCCGTTAATGAAAATTAAAAGATAATAATTCAAGTACTTAAGCCTGTTCAAGATGAATTTGTAATCACTTTGCTAATTGAAAAATTAACAATAATTATTGTGCCATGAATCACTTGCAGAAATCGATAAAGAAAGTATTTAAATTGAAGAAACTCAATAAAAAACTTATGAGCATAAATCAATCATACATGGAAACCAATATAACAGATCCATACATTTAAACATATGCAAAAAGATATCATGCACTATAGATGACAATCTGAAGTACACAATCAGAAATTCTCAAATAAACTTGAAGAATAACAAGAGATAAATCAAAAGATTACTTTACTGTATTAAAAGAGGTCTTGTACAAAAATTACAGAAATGCTCTACTAAACAGAGTATCTCTAGTCCAATCTCCTACTGATTTGCAACTCCAAAATTACCAACCCCTAACTACGAGAGGTATCCTTCTTTAAATAATTACAATAGAGTGCCAAAATAGCGATCCCTAGAAAACAAAGATTACAAAATCGGATCCAACTATTGATCCAAGAAATCTTGCCATTTCTCATAAATGCCTAACAATTCATCTAAGTTTGGGAAATTGACAGATTCTAAAGATAACTGAGCATTGCACACATTATTCTCCATGTCATGTTTTGCCAGCTTATGCCAAGTGCAAAGATACATATGAATCCTTCCCTCCATGATGACCGGTTCTCTAACTATTCATCCTTCAACACTGGTTTTTCGAGATTGATTGCTTAATCGAAAAGATGCTCATGACACAACAAGAATTCAATCCCGACTTGCTAGTTATTGGCATCAGGTGATTTGGCTTGTAACAAGTCTGCCGTGGGAACTCCTGAGTCAGGAACTTTACTTTCAAGAACAGAAAAATCCAGTAAAGGATCCACTTCAGGAGGATTCAGCAAAACATCAGGCTCTTGGTTGATTATAAAATTCTGTATAACATCGTCATCATGATCAGTCATCTCCTCGGGATTTCTTCTCTTTTTCATTAATAAAATGCATGCAGACAGACAAAGCTTCAGAATCTTCTTCCCCACTATCACTGCTTAAGTCGGGAATACTTGCATCAAAATGTGGTGACAAAGGTTCTTGATATAGCAGTGGATAGAGTTCTTCATCTTCAAAACTGGGATTGAAGGATTTGTTACCTGTCTGCATGTTACTCATATCAGATACGTTCAGGAGGAAACTTAGCAAAATTACCACACAAAAATTTCTTCTTGAGGGACACAAAGGACGAGCTAGAGGTTTCATGCTCGTTGCTAATTTAAGGCCGACTGATAAGATGACAATAATTAGGCAGGATAAATTGCAATGATTAAAATTATACGACCGATCTACTGTAATTATCTCAGCTGTAATGAAATGAGCCCAAATGTGCGATAGTTAGATCTAAGCTTGTACGAAAGTAAAAATTCAATTATCAGTCGCAAGGCTTAAATCGCTTTTACAACCTCGTTATTAGAAGCAATTTCACATCAGCATTTATGACTTCGGGTTTATGAAAAAACATAAATTATGGCTTGAAGAATAGACTGCGAAGTGACTGAAAAAGAATCCTAATTACGCAGACCGACAATTTTGCATACTTATCAAACCGAAATCAAATGACTGGATTTAACAAAAATAAATGGAAGGGTCTTGTAGACCGAAATAAGCATAATGGCATAAAATCTCAAGGAGTTGAAATGAATAACGAAGAGTTACCAAAACGAAACGAGACTATCAAATACCGAGGGTAGCAGAGATAGTAACCTTGCCAGAGGCAAAGGAATATCAGTTCCAAATGTTTTCTGGTAGGATTGAGTAGTAAAATTTTCATCGTGACGAGATAATTCTTCAAATGTAAAAACGTAAAACTAAAATAGAAAAAAAAACCCTATTAAAAAAAAAGATTAAAAGACACTCGTGTGATCAAAACGAACGGACGGCTAAGATCGACCGAAGTGGGGTGCGGGGTTTAGTTTTATTCATTAAGTTTAT
This sequence comes from Larix kaempferi, assembly GCA_027924585.1. Classification (NCBI taxonomy): domain Eukaryota; kingdom Viridiplantae; phylum Streptophyta; class Pinopsida; order Pinales; family Pinaceae; genus Larix; species Larix kaempferi. The sequence continues at coordinate 3,953,531 of BSBM01001606.1, read as the reverse complement.
TCAAGGATCCCGCAAGCCAAAACCCGATAGTACGGATTGCGGGTTGCGAGACTGATCAAATCGAAAAACGGAAAGCCCATTCCTGAAAGCCGCATCCCGAAATTGCGGGTTGCGGTTTTCACACAAAAATCTTACTCACAAAAACTTGTTAAAGGATCCCGAAAGCTGCAACCCGAAATTGCAGGTTGCGGGGTCGCGCAATGACAAGGTGGAAAAAGGGCTTCCGAAAGACGAAAGCCGCAACCGTTGGGTTGCAGGTTTTGGGTTTACCAAAATCCAAAACTTAAAAACAAGGTCCCACAACTCGTAATTGCGGGTTGCGGGTTTCGAGACTTCTAACTGTCGTGTTTCGGGTTGATTAAAACCAAAGGTAAAATACTCAAAATTTGAGGAAAAATACAAACCATACAGGTGAAGATCATCCCGAAAAAAAAAAACACACAGAACAAAAGCATGGGTAAGAGATCTAAGCATACCAAAACCAACTACTCATATTTACATTGAAAACTCACCCAAATACCTCTGTATTTATTAAAAAAAAAAAAAATGGGGCTCCCGTGCTTGAGTTAAGCATGGGATCCGTTGTGGCCACAACAGTGGGAAGGTATATTCATGACGGTCCACACAAATGGTTTTTTTGTGAATTCCCAGTCATTCTGTACGAGTGGTTATCCAAGCTGACCTTCCAGAAGAGGAATTTCCAGGGTAGTGAGCCGACGACTTGGACCCCGAAATTGATTCAGGAGCTGCAGGAAGTCGATAACAAGGCATCACGGGCTGTCAAAGTTTTTCTCGATAGCATCTTGGAGGGATATATTACTAAATTTGCGGTTGACATGCAGAAATCCTATAGTGAAGCTGAAAGATATTTCTTCCGCGGACCAAGGGGAAGGTTTCTGCTGTCGCTCCAACTATCAATTAAGATGCTAATCTGCGAGAAGGGTATATTGAAGATGCATCTTGACCAGTAGACAGCCTGGTAGGTGGAGGCCGTGGGTACTGCGATTGTTGGGGAACGGTACATGGAATGGTAAGGGGTAGATGGGTGCAGACCATGAGGAGACTGTGAGTGAAGCCGAGGAAGAAAGTGGTCTTACAAGAGGAGGAGCGAGGTTTCGATAGGAGAAGAGAAAGAGGATAGGAGAAGGTCCTGCTGCGATCGAACCACAAAACCATGAAGGAAGACCACACGGGACGAAGCGACCTCATAGTCTTGATAGGGACGGCTAGGCTACACCCAAGATAGAGGCAGGACCAAACCCCGACACCAACGTACCCACACCTCCGCTCACTATCTCACAAACAACAAGAAATACCACTTCGACACCGCCAAGTTCATCAATTCCACAGAAGTTAATTGGTAGAAGCATAGCGAAAGGAGGAAGGAAGCCTAGAATGGTGGGAGATGATGCTAATTTAGCGTTGTTCCATGGAAGTGCGACAGACAACCCAGAACAGTATTGGTTTTTGTGTGAAGCGGTCTGGACCGTGAAACAGATCACTGATGCTCATGCTAAGAAAGGACAGTTAGCCACGACTCTGCGAGGTCGTGCATTAGATTGATTCATGAAGTTTGTTCTAGTCCCTACGGGAGCCCCAGAGAAGTCACTGGATGAGATTCGGGATGGGCTGATTGCTGAATTTAGACAGCCCAAGTCCGAAGCTCAATACATCACAGAATTGAAGGAAATTAAGCAGTATCCCAATGAGACAATATGGGATTTCGATCAGTGATTCAAGACGCTGATGGAAAAATTTAGTTTCGATATGAGCGCCGTCCAACATAAAGAGTGGTTCATTGCAGCATTTCTCCCGCATATTCGGCTGCCGCTGATGCAGCAAAACATTTCAACGCCCAACGAAGCTCTAGAGATTGCAATGCGATTGGAGGCGTCACCAATTGGAGATAATGCAGCTGGGATGTCGCAGATACAGACACAGCTCGCTAACTTGACTATACAGTTGCAATATTTGAAGAAGAGCAAGGAACGACGCGATGAAGTATGGTGTATGCGATGCCGAGGAGAAGGGCATATGAAGGACAATTGCCCAGATTTCTGCAATTATTTGGTGTCAGGTGCGCCAAACCCATTGAATGGTGGCAGCATTCCATGGTGTCACGTTTGCCAGGTGTATGGGCACAGTCACGACAATTTCCCTTATATGCAGAAAATGGTCACAACCCCGAGAAATCTTTACTGCACATTTTGCAAGTTGGTGGGTCATGATGACAAAGATTTCCGTGCATATGGGTTGCTACAAGAAAGAAAGTGTGATGCATTCTACCTCAAGGACGATCAACGTGCCGTACAACAACCACAACTACAACCGCAGGTAGCCCAGCCACTACCTCAACCGCAGATGCAGTTTGTACTGCAGCAGTTCATGCCACAATATGCTCCTATGCAAGTGGCTCCACAATAGCCGCAGTACGTCCAACAACCACAGTATGCACCGCAGGGGCATGACATGTAATAGAATCCTATGCAGCCGCAGTACCAACAGCAGGGTGGATTCCGAGGAGGATACCGGGGCGGACGCGGTGGAGGATTTGGTCGAGGAGGAGGACGAGGTGGTCGTGGACTTGTCCAATACTATCACTGTGCAATGTGGGGGCATTATCAGCGAGACTGTCCACTACTACAGAATCAATGTACATTCCGTTTTGTTAATTATCATACAGTTGAGAATTGTCCACAGTTGATTGCACGATGGCAAGCTGGGAACGCTCCGCAAATACAGAATCAGACCCAGCCGCAGTAACTAGCCCAGAACCAAGTACAAAAACCAGTATAGAACCAGCCCCTGCGATCGAATCAGAATGCAAATCCAAATGGGAACCCGTAGGGGAATATACAACAAAATCATATGCAGGGTGCAAATATTGCGACAATTTCTGCAGAACTGCGACCACAAGATGCTTCGATGGCTGTTGTAACTCGTGGAGGCAAAATGAATGGGGAAGATAGCTCGGGACCGATGATTCAGTTGGAAGGCCAGAAGACGGTATCATTTGACATTGATGCTGAATGGGAGGCATTCCTTCAGGCGCGTCACGCCTTGGAGAAAGACTACGATAAGGTTGTTGTTTGCGATATGCCACCTGTCTTTGACACTACATTGGAGGGCGGTCCGTCGACACCATCAGGAATATTGCAAAGGTTTCTGGAGAGTTGTCTGTTATTAGCCTGGGATCTGGCCGCCCTTGTTGAGATTGAGGGATTGTTGCAGTGATTTCCAAAAGGACGACAGGAGTCGACAGTAAACTCTCTATAGCGACGGAAGACTGGTAAGGAGATGAGAATGAACATCCAGATTGGTGACTATGATGTCGATTCATTTATTCTTGATCTTGGTTCGGATGTTAACATCTTAACTAAGCAGGCGTGGCAGAAAATGGGGAGTCCCCCATTGAGCTGGTCTCTTGTGCAGCTCCGATTGGCTAACCATGCGAAAGTAATACCCATTGGGCGAGTTCTGCGGCTAATGGTTGATATTGAGGGTATGAAGACTTATGCTGACTTCGATGTCATTGAAGTGGTTGAGGGAGGAAGCTCCTATCGTGTGCTATTGGGGATTGGATGGGCTAACGATAATGGAGCTGTAATCAACTTCAAGAAGCGCATGATGACCTTTGAGAATCGTGATTTCAGAGTCATATCCCTGTTAGATCCGGGTGAAGGATGCCGATACGTTGAACATGTAAAAGATGACGATCCCACTGGATGGGACCATGCATTCAATATTTCTGAAGACTATATTCATCCCACTTCCAACGGTGAGCTGGGATGGCGCAGCGAGAGCTCTGCGTCTTCCGACTCTGATGATGCATTAGAACATTGGTAGAACTGCTTGCATGAAGTGTCGTTCCGGAAGTGTGGCTTAATTACGCAATCTTTATGTCGTGTTGCGATAGAAACAGTCACACTGCCAGTCTATGAGGGGTTTCCTGGATTAACCAACTTTTTGACGGAATTTGAAGAACGGGTCTCAGAACCATAGCGGTTGCTAGCATTGGAGGAAGCACTGAAGGTTGCTCCAGCACGCTGGTGGGCGACACACAAGAAATCTATTGATGGTTGGTCATAGTGTCGAAGGTTGATGATGGTCCGGTTCGGCGATACTGAGGTTTATCATACTAGAAAGTATGAGGGATGGAAGAATCCCAGTGATCATGTGATGGAATGCCAACGATTATGGGTAGCGCGACCCAAAGATGAATGGGTCCATGCTTTTATCCATACCTTAGATGAGATGTCACGCTCATGGTATACTGCAGCCGAGTTGCATCGAGAAATTACAACATGGGGGGAGTTGATGGTCCGTTTCACTCATATGTTCACTTTCTTAGATTCCAACCCCGACGTCAATAACGCCTTACAGCTCATCCGCGATGTGGTACTTCAGGTTGTTCCGGCGGCCTACCTTGTCGATCCGCACACATACTGTCAGATGCAGTCTCTTATGGAGTGCTTCAACATAACTAGTGGGCCAGAGGATGAGGACGATCCCTGGAATGTCAACATTCCCAAATTTGAAGGAATTCGCGATGTGGTCCCACCTACTGTGCCAAGTAATCCGTTCAGTCAACCATTGAAGCTTCGTAAGCTCAATATCAGCACAGAGGCCACTCCCAAGTTTGCAAATGTTGGGGACTATTGGGATGACGAGATGGTGAGTAAGGTCACTAATTTACTCCATGAGTTTCAAGACTTGTTTCCTATGAAGTTTTCCGATATGAAGGGGATCCTGGGTGATTTAGGGGAGATGAGGATTCCTTTAAAACTAGATGCTAAGCCAGTCCGACAGCGACCTTATCGGTTGAATCCGCGACATAAGGAGAAGGTCAAGGTAGAACTTGATCGCATGTTGGATGCTAGTATTATTGAACCAGTGGAAGAGTCCGAATGGATCAGTCCTATGGTGGTGCAGGACAAGAAAACCGGTGAGGTGCGCATTTGTGTTGACTTGCAGAAGTTAAATGATGCCTTCTTGCACGACCCTTTTCTGACCCCGTTTACTGATGAAGTACTTGAAGGGGTGGGAGGCCAAGAGATGTACTCATTCACCGATGGGTTCTCTGGATACCATTAGATTCGCATTGCCAAAGAAGATCGCCATAAGACAACTTTCATTACTGAATGGGGTTGCTTTCAGTACACCGTAATGCCGTTTGGTTTGAAGAATGCACCTGCGATATTCTCCTAAGTCGTTGTTGCTGCATTTGAAGACTTTATTCAGAAGTTTTTGCAAGTATACATGGATGATTGGATAGTTTACGGGTTTATCCGCGATCATCTGGCCAATCTGTGGTTAATGCTTGAGCACTTCCGACAACACCAGATATCGCTGAACTTGAAGAAATGTATTTTTTGTGCACCATTTGGGATATTTTTGGGTCATATTGTGTGTAAGCAAGGGTTGTTGGTCGATCTAGCTAAGATTGCGCTCATTTTGAGTTTGCAACCACCAACCACTGTTAAGTAGTTACAAGTGACTCTGGGGCATACGGGGTATTATCTCAAGTTCATCAAGGGATATGCAACGATCACCGCCCCTATGGAGAAATTGTTGAAGAAAGATTCGCTATTTCAATGGAATCCGGAATGTCAAGATAGTTTCGACACAGTGAAGACGAAGATGGCTTCGGCACCAATACTGGTATTTCCAGATTGGAGTAAGGAGTTCCATGTACATGTGGATGCCTCATCAATCGCATTGGGAGTAGTATTGGCTTAGCGTGGCGAAGGAGATCTTGATCACCCCATTTCTTTCACTAGTCAGAAGTTGTCATCCGCTAAACGCAACTACACCACCACTGAGCGGGAAGGTTTGGCAATGGTTTACGCGCTGCAGATGTTCAGGCACTATTTGTTGGGTGGGCACTTTAAAATGTTCACTGACCATTCCACATTTAAATACCTATTTAATAAGCCCGTGTTGGGGGGAAAGATATGCCGCTGGCTACTTATTTTTCAAGAGTTCAATTTTGAAGTCATTGTGAAGCCAGGAAGATTGAATGCCGATCCTGTTCATCTATCGCGGCTTAATACAGGGGAGGAACCAACCAATATTGAAGACGGGTTGCCGGATGCACAACTATTTAAGGTTGGCATCGCTGATGACTATTTTGATGACATCCTCTAGTTTCTGACAACGGGTACTGCACCAGATGAGTTCACTGCCAATTAGAAGAAGCAATTGGTAGTCAAGGCTACAGACTTCCAGCTAATCGCAGGAGAGTTGTATAAAATGGGCGTTGATGAGGTATTGCGCAGATGCGTCTTGCCGCATGAGCAAGCGCTGATACTAGCTGAAGCACATGGAGGAGTAGCAGGAGGACACTATGGTGGTCGGGCGACGGCTAGGAAGGTGTTGAGTGTGAGGCTGTGGTGGCCTACCCTGCATAATGATGTGACATACTATGCGCGGTCCTGCGATGTCTGTCAGCGAACTGGCAAACCATCCAGACACGATGAGATGCCGCTGATGCCTCAAATAACATGGCAACCATTTGACAAATGGGCCGTGGATTTTGTAGGACCGATCAATCCACCAGGGAAACGCATTGGTGCATGGTATATCATCACGGCGATAGAATATTTGACCCGATGGGCCGAGGTGGCACTTGTAGTTGATTGTTCCATGGCCACGGCGGCGCGATTTTTGTTTGATAACATTATCACTCGCTTCGGATGCCCCAAGATATTGCTAAGTGATCAAGGCAGCCACTTTCTTAATCGCACCATTAGCGCATTGATGGAGGAATTGCAGATACAACATAAGAAGAGTTCACCCTATCATCCACAGGCGAATGGCACGGTGGAGGCTTTTAACAAAGTATTGGAGCATGCATTGACAAAGGTGTGTAATGCGAACCGCGACGACTGGGATCTCAAAATACCAGCAGTGTTGTGGGCCTATCGCACCACATGTAAGCGACTGATAGGTCGGACACCATTTAAGTTGGTGTATGGACAAGAAGCGATTATGCCAATGGAGTATATTGTTCCGAGTCTACGAATTGCAGCTGTCACGGGCATGGATGATGCCATAGCATTAGATGAATGTCTGGCACAATTGGTGTAGTTGGAAGAAGATCGTTTCATCGCTGGGTTCCACTAGGGGGTAGAGAAGGATCGATAGAAGGCATGGCATGATCACCACATAAAAAATAAATAATTTCAGCAGGGCGACTTGGTGCTGTTGTACGACAACAAGTTTATGAAACATCCAGGGAAGTTGCAGATGCATTGGCTTGGTCCCTATCGCATCAGTAGTATTACTTCCGGAGGGGCGGTTCAGTTGTAGCAATTGGATGAGGCGATGCTCCCCAAGTTGGTAAATGGTCATAGGTTGAATCCCTATCACACGGGCTTAGAACACCGCGATGCCTGAGTCGCATCGGGTAAAAAAAAAATAAAATAAAAAATTTGATGAGTTGCAGGATGATCGGTGGCAGGATGTCGCCCCACCATGGATGGAATGCGGAAGCAGGGAGGCTTCTACTGCAAGTTGGGCACGGTCAGAGACACATGGCAGCGTAGAGACTGAGTCAAATCAGTAATAAATGCCAAAAGTTTACACAGTTAATTAACGATGTTGTTTGAATGATGGGAATTAATGGCGGATCCGGCCGATCGACGGACTGGCTCGACGGAAGATTTGTGTCATTAATACAGGATTTTGGAGGATTTAATGCTTGATTTTGTGATGATTATGGTGGATTTGGTTGGATGTTATAAAAATGGATTGGAGCGGGTCAGAAGGCATCGAGAATTCAGTTGTTTTTGTAAGATTGTGGTAGGCTGCAGAGTATTGTTGCTGGTTCGTGAGTTTTGATGTGTGTTGGGAGAAGCTGTTGGCATTGTAGAGTGTTGTTGTTGAGTATCGTGAGGTATGCCAGGCGACCTGGAGACTGTTGAGATCAGTAGTGAATTCAATTCCCCCTTCATCCTGATATTTGTTGAAGAAGAACCTGCGCCAGTCGTCAACCTTGAGGCCGAGGTAGCAACTATGCCGGTGGGAGAATCTGTAATTGCTAAGAAGCAACGGGGAGGTTAGCACTCGGAGTCCCTGCAGAGTAAGAGGGTACTCCGGTCCTCTGCTGTGACGGCAGGCGAAGCTCCGGAACAGTTGGGGAAGTCTAATCGCCCCATTCGTGAGTTTGCCCCATGGGCGGGATTCTCCGCCGATGACATCCTTGGGTATATCCCTCCAATTCGACCGGATGCCACCCCACGCAAGATAAACCCAAAACAGAAGTATGGTGTGAAGATGCCAGCGCTCCCGGTTGGAATGGAGTGCTCTATGGATATCGAACTGGCGTTGATGCGTCTGCGCTACGATGATCATGATATGGTGGCCTACCCTGACATTGCATCTGCCCCTTATGTGCAGGAGATGCGCCTTTCCCCAACACCGACTGTACACGACTTGGCACGAGGATTGAAGCAGGCCGGCTTGTTAGGGCTCATTAATATGCCACATTTCGGGTGACTGGCGGAAGTGAATGCCTGCGTAAAGTAGCTCCTGGAGTGTTTTCATGGTGGGTCATTGTGGCTGGATAAAGAAGTCCCGGTCACTGTTGACCTAATTTAATTCATAACCGACTTGCCTAAGAATGGAGTTGATCCGGCACAGTTCATCCAGGGGAAGGCCAATGACAAGAAGCGGGCGCTGCAGTTGGCACATAAATATGTCCTAGAAACAGATGGGCATGGGTATCGCACCAGTAGCTACAATGATCAGGCGGTGCTCACAGGCATTAAGATTCTGTCCTATAAGGTGGTTAGGGGTGGTCAACCTAACCAATGCAACTTGGGCATTTTTGCATGCGCTGAGCAATGTGCGGAAGGGGTCCAAATGAATTGGTTCCTTTACCTCTTGAATCAATTAATGGAGGACGCGGCGGCGGTCCAATCAGGAAAGGGTGCCTTTACATACAGTTGGCTGTTGCTGTTGATTGCTTTCATTGCATGTAAAGAGCCCGGCACGTACCAGGGCATGGACTGTCCGGCTGTAGCAGAATGAAAGGGGGCGCGATATCAAAATCTATGGTATATACGGGAGCCCGAGAGACTCCAAGATTGCATTTTGTATTTTTTGCTATATTGGGAGATGCTTTGTGTCGCGGCCACACAGGTCCCGCAAATATCTGAAGAAACTGTCGCGCGGTTCAAACTTGTTATGGTGTTTGCAATTAGGTCGCATACAATACATATCCAAGCCCGCCGCGATCCTGATCGGCAATGGTTGCAGACCGCGTATAAGGTGACGCCCGTAGATTTGGAGGGTACTGTGAATGAGTGGTCGGAGGAATGGAGACACCCCATGAGTCCGCTAGAGATAGAAGCTGGTGGCCCGCCGTTGGGCCTAGATGATTGGGTATCGGCCCAGGACGAGGTAGACGTACTCCACCGAGTGCAGCGACTAGGGGCCGCTATTTTTCAGTTGCGACAACCATGAGTTGAAGGCCCAGCTGAAACCGGGTACGCCTCAGGCCAAAGTGGATGAACGAAGACGGCCACTTGAGGAAGTTGCCACTCAGATGGAGGAGCTGGAAACTCAGGCAACCAGGCTCACGACTGAAACGGTGCAATTCTGGGGCCGCATTGTTTAGGATGAGCAGGTTGAGCAGCTGACAAAGTACCGACAGGAAGAAGAGGGACAGTTGGCCACATTGAAAACTGCAATGTGCACAATGCCACCACTGGAACAAGTTGCTAAGTCTCAAGAGCTGAAATACTTACAACACCATGTCGCCAAGGCAGACGAGCGACATAAGATATGCGTGGCCCAGTTAGAAGAGTTCCAGGACACGGACAGTAAATTTATGATACCGGCTGGTGAAGCTCTGGAGGTAGTGCAGAAGTGTCGACAGTAGGTCATGGAAAAGCTTACGGATCACCCATATACAGACACCATGGTCGATAGTCAGGCAGCGGCTATGGAAGCCAAGGAGCTGGTGCGGACAGTTGAACGGCTGTATGAGGACTTCAAAGTAAAAATGACGGTGAGTACTATGTCCAGTAGTTGACGTGGCTCGAGGGCGAGCGACAAGATTGTGTTGGGGGCTTGTTGGCAGGCGGTTTGGTAGAGTGCTATCGCAGCATCTCCGATGCTGCAACAAGGCAAAAGATGACGCAAATGGCGAGGAGCGGAAGATTAGTTATGTATTTTGGGTCAATTGTACCGTGGAATGCGGGTTTTGGGTCATTTGGACCACATATTATGTAATGTTGAGTCAGTTATACCACAGAATGTGGGTTTTTGGTCGGTTTTGTACCAAGTTAGTTAGATATTGGGTCACTTGTCCAAATGTTGGTTAGGAAATTGTTAGTAAGTGGACAAGCATTGTAATGGCGGAATCATATATATAGATAAGAGTCATAGGTATTAGAAGAAGAAGAGGGAGAAGAAGACGGAGATGGAGATGAAGAAGGAGAGATAGGAGTGGAATCAAGGTGAAGAGAAGTGCATGTTTTTGGTTGTTTCTGCGCATTTGTGATATAATGCCGAGACCTGATCTTGAGGAGATATTGTATCTAATATTTTGCAGTGATAATATGATATGATGAAACTGTTTTGGTGCAAATCCTGGGTTCTTTCTGTTTATTTGTGGTAAAACAATGTCGCACTTCATGAATAATGCTATGTTTCCTTGATGCAATGTTGCTTTACTGTTATTACTGCGATGATAATGAATGCTGTGATTGAATCATTCATTACGAATACATATCAAATGTTTGAGATTTCGGTTTAGTGTTGCAATAGAGTTAGTTCATGTAGCCGCAACCCTCCTCCTTCCTCAGAGGAAACATGGTTCTGTATGCTCTTCCTGGACTCCTTGGGTGAGACCTCATCTGCTCTGCAGGTGTTGCTGGGTGGGATAAAACTTGCCCGGGCCGGTGCCTAGGGAGACTGCGGCATGTGTCGACAGTGAAGTGGAACTCCTGTCGACTGGAGTCGCGTTGGTCAACATTTGGTGGCAAGGATTGATACATATTGTACATCTGGACACAATACAGAGGATTGATAGCAAGGTAAACAAATTCTGCTAGTAGGAGAGATGGTGATAGTCTAGAAACCCTTCCATTCCTCTAATTAAATTTTATGTGGTTTTCTCAGAAATTTGCATTGAGTAATTTAGTAATGAGCTGGGGAGGTCTCTCAAAATCTTCAATTTCTATGGTCCTTATGAGAGTAGAGATCATAATTTTTAGGCAATGCCTTGGACCTTGCAAAATGGGATGATATAATTCCAATCGAGCTATCAAATTAGATCTTTCTCATTCCTCACATTCTACATTGCCCAAACTTTTCTAATTGTCTGAAAATTGAAGCTTTCACTTTTATCCAAACCATGTAAGGAGAACTTGACCTAATTGCAATTTTTATAATCTACATGGAAGGATATGCCAATTTATAGACAAGGCAATTTAATTTATAGATAGGGCAATTTTTAGCCGTAGGATAGTTATCAACCTAGTCCTCCGCATATCAAGGCAATCTAATGTATAGACAGGGCAATGATTTGGTTGACATCCATACAGGGAAATCTAATTTATAGACAGGGCAATTTAAAGAGGATAATGATTTGGTTGGCATCCATACCAGATAGATCTTTAATTTGTTGCTAAGTTATTTAACACGCAGACTGTATGACATCTAATTAGTGTATTTTGTAGATGAATCCAACCTCGAACGTAAGGGAATTGGAACCATCATACTCAAATTGCCTTGATCCCATAATTTTTGTTGCATAATGTTCTCATCTTCATCATTCATCCACTAAAATGTTAATTTTGAATCAACAAAGACTTGAATCTGGGTGAGACCTAATTCTGCTGCAAATTTCAAAAGATAGGAGAGCAAATTGAACTCACCCATATTGTTTTTCCTAGCCCCCAAGTAGGATTTATCTATTAATAAATGGATATCGGAGATATATAGAGAAAACCTGATCTTTCACTACTCTATGGGGCCTTGACAGGCCCCATGAAAAAAAACTCCAAGTCATATCTGGATTCACTGCTATTTCACTAATAACACACCCAACCTTCAAAACCACAATCAGGGAATACAATTTAAATGGAGCTACCACTGGAGTTGAAAAATTGAATGTGGGGATTCACTTTTCTTCTAGAATGCAAGCATTTTGAAGCAACCAAACTCCCCAACAAATCAAATAGGGGGTCAATATGTGGCCTCTAAGATCATGACAAGAAAATAACTCACGTAAACATTCAACCATAGTGCCTTTGACCCATAAATTCCTCAAGTTAAAATGAAGTTTCATATCTCTCCATACATAATGTCAATAAGAGTAAGTACTAAATAAGTGATAATTGGGTACATAACCCATGCAAGAAGTTGAAGATTGAGTAGCTGAAGCAAATGAAGAAAAAAAAGAAGAAATTTTTTCAAGAAGATCCGATGGTAAGATGAAAGAGTAAAAATGTTGGATGATGGCATGAAAATTGTGTGAGTTTTATGGTGTATTCTTTAAGGAAGCCACATGACCTTTGATGACATTTGTGGCTACAACAGATCTGTTGAAGAACATTCGCATAGTGAAGATGTAATCAGAATGACACCACAAAAAGATTCAGTACATATGGTTGTGACAATTGATGATGTTGGTAATATAAGCAATAAAAGCTACAACATCAATAAGACCCACAAGTGAAAGGATCTCTCAAGCATCCACGGAAAATGGATCATATGATATAGCAGCAACTGGATGTTGTGATTCCATTTCTTCTCTTGCATGCGGGTATGAAGAAGAAGTGTTGAAGCATCCTGAGTTGAGTCCACGGTTTGCAAGTATTTAGAAATGTGTTTTGATTTTGATTTGGTAAACACCTAATGTTGGCTACAATGATTATAAGATGATATTAACACACATATAGTGATATGAAGCAGCTTGTTGACTTAGCATGAAGTGGACAAGGTTAATGACATGAAGCATCTTGGTGACAAAGATGAAGTGGACAAGGTTAATGAAATGAAGCAACTTGGTGACTTAGCATGAAGTTGATGGCTTGAACTTGATGGACAAAGAACATGAGACAAAGACATTAGATGTGGCATGAAGTTGATGGATTGAACATTATGGGTATTGGAGCCATTGGCACACTTAAATAGGAGAGGAATAGGCTAATGATAATTTGATGGTGTCTTGGATGTTGAGGAGAGAAGTACTACACATTCTACAAGGCAAAAACCCTATTGTTGTCCAGGTTCTACTGCAACTTCTAATTTGAGCACTACCATGATTTACTATGAAAATCAAGCTTGTATCAAAATCTATGAGAATCAGGCATTTCATGATCTATCCAATCATATTGATATCAATTACTAATTCATTAGAAATAAGGTACTAGTGCGAACAAAGAGGCATGTAGCGCTCACAAGGATAGGTGGCCTATAACTATTATGTAGGTCCACTAGTGCATATACTTTCAATTGATTGAAACGATGAGAATTCATTTTGTCAAATTCGATGAGTGTTAACCAAAAGAGTGTCTTTTGTATAACACATATCAAGCTCTATCTAGTGGCCTATTTTCAACCAAAACATAGGGTTTCTAGATACTACGACTACAGTAGAATAACACTACTTTTGGATGTGGAACCTATGCCTTTTTTTGAGAAGGTAAAGTGCTTCTAGAACTATGGTTGGAGTTGCGCCAGATATTGGATAGATTTACTTTCATGAAAACCCATCCCTCTTACTTTTATATCCCACACTTACAATACGTGGTGGCTTTTGTAGCAATGTTCCACCAAGTTCCTAGAATGTGGGATGCAAGAGAGGGAATTAGATTAGTTTCCTCAATTTAGATATTAGATGGAAAGATAGGATCCAATGATGGTATATCTAAAGGAATTGCTTCCTTTGGAAGACTGTGAAGGTAGTTTGACAAATTATGCAATTTTGGAAATGATACTAAAGCCTGGTTTGTTGATTAGACATACCATGACTTTAGAAAAGGCAGTTCTACATTAATTGCAGCCATGCAAACAACAGAAATTATGGGCATATCTTACTGAAGTAGTGGTGATAGTGAGATACGAGCATATTCCCAACATGCCTGATAAGTATACCATCCCTATAGCACATGTTTTTGGAGTGAAGGTACTGTGACAAGTGCATTTATTGCATACTTTCGAAACAATGTCCACGGGGACAATTGTTAGCCATTCATTCATTTTATTGGTTAATTTCACTCGGGAGTTTCCTTTTTTATCCAGAATTCAAGTTGAACATTAACGCCACCTACAAGAAAATTGGTTTGTTATATTTTTTCCCCAGCAGTGGTCAATGTCAAAGGTAGATATGCACATTGAAGGAAAAGAGACCTGTAGCAATTCTTGACATAATTCATGATGTAAAAAACCTTCTTCTTGGGTTCTGAGTTTAATTCCAGCATAAAAAATTCCTTAGTACTCAAACTTGGGCACCTTTTAGGCAGTTTTGAGCACAAATGGTGGTCAAAAGTCATATCATAGCCACTGAAAATTGATGACTAGCATGCTATAGTAAATTCTGGGTTGATTTTGAAGGTAGAAGTAGCATCAAAACCCAATTTTGAGCATAAACAACAGTAAATATCATATTTCAATGACACAGGATAATTGTTGTCATGATTTCTCTTATATCCTGTTGAGATTAGGGGAACCTTTGTCTGCATAAATAAGATCTCTACTAAAGGGGCATTGTATGTAATTATGGGCTCATAACATGCTCACTGATCATTTATTAACCACCCTTTGCTTCACTCTATTCCCCCCATTTTCCTTCCACCCTCTCTGCCTAGACGATCATCATTGAAAACAAAATGATGTAATTCGAAACCTTGGTAACTTAAAAAAAAAAAATAGCTTAAAAATGAATGTGTTTTACATCCATGACTCTCTGCACCACACTGGAGGGTCGAACCTCCTTGGAGGAAGAAGAGACTTCATGAAGATATAGCATAGTGGATAAGTTGGCGACTTGTTTTTCAAGAAGTGCATTGTGAAGAACAAAAGTGGTGGTTAAAGTGGACCAATGATTTTCCTTTGAGCAAATTGAGATAAGGCGACTTCATGTACCTCGAGAAAGACTCAAATGGGAGTTTTATTCACAAATTTGGAAATCATTGAGACAAGCTCCATAAATGAAAAGGTGAAAATAACTTGAAATGAAAAGTCTAGTAACCCATAGTCAAAGACCAATGATGATCCCTTTGGCCCAATAGGGTGAGAAGCATTCATCGCCATCATTACTGGCTGGATGCCTTCCCATTTTTAATGGAGATGGTTCTAGAAACTTGGATAAACATATGGATAAGTTTTTGGCTTTGTCTGATATTCATTCGACCACCCAAGTCGAATCCAGGGAATCATATGTCCAGAAACCCTAATAGCATCAGAAAGGATATATATATATATTAAATAGAATACACGAGAAGAAGATTCAGTGCGGTATTGTCCTAAAGCCAGAAAAAAGAATATTAAAAGGGCATAATCCCATTGTTGTATGAAATTCCTAAGGTTGGGACAATAGTGCAAGTGCAATATTTCGTAGGTAAACAATCTCGATAGGAAAAACTGAGAGTAGACTACGTAGGGATCCATAAAAGGAAGTAGACCTTGTAAAAAGCTTAAAAGGATTTAATATAATCTACGGTAAGGTCCTAGTTGGATATAACCCTACTTAGGATACAAAGGCAGGCCAATTAAAGTAGTAGGAGCCTGGATCCCGGACAATCCAACTTATCATTCACTCCCTATCTCCCCTTCATTTGGATATGTCAACTATAGCCTCATTTCACTATCTTAGGTTGCAAGCATGCGGGACAGGAACGCAATCCTGGAAAAGATATCATTGTATATGACAAGCACATGTATGCATTAAACATATAATTCATAGATATACTGAGGACATATTTTCCTTCTTGAGCTCCTCTGTGTCGGATTGAAATTGTTTAGGGTTTGAAAATTGATATTGCAGAGCACCTCTTCTGATCGCACGAGTAGAATTGAAATGGGGTATCAAATCATGCTCTCCTCCAGCTCTCCGCTGCAGGTTTCATAGAGTTGCAGAGCTCCTCCTGGTGTCGAATTGAAAGTGAAATGGGGGCATGTCGAATTGAAAGTGAAATGGGGGCGTGTCGATTTGAAAGTGAAATGGTAAGTGATTTTTTTTTTTATTATATATAGTTTGTTTTTTATTTTGTTTTTTTTCTTATTTTTTTTATTATATAATATTTTATTTTGTATTGTTTTATATTATATAGTGTTTTATATTATATATTGTTTTATATTAAGTTTTTTTATTATGCATTGATATAGAGAGGTGGCACTTGGCACACTATATGGAGAAACAATGAGTTAGAAAATCATTTGGACCAAAGCACCACAATGGTTATTAATAAAATTAAAAAAACAATTTTTGTCTCATGAAAAGTCTTCAATTTTATAAGTGGCATGATCATGATGTAATCTCCCTTCGTCCTTCCAAACGCTTGTGGTTTCTCACCACATTTGTCCTCGGTAGTTACCACGAAAATACATATAAAAATTACGTGTATTTACATACTCTTCTCTTTAAATCCTCATCTCATATTCATAACTAAGGATTATTGTGCATGCACCTCCGCACCTTATAATATCAATTGGGTCAAGGCACAGAGACAACCATAAAATATAAAATGTGTCAATACGCAAAGAGTAATATACAACTATAAGTAAGTCTCATATTAAATTTACCATATAAGTCTTTAATTGACACTAAATGGGGATGTGACACATTGGATTTTTGTGATCTTCTTATGATTCCTTACCAATGTGATTGCAAGGCACTCTTTGAAGGTGAATTACATAATTTTACGTCTTCTTCCTCATTCTCATGCCTTTTGGTAAGACAATAAGGAAGGTGGTGGACTACATCAGCATGGAAAACGATTTCAACATAGATGTAGATACATTAATTGTTTTAGAGCCCTAATATCTTAATTAATCACACCTAGAAAATTCTCAAATCCAACCATTAACAAACTTATTTGGTGTTCTTATTAAATTTCAAAGGAAGATTGTCGAGACTCAAACATGTAGCAAGTTGCAAGGCTCCACTTGAATTAGGGTTGATTCCATTTCCACGTGTTTATATGTTAACACCATAAAAATCACACTACTTAAGTTACATTTATAGGTAACTTGAAAAACAATGTAAACATGAATGTAAAAGCAAATAGATAAGTTCCATCAATGATGTTACCATATTTCTGAATGAAGAGAGCAAAATGTTTGTTATCTAATTTGATAGCAATTGAGATTTAAATGAAGATAGTGCAAAAAAGATACAAGAGAAATAACAAATGATAAACCCTATATGTTAAATATTGGATGAATTCATTTAGAAACCCAATAAGACTTTGAGTATATTTGTCGATGGGATCGTGGTTTAGTTCTAGAGATGCCAACATGTTAGCACAACCACCAAGGTTCAATTCCCTTGAGGGCATGAATTAGAAGATAAGGCAAGGTGTAAGTCCTAGGTGGTTTTAACGAAAGAGTAGCTCCATATCATAACTTAGCAAAATGAAAGTGTTTATGTTTAACTTTTTCAGCCATAAAAGGTTCATTTCACCTATGTAAGCATGCTACTTGTGGTTCCCAACCTCTTCGAACCAATTGTAATGGTTCTCTTTGAAGGTAGTAGAAAATCTTAGCCAAATGGAAGTGTGAACGTTTAGTTCTTTTCACTTGGAAAGTCATTTTTCCAACACAAGTGGGTTGCTTATGATGCCTTACATCTTCAAGCCAATTTTTCTTTGAGCTTAAAGGAAACACTTCAAGGAATAAATTGAGTTCAAAATAATTGGTGATTCTTAGCCTTCTTTGAAAGATTCAAATGAAAATCATAAATTGGATAGTCTTTAAATATTTTAGAAATGTTATGGTAAAATACATATGGCAATTAGTCTTTGACAGTGATGCTTCTAAATAATTAGTGTCTTAGCCTTCTTTGAGAGGCTCGTATCAAAATCATAAATTGGCTAGTCTTTAAACATAAATGATATTGGTGATGATGACAACGTCGATGATGATGATGAATATGACGACGATGATGATGAGGATGACGATGAATGAAGATGATGATGATGATGATGATGATGATGATGTAGATGGTGATGATGATGAATATGTTGATGAAGATGATGAAGATGATGATGATGATGCTACCAATAGGTTTCCTACCATACCAAAAAGATGCTAATGCATCCAATAGAAGTGAATTGACATATAGATGCTCTTGACCTATACAACACAACAAGGACTTCTAACAATTCTTCTAAGGAAAATTCACCCATCAAACAAGAAATTCATCCTCAAATATGCCAGTTCAACACAACAAGATGATGAATAGACCAACAATTGATCAAATTGTTTCTCATGATATCAATTGATACTATGAGGCCCAAGAACTGATGAAAAATTCATTGAGGCACTAAATTCTTATCACCATGGAATAAATTGGCTCAATTAGCAAACTATATTGTCTTCTTAGGCTAAGATAGAATCCTAAAAAGCATTGTATGGACAAAATGGCTGAGATGGAAGCTCAGCAAGCATCATACAACCATATTGTTTCATTCTACAATCATATGGCCATTTGTAGAAAATAATGGTCACATAACTAGTATCATTACTAGGAAAGTGAAATTATGATCATCGGGGTGTAATTAAGTCATTTTTGGCAGCGGTAATGCTTCAATTTGTAGAAATTGATTCCATTCTTAAACAAATGGTCAATGTGAGGAGGTGAGGAGAGGGAAATTGGTTCACATGTCTCTATCTCTTGTTCCAATGATTAGTGTCAGTCGTGTTTGAGTCTAGAAACCCTCCCACACCGTCAATGCATGCATTTAGTTTAACCATGCCAAATTTCAGTCCAAGCCAACACATATTTAAAAAATTTCAACGTTGGCCCCATGTATCACATTATTTAATCTATAGGTATGGTTTTTGATATGCAGTGGTTAGTGTCAGCCAAGTTTGAGTCCGAAAACCCTCCCACACTGTCAATGCATGCGGCTAGACTAACCATGCCAAATTTCAGTCCAAGCCAACACATATTTAAAAAATTTCAATGTTGGCCCCATGTATCACATTATTTAATATATAGGTATGGTTTTTGATGCTGCAATGGTTATTGTTAGTCATGTTTGAGTCTAGAAACCCTCCCACACCGTCAATGCATGCATTTAGTTTAACCATGCCAAATTTCAGTCCAAGCCAACACATATTTAAAAAATTTCAACGTAGGCCCCATGTATCACATTATTTAATCTATAGGTATGGTTTTTGATACTGCAATGGTTAGTGTCATCCAAGTTTGAGTCTGAAAACCCTCCCACACCGTCAATGCATGCGTTTAGACTAACCATGCCAAATTTCAGTCCAAGCCAACACATATTTTAAAAATTTCAACGTTGGCCCCATGTATCACATTATTTAATCTATAGGTATGGTTTTTGATGCTGCAATGGTTATTGTCAGTCATGTTTGATGATGATGATGATGATGATAATGATGATGATGAAGATGACGACAACGTCGATGATGATGATGATGATGATGATGATGATGACGATGATGATTATGATGATGAAGATGATGGTGATGATGAAGACGATGATGAAGAATGTCTATCTAAGATGATGATGATGATTAATATGAATGATGATGATGAATTAGAATGTCTGTCTAAGTTGATGATGATGATGAATATGATGATGATGATGAAGACAATGATGATGACGATGATGATGATGATGATGATGATGAAGACGATGATGATGATGACGATGATGATGATGATGATGATGATGATGATGATGATGATGATGATGATGATGATGATGATGATGATGATGACAACTTTGATGATGATGATGATGATGATGATGATGATGGCGATGACGATGATGATGATGAAGATGATGACGATGATGATGATGACGATGATGATGATGAAGATGGTGATGATGATGATGGTGAGGATGATGACGATGATGATGAAAATGATGATGATGATGGTGGTCGTGACGACGACGACGACGATGATGATGATGATGATGATGGTGATGATGACGATGATCAAGATGATGATCAAGATGATGAAGATGTCAATGAAGAAGAAAAAGATGATGATGATGAAGATGATGGTGATGATGACGACGACGACGATGATGATCATGATGTTTGAGTCTTGATAATTGTGCATTTCCTTACTAATATTTTCTCTGTTTCGAGAATAATTTAATATTCTCTACTAAAGAGGGCCAACCATGTGAAGGGGGAAGCTCTTATGGCCCCTCCCCCACCTCACATCACTCTCAATTCCCCATAACCCGACAAAAATATCGATGTACAAAAAATTTAAATTTGTTTTTTGTCATACTCTATAACAAGCAATGTTTCTAATTATTAATATACAGGAAAATGGAAACTCACTAAGAAACAATTAATTTATTATTACTGCATACCTCGTAAACTTCAATGGTCTTCATCATCTTCTTCATCTGAGTCATTGTCCGTACTATCATCCGATGATCGAGATTCAACATTGTAAGGATTGGCCATATCATCGTCATCGTCAATGTCAGTTACGATCATCATGTCATCGTTGATATCATCTTCATGGACATTGTCTGATACATCATCCGATTCAAGAATTTCTTCGACATCTTCTTCTGGAACATGATCATCTAACTCATGTTGATCGTGATCATCTTTAATGGCGTCTTCTTCTTCGATAATGTATTCATTACCTTCATCTATGTTATACTTTACCGGCCTTCCCCTTGGATCGTGTCTCATAGAAAATGACCAACCCGCTCTACCTGGAACCTCAGAGTAAAATACCTGTTCACATTGGGTTGGAAGAACATAGGGCTCCATTCCTGGCTCAAACAACCTTGTATTTACCATGGTAAATCCATTATCATGTTCAATAATAGTTTTATCGGGATCATGATTATTCAGTCGACACTTGTACCAGTTGACAACGAACAGAAATACCTTGAAGGAGTTAAAGTCACACTGAAGAATGTCTTCCAGATACCCATAGTATCGATTTTCAGAGAGTTTTGGATGTCTGTCACTTCTAGAAGAAACATTGGTCACCTCAAAGACTGTAGATATCCCAAAATCATATGTTTTCTTCGTTTCATCCAACTTTTTGATGCGATATCTACATCCATTGCACCACATAGACTTATGGTGTTTTACCTACAACAAGCCATACAGGAAGAGATTACATAATGATCCAATATTTATGATTAACTAGTGCATGTTTATAATGCCATACAAGGAAAAAAATCAGCGTGACGTACAACGACAATATTTTTTACAAAAAAATAAATAGTGTGGTTGATTAATATGCTTACCCGCTTATATTTTAAACCTCTTACTAAATCGATTTCCCTTGGTGTTAGATTGGTGTCTCCATTGCAATGTGCAACTTTAACCAATGAAGCCACACCTTTCCATGATATTCCATGACCCGATTGTTCACATCGTTCGATCCATACCTTCATCCAGTCAAGATTGTTTGCGATGTATAAATGAATTTCATCCCACTCTCGACCAAATGTTTGATGACAAAAAAATTAAAATTCAATACAAATGTATAGTCACTTAACAAAGTATATAATTACACTCTAAATTGATGCAAAATACTGAATATAAAAATAGAATATGTATGATATATATACATAAAAATCAACAGTCAAATGTGTTATATTACCTTTCACCTTCCTCGATCTACCTTTCCCCTTTGGGCACTCCCCTTCGAAATCTTTATTGGAGTTCGGATCACAAATGCGACGTAAATTAAGCTTTGACGCTAATACAGGAAGATATTCACTAATATACAACATGTTTTGGTATACCATATATCCCCCCATCATAAAACCCTCAGCATATGCTCGCTATCTGACCAAACCCTTCATAAATTTCAAGTGCCTCTCAACCATCCACATGGAGCTTGAGTGAGCAGGTCCACACAGTTCAATCTCCTCAACTTGGTGTATGAGGTAGTGTTCCCGTGCATTGAAAATTTTTGAAGGTAGATGCTTCTGCATTTCACACATGAGACGAGGAATTTCTCTCCTCCAATACTTTATGTCTTCTTTATGGAATTCTTTAGATGACAACCATCTACAAGTGACATGAAAACCCAATCAAGAGATTAAAGAAAAAAAACATTATTAATTTTACGTAACATGAATTAGAGAATGAAAAAAAAATATAAGTTCTATGTTGAATTAAACAAACACTAAGCGCATGGAAAAAATCACCACTTACCTCATGTATTTCCCGAGACTATATATTATTTGCTTGACATTGTTGTCGAAGTTGTCCAGGATAGAGAGAGGTAGAACATACTATAACAATAATATACATACAAATCGTTTCATTTTATCAACAAAGAGTAGACAAACAAAAATACCAACCATATTCACTGGAATAAGAAAAAAAAATTAAATGCATACCATAATAATTACCTTCATGAAGACATGCCATGATTCGTGCGTTTTCACCCCTGCGAAATCACCTTTCTTTGTTATGATATTCTTCATGTTCGCACAAAATCCAGTGGGAAATTTAATTTTTCGAATGACTTCTTTTACAACAGTACTTTGCTAGTCCGTTAACATCCATGGAAGTGAGTTTATATTAATTTTCTCTCCGTTGCTATGAAATTGAATGACGTCTTTCATTGCATGGTTGCTATCTTGAATGTCTTTGCAAATTTTGACAATTTTTTCTGTCACTCCTTCCATCCAATATTCGCCATAATGTTTCATTCACATTCTTTCCGATATGCATTGTATCAAATAGATGAGCAACTTGTAGGTGCTCATAGTAGGGAAACCTACTAAATTGTCTAGGATAAATTTTCATTCCTCGTGGAAGCCCATTAATGGCTTCATGATCACATGAATGACAATCATGAAATTACATAAATCAATGTCAATTACAGTAAACAACACAGTGAAATTACACAAATCAATGTCATTGAAATTACATAAATCAATGTCAATGTCAATGTCAATTACAGTAAACAATTACGATGATTCATTATACGTACCTTGACGATTTCTATTATATTGCAACTTCCATAGGTGAGGTGTCATTCTCTGCGGTTTTAATGCAGTCTCTTGCTTGCCATTGAATAGATGTTTTTCGGTAGTTCGATACCTATGATTCTTAGAGAGGAAGTGCCTATACTCATCAAACGCCTCCTTTCCTAAGAGTTTTGAAGGACGAGATTTGTTCTTAGGACCACAAACTGGACATGCAAATTTCCCCTTTGTTTGAAGACCTACATAAAGAGATGGAATATCTATGTCAATTATAATTATATACAAAATGATAGGATTATTTAGAAAAACATGCGTGCGTAGTATATTAACTAGTAGTTCATAAAATTAAATGCAAATAAAGTGGAACTTATAATTACATACCACAAAAATGGGTTAACCCCAGGGCATCATGTATTTTCCGTACAAGCATTGCATGGAATTGAAATTTCCTTTGTCATATTGGTTTAGATACGTCATACATAGTGATGCCATTCCATAACTTCAGTCGCTCGTCAATAAGAGGTTCGATATATACATTCATATCTTTGACTTGGTACTTACTTGATTTATTTGAACATATAAAAAATACAATTATGAGACATACCATTTAGATATATATTAAACCATAATGCACAATAGAAAAACATTAAATATATATATATATATATATATATATATATATATATATATATATATACGACAAATGAGAATACACCACTACTTAAAAAAAAAATGCAGGGTTCGTACCTAGAACAATCATCGACAACATTATGTGCTCCCTCTTTATTGTCAACCATGGAGGAATGTTGTTGTTGATAACAAAAATATGCCACATCGAGTAAATGGATCTCATCTCTGCAAATGGATTGACACCATCTGCTGCCAAAGAAATCCTAAGATTACGAGGTTCTTCTTTAAAGTGAGGCCATTTTTCCTCCATATCTCTAAATGCAGACCCATCTGTAGGCATCCGAATAATGTCGTCTTGACTTCTGTTCCGTGCATGGTAATCGATAAACTGCGCTATGTTTTTGCACCTGAATAGTTGTTGCAAACGTGGAATACTGGGAATATAACGTAGAACCTTGCGAGGCACCTTTTTAGTTACTTGATCTGTGTGATATATACTGATATGACATTCAGAACATTCTGTTGCAAATTCATGCTGATTGTAATATAGAACATGGTCATCGGGGCATGCATGAATTGCTTCATACTGCATTCCAATTTCTTTCATGATGGCAGATAAATCTCGATATGTGCGAGGTAAAATATTTGACGATGGTAACAAATATTCACCTATCATGCTACAACAAATTAAAATAAAATTCTGGTTAATATAATATAGAAATAATATTAATGAAACACATTTCATCCATAATAATTTGACTTATTATATATGAATTAACAATAAAATACAAGATCATATATATTTTGTGATGGAATATATTACATACCTTAAAATCCATGTGACTGATATGTTTGAAAGACCATTCATAACCTTCAAGTTCATTATCAACAATATAGGAGAGAGAAGATTTGTCTTGGAGCCCTCATAAAGGGGTTCGTATGCCTTATCAAGAAGAGGTATATCATGAATATCATCAAAATGTTCATCATTTTCATGATCATGATCATGATCATCCATTCTAACATTAAATGAATCATGGATCAAAGTATTTGTAACATCATCTTCAACTATGTTATCAGTATGATCATCTTCTTCAATGTGATCATTAACTTGTTCTCCATTAATATTCATAGCTCCATGTTCCTCCGGTACTTGTTTTGGAAGCACTTCCTCCGGACGATATGCCGTAGAATGTATTTCCTTTATAATTACATGAAACCAACAATAGATAAAAGTTGATATAAGAAATTCAAACGCAAAATGTAAGTTACATTTATGTGATGCATTTAAAATGTAACAAATTTTGTACTATTGGGATGAAAAGAACCAGGACCAATTGTATTGTTGGTCAAATAGGTGCATCCAAACTATCCAAGAGACATAATAATTGACCCAATTACTGATCAAAGCTACTCAAATATAACTCAAAATTTCTCATACTGTCCACTAAGGTAAGATAAACGATGCTATGGTTTCTATAGAGAAAATATAAGAGAAATTACAACATGCCAATATAGTCGTTATTTCTATTATCATGATGGATAGTGTTACAAATCTAGAGAGTTAAGTGCTTTCCCCGGTGAGAGGGTTAGTCTCAATAACGAACAATTAAATGAGTTATTCTACTATACCCTAGATTCAACATGCACAAAAGAAAAAAATATTATAATAAATATTAAATATTAAAACAATATTTATTGTCCATGTTAGTCCCCATCTATTGAAACCACGATCAATAGATATAAGTTAATAAAAGAAATATTAAAATAATACATACATTTACAAAAGCAATCAAAATAAAAAACATATATAATGCAAAACTTACAAATGGATGGTATTCATGTCCCCCCTCAACGTGCCCATGCTCCCTACAATGTTTTCTGGCTGATGTGATCAAAATTCTTCTCCTCTTAAAGCCCCTGCATAGACTACATGGACAATAGCATTTCCTATCACCCCTTCTTTCAACTCCTTCCCACAATCTAGCAAGCAATTGTCGATTTTGTTTGTCTGGATCAGGAATATTGCTAGTTGACATTTTATCATAAAGAGCTTGAATGAAGAATCGATCTTAGAAAATGAAGCTCCACACTTCGCTTGTTTGAATCACAAAAACAATGGAAATAATGAAAAACAGTCCGCCGAATGAAAAAGCTTCCGCAAACTGTCGCTTGCATAGAAAACATGTCGAAATGTTTCGATATTTATAGGTTTTAAAAGTCATCCCTTTGTCAGATATCCGACGCCTTGAACTTAGTTACCGTTGGAGAGTTGATGTTGGATCACTGACGAGATAGTGCATCATAATCGGTCGGATATCCTACATCATCGGGTATCTCTTGGAGTCGGATATCCGACATCCTAGGGATTAATATGAAGTCGGATATTCGACATCCTCGGGCTTAATATTTGGTCGGATCTCTGACAACGTTGGTAAGTATTCCAGGTGCCTCGTAGGATATCCACAGAGACGTCCGATATCCACATATAGGTCGGATATCTGATGGCTCCTATAAATAAAAAAAAAAAAATCAAATTTTGTAATTTTTAAGGTGAAATCTGACGACAAAGTCCTTTTTGTCGGAGTTCGTTGGATTTTCTCGTCGGATTTTGGGTTCAAAT
This sequence comes from Larix kaempferi, assembly GCA_027924585.1. Lineage (NCBI taxonomy): Eukaryota > Viridiplantae > Streptophyta > Pinopsida > Pinales > Pinaceae > Larix > Larix kaempferi. The sequence goes on along the minus strand of BSBM01001606.1, from coordinate 3,927,131 downwards.
CTTGTAGTGTCATGATATCCATTCATATCATCAACATTGTGATGGAACAAGGCATACTACTACCTTACAAGAATTTTGTAAAGAAGGCTTCCCCTTTCCTAACTAGATCGATGTGTATTTATAATTAGTAATTGTCATGAACCTCGTCATCATCATCGCCATTGTCATCATGGTCATCATCATAGACATCATTGGTAATTCTCATGATTGATGGGTCAACATTATCATACAATACATAAACATCATCATCATCATCATCACCATATATCATCATTGAAGTCATCATATATCATCATCATAGTCAATGTGAGCATCAATTGTGATCGATATCATCTTATAATTTTCAAATCATCATCAAGTCCACCATAATTGTCATAATGCATCATCATCATCATGTTGTTAGGGTCAACCATATGCCATTAGGATCTCTCAAATGTTGTTAGAGACATTGGAATTCCATTAGACCCATTTAGGTGAGAATAGGGTCACTCAAACGCCATTACGATCATTTAGTTTCCATTAGGATCAATCAAAATCCAGAAGTGCTATCACATGTATCATCAACATTGACATTGACATAATCATCCTAATCATCATCAACAACATCATACAATACACCATCATCATCATCATTGTCATCGCCATGTATCATTGTCATCATAGTCATTCATGTCATCAACATTTTGATAATGAACAAGGCATCCTACTACCTTACAAGAATTTCATAAAGGACTTTTCCCTCTACTAATTGGGTCAATGGGTCTTAATAATTAGTAATTACCATGATCCTCATTGTCATCATCACCATCGTCGTTATCATTATCACCATCATCCTAGACATTGACATTATCGGCATAGTCATCGTCATTGGCATCATATTCTATCATCGCAATCAATGTCATGATTATAATCATCATGATCATTGTGATGATGAAAAAGGAATCCAACTGCCTATTAATTAAATGGGTTTCTTAAAAGAGGTTTAGCGTACATCTAGGAACATAGGCATCAATTATCATCGCTACCATCTTATAATCAGATAATCCTAAACGCCATCATCTTTGTCATCATGCATCATCATTATTGTTGTCATGATGTTAGGGACACTCATATGCCATTAGGGTCATCGAAATGTTATTGGGGACACTTGAATGTCATTGGAATCATTTAGGTGACATTAGGGTCACTCAGACACCATTACAGTCATTTAGGTGCCATCAGGATTAATCAGGATCCAGCAGTGCTATCACATGCATCATCATCATGGAGATCGACGTCATCGTCATTGTAGACATCATATGGTACATCAACATCAACATCAGCATCATCGTTGTCTCCATCATCTCCATCATCATCATCAAGTACATAGTGAAAGATTGGGTAAAAATCCTAGCAAACTGCTTGTTGTCTGAAAAGGGAGTGTTGAAACCCTAGCGGCAGACCTAAAACAACAATAAAACAATACTGGAAACCCTAGTTTCAGACCTAAAACTATGTTGTAAAGAGAAAAAAGAGTCTGCAATAGCTTCAATACCTTGTTGAGAGCATTAGATAGTGCATCTATGGTGAAATTTCCAATAAACCTTCATCCAACCAAAGAAAAAATACAGCGGAAATGAAATAGCACCTAGATTATGAACACAATAGACTGCTATGGTACCCAAGCACATGAACAAGAGAACCATGATAAACGAATATTTCCCTTAGGCCTTTATCAAATAATAACTTGATTTAATGAATTACAAATGAGTGTGGTTTATTTATACGTAGGCAAGAAGATGATTAGGCCCACCTAGTAAAAAATACAACAAAGTGAGTTAATTACCTATATGTAGGCGAAATAATGCCGCCAATACATCAAAATAGAGAGTTGGAACATGGCCTCAAGTGAATATTATCCATGATCTAAAAAGAGGTGTATATACCTTGACCCCATCCTAATTTGAACATGTGACCTCCAAAAAGGAAAAAAACATGTTCTTAATTAAATAATTCAACATGGACATCTACTTGTTTAACCTTGTTGTATAAATTCCTTGCTTTAACGTAGGTAGACCAATGAATTTTGAGAATAAATAAACGAATAATGCCCGACAAGTGATATACAATACAACACACCTATGGCACTTATAATTCATTCTTATAATTATAAGTCGGAAAAAATAAACATGTGCAAGGTATTGGTGTCTTGATATAGTGATATACCTCAGTTTCCATCCAAATAATAAAGTCTGTCCATTTTTTCTGTTGCATTGTTTCCTTTTCAATATTATTTGGATGGTGACCGTACTTTTCTTCCTGTAAGAATATGACACATGGAAAAATTAGATATATTACATGATTTAATGTTAACAAGGAATACTTAAAAAAATTAATGGCCATTTGAAGATACTTACAAAACTGGAAATCAGTGCCTTGAGACCTCTTTGGCCACTTCAATGTGTAGCATTTTCTTTTCCAATCGTGCCTTCGTGACATGATCGACACTACCTTATCTCATAAATATGAGTATAAGATGTCCCTATTTGTTTTGTCCTTACTGGTGCCATATTGGATCATGGAAGTATGATAAGAATGGCTTATTAATGTCAAGGTTTGTTAACTTCTACAAAGGTTACAAGAATTTCATTTTTCAACTACCAGCTTCACATTGTAGAATGACACAATGAGGTATATGTATGTTTTTGGTGTGGAGTTCCATCTTGAATCTTAAGGTGTAATTGAGTTAAATTCATTTCCCACCACTAGTTACTCTAGCTTTTAATAACCTATGAAAGGGTTAAATGGTTTTGGGAATGTATGGATAATGGAATATATAATTCCATAGAAGAATGTGACACACACGAATGAAACAAGGGTGAAATTATCAATACAACATGTTCCTTGCAACCTCTACCAATTCTTGAGCATGGTTGGGGAAACATTTCCATGTATTTAATTACAAGCTTTCATATCATTGTACATAAGCCATCATGTTATTCAAACTTCTTATCACTCGTTATGTTTTATAATAACGACAAATATCTTAAGTTAGAGATGTCTTAACTACTTTGTCATTAATTTACATTTATCACCCAACTAATAAAATATGTAAAATAAATATTAATATTATAAAAGAAGGATAAACATTCTATGATTTTAACCTTTCTATGACTTCGTGGCATAAATTTGGCCATAGGTTGGTCTCAAATACTTTATTCATTGTTGACAAGGACAACCATGACAAAGAGGAAGCTCATATATAAACCCCACTCAGTATCACTCTTAATTCCAACTCTTCAATTGTTTAGAAATAAAACATGTGATACTAGAAATGATATATCTATGAAATCATATTAATATTGCATAAACATGTAATGCCAAAACATTTGGAGTTAAAAGTTCATATGAATTTAGAGTTTGAAGGCATGTTCAAAATTTGTTCTCTAGTGTATAATATTACTTCTCTCTATTCATAAAAATTTAGACTAAATCTTATGTCTTATTATTGTACAAGAGGCAAAGGAGGCAATAGACATGGATCGAGACATTTCAAAGGATGATGTAAGACATGATGTATAAATGAATTATAAGAATATCACATTGAGTTATTAAATATCATAATTTAATAACACAATGTGATATTTTTTTTCAGAAAAATTAGATTATTCAGTTTTCATATAAAAATTAGATTATTCAATATTGTCAACAAATGATGCATGTGGTTGATTATTTAAGGTCCAAAATACAACTAATGTATGTGGAGGTGAATCCCGTATTATTAAAAGACGTTGGAGTACAAAGTGGGTGGAAGAGGATATGTCGATTGATTCAACAAATACACCCGAAAATGTGCGTAGTGAACATGAGGTACGCCTTGGTGATATTACATGTGATGAGTACTTTGAAATGATTTTTTTATGCATATGGTGCCACTACGATAAATAAATATCCATAAGTACTATCACATGAATCATGATCATTGACGTCATTCATCTCGACCTCATTATTATCATCATAATCATCATCATCAACATCCTTTCCATCATGCATCATCAACATGATCATCCTCATGCTTTTACGATGAGTCAAGGTTCATTAGGGTCACTCAAATGTTGTTAGGGACATTCAGATGCGATTAGGTTCATCTAGGGGATGTTATGGTCACTTTGATGCCATTACGGTGAATTATGTTTCCATTAGGACCAACCAATATCAAATAATTCTATAATAACCTGCATCATCATTATTGGCATTGACATCATCGTCGTCATCAACATCCTATTAAATATTGTATAAATCATCATTTCCATATTTATAATTGTCGATATATGCATCATCATGTCGTTAGGCACACTCTAATGTCGTTATGGACCATAGGATTTCTTAGGTTTATTTACGATTAATTAGGGTCTCTCAGTTTCCAAACTGGCGATTTAGGTGCTACTTCTGTCAACATGCCTAGCATTATCCCTGGCGCAACATTGGAGTTTTCCTGGAACTTTTTTCTGGCGCAATTCCTTTCGAACTTCCTTGAGCAATTCCAGGCATTATGCCTGGCGATATGCTTGGCTCTATACCTGGCACTATATCGGGCATTTTTCTGGTTGCAATTCATGGTGTAATTCCTTTCAGAATTCATGGCGTAATTCCTTTCAAAATTCATGGCGCAATCACTTACTCTATACCTGGTGCTATTTTGGACATTATTTTGGATACTATCCTGGTCATTAAATGGGATGTTATTATGGACGCTAATTGGGATGCTAATTGGGACATTAATTGGGATGCTAATTGGGGCGCTAATTGGGACGTTAATTGGGTTGCTAATTAGTGTCCCAATTAACATCTACTTTCAAAAAAGGATGCAAATAACGCCATTAAAAGTGCCATCTCTTGGAAAAGCATCCACTTTGTACAAAACATGATGAAAAATACACTAAAAGTGATAGTGGATGCTAAAAAAAGAGCTAAAACAGACGCTAATTCCAGGATTTGTTGTAGTGCAAGTATGGAAATATTGGAACCTATCACAAAACCAGATTCATCGTTTCCACTTAAGTGTGCAACACGTTGCTCCACAAACACCCTACAAGATTTAATACAAAGAACAAGTCAGATCAATCGATTGGTAGCCAAGGTAAAAGAAAATAAAATCTAGCCAGAGAGAAATTGAAAACGAAAAGACTTGACGGGAGGTTCACCAATGGCTCAGTTAAGGGATCCACTCAGCGTAACACAACACTAATCGTTGAGTTCCAATTTTTTGGCTTGCACATATAGTTATTAACCAGAGTTTGGTTCCATTCAAACCTGAGTTCGATGTAATTACAATCGATAATATATACAGAAAATAAAAATACGTCTCTTCATCATAAACCGATGGAAGTCCTCTAATCGACTTCGTAATCTACGCTGCTTTCTATGGAATGATACACACACACACACACACACACACACACGCTGAATCGCTAACATCATAACGAAACAAATGCAGAATATATAGACTATAAGGTTTTCAGGCACTGAGATAAAAGGAAAAAGAAAAAAGGTAATAAATACAGTGATGATCTACAACATTCGATCCGACTTGGCTCCCAACGTTTCATAACTAGAAGTTGAACCAAATCGAATATAACAATTTATATACACAGGATCCGATCCAAAATAGTTACAAATATCTACTCCATAAAATGATAATAATCACCAATCGGTCTTAACAAGAAACAAATCTTTTATTTACAAAATAGAAAAAAACTCATTCGTGTTTACAAATTGTTTATAACAGGGCCTAAGACAATCGATTACAGATTTTTGGAAGGGATCTACACAGGCCATTATTTTTAGAAGTATAAAAATTTTCTCACCATAGAACAACCAAGATGCGACCTGATCAAAGCAATATTCTTCACAAAATTAAGCGAAGTTTCCAAAACAATTATATCTATATATGATTGCTTAGAATTTTCCAATGGAACCCAAGTACATAATGCATAATGGACTTTTGATCCATCTTCGTGCATTCACTAACCAAAATCAAAGTTCATCATAATCTATCTTGCGTTTGCGGGATTATAAACAAGGAATGGGATTGATTGATTTATGGAGATCGATTCAACCAAACCTCGATCTTCTTTACTTACATAGGTTTTGACGATACCTCACACTAATCTAGTTATATAATCATGTCCCAATCTTTCTTACAGAAAACAATAAATTTAATGATGAACAAGAAAAATAAACAGAGATTCAAATTTTACATATCTATACAGGGTATTTAAATCATTACAATCTTTTAAATTCACAGAATTTCATTTCACTTCACTCACAGAGAGCGATCCCTTCTATCGAACAATTTTTTTTTATTGTATTTAATCATACATATGTCTCTTTTTTTTTCCAATATCTATAAATGTGGGAAAGTTAACAAGTTTTTTTTTATAAACTTTTTCTAATACCAAAGATAATTGATATTTAATATAGATTTCTTTTATGTTAAAGAGATCCTCTCTTAACAACTTTGGGATTTCATTTACTGCCATGCATTTCTTTCTCATAAAGCATATTTCCTATCAATGGATTTAATAACCATAACTTACTCTCTAAGAAAAGCCTTGAACGCTGTAACATCCCATCCCGTGGACCCAATTCAAGGAAGGGAACATGGCACTAGAATCTGGGGCTTTTACTGAAACTCAGCCCATTCATTAGATTCACAATAGTTAAAAACAAGAGTGCGCAGATGCAAAACAAACAAGTATGCACAACGGAATCAAAACAACATCCACACATAATTCATGCTCATCCAACATATCAAAATAATCATTAAACTAAACATTGCATAAGTAAATACACATAGAGATTACTTATCTTCATTGTACAATTGTCCCAAGCAACTAGCTATGTTGCTGCAATGTTCCACCCAACCATAGGCCAGTTGTGTTCATCAATCTCTCAACATAACTGCCACCCCCGAGCTGGGCATGATTCTACAAGGAAAATGGGACATTCTTACTCATACATAGCCAAATAATCATTCCGCCAATCCAAGCTATCCCACAGCTGGGTTTATCAGGCTAATTTTGAACCCTTTGCATTTATGGATGCTTGCCCTCAAGCTCAAGCCAAAGCAACAGATACCCATTACCTGTACCCCAACATACTCTTTCTACACACAACAAAAACGATCATTGGGCAGGGATACACATTCAAAACAAAGGTATTTTACAAAACAGGCTCCATGGGTTTTTCCCCAAATCGTGGCTCATCAAAACGGACTATAGGAAGGGAAATTCATCCCCAGGGAACAACCCGATTTCTCCCACATTTTATGAGCGTTTCCAATGGCCAAAACGGCCTCATTGAAACCCCAAATCGATCTGTTCTCTTCCCCATTGGTAACCAAAACAAAAACACCCTTCCCAGCTTGAAAGATGAAGGAAAACACAGGAAAACCATGGAGAAAAACGCCCAGGTAGCTCCAAAAACGTGAGAGAAGCAAAACTGCTTGATGGGTAATGGATTGGGGAGCAATTCATGGCTGTTTTCTTGCCCCGGAAGCAAAACCACGTTTTTCCATGAAGGGTGGCTTGCCCATACTCGAATTTGGACAGCCATACCTTCCATTACCCAAGGCATTAACTACCTCAACCAATTCTTGGGAGAAAATGAATGATTGGGTACAAAGTCAACATGGGTAGTTGAGTGTTTGATGGGTTATCTCATTGACACTTGGATTGACTTGATTGCTCAAGGGTTTGAATGTTTCTCCTCCCAATTCCTTGTAAAATCATGCCCCCATCTCTTGTTGCATTGCATAGCTAGTTGTGGGTATTTTATTAAAATGCATATTTACATGGTATTTGAAATTCCATCGTGCATGGCTAGCACGTAAACCATATGCATCAATAAATCGGTGGTGGGGCCTTGGACTTGAGCTCCTCACCACGATTTTATAACAATATTACATCATTTACATTTTAATATAATGGGGTCAAGATGGGGACGTTACATACCCCTCCCCTTGGAATAACACTGTCCTCGGTGTTCCAATTCTTAGGAATAAATACCCACTTTACACATGCTTCAAAATTCACAATGGTGGCAGGTCTTTCCTGCATTTCATCTCTTGAATTTGAACTTGCAGGATCAAGTCCTTTGGTTTCCTCAAGTTGCTCCTGTTGGCTTTGATCTTCCAGCTCTACAGGTGGGCATTGCTCCAGAGCAATCCCTTCCTTTTCTTTACCTTCCAGCTGATCTACAAGTCTAGAATTTCACAGCTGTCACCTTTCTTGTTGTCCTGACAACTATTTGAGGAATATTTTCAACCAAAACAATTATCTTTTGGTCTGTTTCCATGATCAATGTGCACAATTGGCCCACACTTTTTTCACTAGCAACACTTGGCTAGTAACAACTGCAAACAATGGCTTTCAATGTCTCACCTGTGAGACTCATCATGTTAAATCCTGTTAGGACAAGCATAACACAATTTAATGTTAGTCAATTAATTGCCCAATTGACGTGGAATGTCCATGCTTTACTCATGCGACTTCCACACATTTCATGCTTTCCCAACATACACATGAACTCATTCATGTTCATCCTTTCACAGGAAAAATAACTATTTCAACATTGAAAATTCATTTCAAGCAATTAAACACAATCTACTTCCAGTCATGACATGCATTCAACAATCCTTTGTTTCTGAAATGCATCAATAAAAAAGGAAAGAGAATAGTAAGAGTTTCCCCCTCTTAGTCTTGTTCCAATCCAGAGCCACACCACAACTCTGGTTCTCGTGCTCCTTAGCCTCTTTCACTTCAATGTGAATGCTTGATTTGCCCTTTCTTGGCTATGACACTTAGTGTCTAAGGTCTGTCTAAGGATTTTCAACTAGAGAACCTTTCCCCATTGTTGCTTATAGAACCTTTGGCTGCTAGGACCCACACATATCCACTAGCACCATCTTTCATTACTGCTCATACTGAGCTCTTTAGGATGGTCACATGTCCACATGCATCCTTCAGATGCTTTCATAGTCCTTGCTTCCAAGAATACCTACACTCAAACATTGAATCAATTCACATGTTCAGTTTATTCTCATAGGGTTTATTTCTAAACAAGAGTTTAAGAAATCATAAACAATTCATATACACATGTATATTCATAAGCAAGAAGCTGCAAGATAACCAAATATTTATCTGTATGGGATGTCTTCACTTTATTCCACATAACCTTGGATTTCCCGTGGACACAATAATGAATGTTGGGCCAGCATGCAGGCTCACTCCACTACATCGCGTAGTTAATGCCCAACCAGTTACTCTTTGGATTTACCAAGAATTTATACCGCCCAACCAGTTACTCTCTAGATTTACCAAGAATTTTATAGCGCTCAACCAGTTACTTTTTGGATTTACCAAGAATTTATAGCGCCCAACCAGTTACTCTATGGATTCACCAAGCATTTCTATTTCTTTCAGGGTCCTTGCTTCCTACAATGACCAAGGTTTCCAACAAAGAAACAACAGTGTATCAGCTTAGCTGTTAGAAAACTTATACCTGAAATCTTCATTATTCCAAGCAAGAAATAAATGAAAATTAATACTTATCTGTATTGTGCCTTCCCTCGCTACTCCATAGGTTTCCCTCTCTGCTTTACGAGCCTTGGATCACCTTTGGGGTGGATCCTTGGCCAACACACATGCTGCTCGACAACATCATCCGAATAGGCAATGCCAAGCCAGTACACCGACTGGGTTTATCAGGCATCCCTAAAATCAGTATGCTAAGCCAATACGTTGACTGGGTTTATCAAGCATTTCAAATATCAGTATGCTAATCCAACACAACGACTAGGTTTATCAAGCATACAATGACCATTTCCAAGCCAGTTCTTCGATTGAGTTTGTCAAGAAATAACACCCTTCACCAATACCTCCACAACATGCAAATAACCAATGCCAAGCCAGTACACCGACTGGGTTTGTCAGGCATCCAATTTAACAACATGCCAAGCCAGTATGCCGATTGGGTTTCTCAGGCATCCAATAACTCTTCATCCACACTAGCATGGAACTCCTTCTCCTATGCAAACTAGCGGTTCCAGTTAGGAACTATATAGGTGACTTTGTTGACTACATGATAGCATGGCCCCACAATACCAACTCACACTACACAAGGATGATACCCATTTTCTGTAACACAACTACGCGGGCCTATACACCCCTTCTAGTGTCCCTTAGTGTGAGCGTAGAAAGGTTACCACTGCCCATACAGTCCTCTTGAGCACCCTTTCTTCACTTTGCCTCTTAATGTGCAACATCAAATTGCATATGTGCAAGCTGATAGTACAAGAAGGATAAGCAGACTCATCAGTATTGCTGCTCTAAAACCATAACCATTTTTCATAACATTCACTATCAAGTATTGAAACACCAGGAATGCGTCCATTCCCTTAGGGTGTAGTCAATATTGATAACCCTATCATAACCCAGCACCAGAAAGGTGTGCACTCCCTTTCGGATGTGAGACATGTAGGCCCTAATCATACTCAAGCAGTCTGGAATAATAATGAAATAATAAAACATGCTCTGCATATCAAATCTAATAACCAGACATGTATATCCTCAGTTAGGGTTACAGAATACTCATCCATTTCACAGATGTATCTTTTATTCATTTGCGAAGAATGGGGGCTTCCTTCTCTGAGTCAACAGTCCTTCGGTCTGCCAACCTAATCTTTTCACGTTCCATAACCCACACATGCCTTCTTGGCATAATTTTACTGTCTCACTCACATGCTTTATCAACATGCAGTTCGACTGAGACATTATCAATATTTACAATGGCATTTCACCCGAAACCCATTTCCAAAGCATGGGATCCTTCCCATCTAGTTTGGCTTCTGCAGGTCATCACACACGGTCTTCCTGCAATGTGTCATCCTAGCACACTTGTCAAATAGCCAAACAGTCAGCAACATTTAGCAATAATCTTCAAGTATGATTGTTCCATAACCAATCAATAGCATTAATAATTAATTCAACATGAATTTACAATTCTGTCTCCTACAGAAATTGATTTGCTTAGCAATGAGGCTATCCTCATATTGTTTGGCTCTTGTAAGTGGTATCACACTGTCCATTATGGTTTCACCCTTGCTACCATACATGAACATCCACCTACAACATGTCCTCCTGAAACAATTTTATATACGCCAAACAATGATTAGAAATTATAAGCAAATTCTCAAATCTGAAATCTACAAATCTGTTTTCCTACAGAAATTAGATTTGCAACCATGAGATTATTATCATAACTTAAATCACATAATTTTTCAAATTTGTTTCATGCATAAGTTACAACCATGAGAACCTTCTCATAACCTTTGTCTTCTGCACATGGTATATCCCGGTCTCTATTATGGACTTATCCTTATTGCCATACATAAGACTTTTCTACCTGAAATCTAAAACTTCAATCAACCAAATACGTTTTGAGTATCTTATGCATATAGTCATTTCATTGCTACAATAGTCACTGAAGTGATCTCAGAATTATAACACTCAAAAATTCAAACACTTTCAGCTGTTAACATTTGAAATGAAATGAAATATATATATATCATAATAGAATTGCAAAACACGGGTACATTATTCATGCAATTTAAATAAACTGTAAATACTCATTACTTCACATCCATATTATTTTTATGCACCCCTGTCCTTCCAACAGAGTACTCTAGTAGCCCATCAACTTGTCTACCTTCTTCATGGAATCATTCTCCTGCATTCACACAATGCATCTCAACATGTGCGCCCGCACATATGCATGCACATTCACAACATTCACATACTATTTTGATGTACATTCACTTAATGCATAACCCCTCAATGCAACCTTACATTAATCCTTGCATACTATGTACTCATGCCTATTATGGCCTAACCATGACTGCTACTCATAGCATGCACTACCACAATAGGACCATAAGTCCTCACTTGCTTTGGTTGTTAAACTCACAACCGTCTTACACAAATGGCATGATATAATTTCATATGAATGCATTGAGATTTCTAAGCAATTATAGGGTGTAAGGATCATTGCCTTGACTTACCCACACCTCACCATACTTGGTAGGTTAATAGTCTCATTCAGGAACTCAATACCACATGCAAACCAAATCACCATAGTTCAAACATAGTTGAAGGGATCTTATCAAATCCTCTTTCAACATTCATGCAATTAAGCACAAATAACCATTACCTATAGGGCTGTTATTAACATTGCTTGATGTTACCTAATCAGTTGGCCTAGTACTAAGGCTACTCAGTCCTTTTTCCAACATCACGATTATGTATTTGTTGCACCATCCTCTCTTCATAAGGTTGTTGGTCTCGTGCAACAACATCATCAACTTCTTTGGCCATGCTTTGATTGTATTTTGTCCTACAACCAATGCAGACACAACTGATTATTAGCAACCACCATAATTATCTCAAGTGGGTCATTGCATATGTAAAACCTCACTATTTTACCAATATGCAATATCCTATTCATGCACAAACATTTTCACATGCATTGTGCAATGTTTATTAATGTGCCATCTGGTGCATATTCATTTCATCTATGTAATCTCTTGCATTTTCAACATTCTTATGCCATAGTTTATATGCATGACAATTTCATAATTATAAATACGATAGAAAAACAGGGGTTAAGGAATTCTCCCTTTCCAATCCCTCATCGTAGCATGGAATCGCTCTTCCATATCATAGTTGGTCTGATTTCCTTCCAGTCATGCAATCCTAGAAATTGTCCATATTGACAACAATTTTTTTGTCAAAACAGTCGCTGGCACTCTTTTGCACCAAATATCTATGATATATGTGGACTTCATTCAAAATATGGTCATGAATCTCTGTTCTCCTATGGATAAGCTTTCCAACACCTATCCCCGTGCTCCATTCCGATCCAGGACATGGAATTTACATTCTTCCAAAAATGCAACTTTTGCCCAAATTTCTGCACTTTTACACAACTGCAATTTTATTCTGGAAGAACAACTTTAACCGCTTGTAGAAGCAAATTTAGGAAGAATCATGAAAACTTATCTACTAGGAAAAGGTAGTCCATATAACAAGGAACACTCAGAAACCTTTAGATCCTTGTTCCGATGCACCAGTCAACTTCTATAAAATTCGGGGTTTGGCTACTTGTAACTTTTCACTTTTCTCCAAAATCTCAAAATTTGGCCAAAAATGGCTTTCTCCCAATCTATGCATTTCTGGAAAATCTTTGTCTAACGGAAAATTTCCATATTAATGAGAAGATGAAATGTTGAGTTCAATAAAATTTTTGATTCCCACATCTAGGGTCACTTTTATTGTCCACAAGCTTTTCAAAATCCCGAAAAAGTGGCTCGGAACAGTGCTTTTTGGCCTTCTGCTTCACCCTGACTCCACACCCTTTGGATTTCGGTTACAAGATTCCAAAGTTAACACTGTTCCTGCTCCATGGCTACGCCATATCGATTTCAGCTCAATCCGACCTTCCATCAAGCCTCGGGACACCGTCTTACAAAAGTCACTATTCTTGATTTTCTGTCAAATTGGAGCATACTGGGTTCGGGACCTTCTCTGGTTCTTTCATGGCCTTCGTTAATGGACTCTGAGCTCCACAGGAATTATCCCATTATGAGCCCGACTGCTCCTTCTACCCAAAAATCAAGTTTTGGGCTCTTGCCTCCGAGCCCCACAGGAATCATCCCATTTTTTTTTTGCGCTCGTCGCTGGATTTAATCTTAACTCCACCGAACTTGGTGCTGGATTTAACCCTAAAATCGTCGTCGCTTCGCAGGTTTAAACCTTAACTTTTGCGACCGTTTCGCTAGTGTCGCTGCCAACCAGTGCTGGTTTTAACCCTAATTTCTGTGCCCGTTTCGGCGGTTTTGGCCTTATCTCCGCCGCCCGCAAGCCCCAGTCCCTGCGACTGTGTCGCAAATTTTAAGGCTAAAATTGTCGCCTGCGTCGCAACTTTTAAGGCTACAATTGTCACCGCGTCGCAAATTTTAAGCCTAAAGTTGTTGACTGCGTCGCAATTTTTAAGCCTAAAGTTGCCGCCCGCGTCGCAAATTTTAAGGCTAAAATTGCCGACCGCGTTGCAAATTTTAAGCTTAAAATCGCCGCCTGTTTCGGCATTTTTGGGCTTATCTTTGCTGACAGAGTCTTTTCTCCACGACCTCTTCGACACAAAATTTAACCAAATTTTCACCGACCTTGGCACAACAGTTATGGTTAAAATCGCCGACAAAGACTTGAGCAAAATTTCCAACAATTAGAAAAATTTTCAAAATTTTCGAAAACAGTTAGAAAATTTTTCTGAAATATTTCCTTCTTTCTTTTTTTGATGTTTAGTGTTGGGTAGGAGGCATACTTACCTCTGCAATTGTGATAGGTAGCCCATGAAGGCCCAATGCTACAACTTGCAGCTCTGATACCATTCTGTAACATCCCCTCCCGTAGACCCAATTCAATGAAGGGAACATGGCACTAGAATCTGGGGCTTTTACACAAACTCAGCCCATTCATTAGATTTACAGTAGTTAAAAACAAGAGTGTGTAGATGCAAAACAAACAAGTATGCACAGCGGAATCAAAACAACATCCACACATAATTGATACTCATCCAGCATATCAAAATAATCATTAAACTAAACATTGCAGAAGTAAATATACATAGAGATTACTTATCTTCATTGTACAATTGTCCCAAGCAACTAGCTATGTTGCTGCAACGTTCCACCCAACAATAGGCCAGTTGTGTTCATCAATCTCTCAACACAACTGCCACTCCCGAGATGGGCATGATTCTACAAGGAAAAAGGGACATTCTTACTCATACATAGCCAAATAATCATTCCTCCAAGCCAAGCCAGCCCACAGCTGGGTTTATCAGGCTAATTTTGAACCCTCTGCATTTATGGATGCTTGCCCTCAAGCTCAAGCCAAAGCAATAGATACCCATTACCCGTACCCCAACATACTCTTTCTACACATAGCAAAAACGATCATTGGGAAGGGATACACATTCACAACAAAGGTATTTTACAAAACAGGTTCCATGGGTTTTTCCCCAAATCGTGGCTCATTAAAACGGACTGTAGGAAGGGAAATTCGTCCCCATGGAACAACCTGATTTCTCCCACATGTTATGAGCATTTCCAATGGCCAAAATGGCCTCATTGAAACCCCAAATCGATCTATTCTCTTCCCCATTGGTAACCAAAACAAAAACGCCCTTCCCAGCTTGAAAGATGAGGGAAAAAACAGGAAAACCATGGAGAAAAATGCCCAGGTAGCTCCAAAAACGTGAGAGGCAAAACTACTTGATGGGTAATGGCTTGGGGAGCAATTCACGGCTGTTTTCTTGCCCCAAAAACAAAAACACGTTTTTCCATGAAGGGTGGCTTTTCCATACTTGAATTTGGATAGCCATACCTCCCATTCCCTAAGGCATTAACTACCTAGACCAATTCTTGGGAGAAAATGAATGATTGGGTACAAAGTCAACATGGGTAGTTGAGTGTTTGATGGGTTATCTCATTGACACTTGGCTTGACTTGATTGGCTCAAGGGTTTGAATGTTTTCCCTCCCAATTCCTTGTAAAATCATGCCCCCATCTCTTGTTGCATTGCATAGCTAGTTGTGGGTATTTTATTAAAATGCATATTTACTTGGTATTCGAAATTCCATCGTGCATGGCTAGCATGTAAACCATATGCATCAATAAATCGATGGCGGGGCCTTGGCCGTGAGCTCCTCACCACGATTTTATAACAATATTACATCATTTACATTTTAGTATAATTGGGTCAAAATGAAGACATTACAAACGCTTTAGGAACTCATCATCAACATAATAACTCATTGAAATATTTTTAAATAAAAGTTTCTTGTTATAAATTACAATCATTCCCAATATACTATCTTAGGGGAAACTCTTTTCAATATTAAGTAATCCAACTTTATACTCTTTTCTTTTTCATTGAAATGTAAACGACATTTATACTCATTTCTATGAAGAATAGTTAATTCATATTTATTTTCTATATTCTAGGATATTTTCCTCACATAGCTACAATATATATATGTCTATATATTTAATTACTTGTCATACTTTTCAATCTTCCCAATAATATATACTTAGGTATAAATATGTATATATATCTATTACTATAATTAAATGCCAAGTTTCCACATACCTATAGGCCATGTAAAAACCTTTCAAGATCCTTTCAATACAATTATAATAACCTATACATACTCAAAATATTTGTAGGTAAGTCAAGCGAGCAAATTTCAAGTATGTAAATATTACATACCACATATATTTTATATGCTAACTCGCTACATAAAGGAGTTTCCTCAACTACTTCGTAACACATAAATAATTACTTCATACTTATTTTACGGAGAATCGATTCGTTTAGTTGGGACATAACAAGTGTTGTCCATGCTTTCAACTTAACGCCCAGAATGAAATAAACTAAGATTGCGAGGAAATCGACGTTGACTATTAACTATATGTGAAGAGATCGTAAACCCGAGACAGAGGTCACTAGGGTGTAACTCTATCAAGGTGAAATCAGATCAAACCCACGAGCTGGAAAGAGCAGTAGCTACGGTATGTTATTTAAACATTTACCGAGCTCAAAGACTTATACAAGGATTTGTTTTAAAGAGAAAGTTTGGAACAATGGTTTAACGGACTAGCTAGCAAGTATGGAAACATTGGAACCTATCACAAAATCATAGTCAACGTTTCCACTTAAGTGTGCAACACACTGCTCCAGAAACACCCTACAAGATTTAATACTAATAACAGGTCGAATCAATCGACTAGTAGTCAGGTTAAAAGAAAATCAATTCTAACCAGACATCAATCGAAAATGAAAAAATCAGCAGGAGGTTCGCCAATGGCTCAGTCAAGGGAGCCACTCAGGGTAATGCAGCACTAATCGTTGAGTTCCGATTTTCCCGCTTGCACATATAGTCATTAACCATATATTGGTTCCATTCAAACCTGAGTTCGATGTAATTACAATCGATAATATAGATAGAAAATAAAAATACATGTCTTCATCATAAACCGATGGAAGTCCTCTAATCGACTTCAAAAGATACGCGGCATTATATATATATATATATATATCTTTTCACCCTGACTCTCTAACATCAGAACAAATCAAATGCAGAAGATCCAGACTATAAGGTTTTCATACACGGATATAAAAAAGAAAAGGAAAAAGGTAGCGAATATAGTGATGATCTACAACATTTGATCTGACTTGGATCCCAACGTTTCATAACTAGAAGTTGACCCAAATCGACTATAACAATTTATATACACATGATCCGATCTGAAATACTTACAAATATCTACTCCATAAAATGATAATAATCACAGATTGGTCCTAATGGGAAACATATCTTTTCTTTATAAAATATAAAAAAACTCATTCGTGGTTACAAATTGTTTATAACAAGGCCTAAGTCATTCAATTATAGAGTTTTAGAATGGATCTACGTAGGCCATTATTTTTAGAAGTATAAAAAGTTTCTCATCATAGAACAACTAGGATGCGACCCGATCAAAGCATTATTCTTCACAGAAATTAAACGAAGTTTCCAAAGCAATTATATTTAAAAAAGATTACTCAGAATTTTCCGATGGAACCCAAGTGCGGAATGCATAATGGACTTTTGATCCATCCTCATGCATTCACTAACCAAAATCAAAGTTCATCATTAACTATCTTGCATTTGCGGGCTTATAAACAAGGATTGGGATTGATTGATTTACAGATATCGAGTTAACCAAACCTTGATCTTCTTTATTTACATAGGTTTGTTAGATTTAAACCAAATAGACAAACAAGATCTCTGAAAGAAACACAATCACAAGATAGACACACAATATACCCTGGGAAACCCTCATGGGGTAGAAAACCCAGCAAAGCTTTCCTCAATAAGATGATCAACCAAAATACAAGATGTGCTCCTTCTCCTTGACTCCTTAGCAGATCTCCTCAACTAGTGCGCACTCTTCCACAAGTGAGTGAATGAACTAATGAGGAGTTCACCTCCTCTATTTATACTTGACTTCCAACTGACTAAAAGACTTATGGGGCCGACCTCACCTGGAGAAGTCTAATAACCCCTAAAATATAACTACAGGGCCGACCCACACATGGTGGGTCTAATAACCCTAGTTAATACAATCCCTTGGAGGAATAACCATCTCCAGATATATGATAGGGTTACCTCGGAGGAATGAAACATCTCCGGAATAATAAAGTACAAATATAATATTCTTTGAAGTTACAATATTCAACACTCCCCCTTAACGAGAAGGATATTATAACAACATCTGCAATGGCAAGGAGTCATCATACATGATACATCTATAAATCATCGGAAGCTTTCTTCAATTCATCTTCGTCAGTAACTCAACCAGTTACTGGAACATCAATGTCAATAGTGTCGATATCAAACCGATCATTGGCATCGTCATCAGCATCGTCATCATACGATCATCAGCATCGTCATCACACGATCATCAGCATCGTCATCACACGATCATCAGCATCGTCATCAGCATCGTCATCACACGATCATCAGCATCGTCATCATACGATCATTAGCATCGTCATCAGCATCGTCATCACACGATCATCAGCATCGTCATCATACGATCATCAGCATCGTCATCACACGATCATCAGCATCGTCATCATACGATCATCAGCATCGTTATCATACGATCATCAGCATCGTCATCAGCATCGTCATCACACGATCATCAGCATCGTCATCATACGATCATCAGCATCGTCATCATATGATCATATTCCTAGGATGATCAATCCTGCTCCTTTTAGGACATAGGTCCAAGGATGATACAATCCAATCTTTAGTTCTCGGAGACTTCAGTCTACGGATCAATTCTGGGACCTCAGTCCGGGGACGATGCAATCCCCTGCCTGTTCATTCAGGACTTCAATTTTCGAAGACCCAGTCTACGGTTCTATTCTGGGACCTCAGTCCGGGGATGATACAATCCCCTACCTGTTCATTCAGGACTTCATTATCGGAGACCCAGTCTACGGTTCTATTCTGGGACCTCAGTCCGGGGATGATACAATCCCCTACCTGTTCATTCAGGACTTCATTATCGGAGACCCAGTCTACGGTTCTATTCTGGGACCTCAGTCCGGGGACGATACAATCCCCTACCTGTTCATTCAGGACTTCATTATCGGAGACCCAGTCTACGGTTCTATTCTGGGACCTCAGTCCGGGGACGATACAATCCCCTACCTGTTCATTCAGGACTTCATTATCGGAGACCTTACGTCTACGGCTCTCTTCAGGACTGAAAGTCCAGGGATGATCCAATCCCCTCAACTGTCCACTAAGGACTTCATTCTCGGAGACCTTACGTCTACGGCTCTCTTCAGGACTGAAAGTCCAGGGATGATCCAATCCCCTCAACTGTCCACTAAGGACTTCATTCTCGGAGACCTTACGTCTACGGCTCTCTTTAGGACTGAAAGTCCAGGGATGATCCAATCCCCTCAACTGTCCACTAAGGACTTCATTCTCGGAGACCTTACGTCTACGGCTCTCTTCAGGACTGAAAGTCCAGGGATGATCCAATCCCCTCAACTGTCCACTAAGGACTTCATTCTCGGAGACCTTACGTCTACGACTCTCTTTAGGACTGAAAGTCCAGGGATGATCCAATCCCCTCAACTGTCCACTAAGGACTTCATTCTCGGAGACCTTACGTCTACGGCTCTCTTTAGGACTGAAAGTCCAGGGATGATTCAATCCCCTCAACTGTCCACTAAGGACTTCATTCTCGGAGACCTTACGTCTACGGCTCTCTTTAGGACTGAAAGTCCAGGGATGATTCAATCCCCTCAATCTGTATTCTCATCAATACAAGTACAAGTATCTTCATCCATACAAGTACATAATCAGCATCAACAGCATGTATACATCATACAATCATAAGCATGTATTCTTACTAATACATCTAAAAGCATGTATACATCTGTCATCAAAAGCATGTATTCTCACTAATACATCTATCATCAAATCATGTATACATCTAACATCAAAAGCATGTATACATCTAGCATGTATTCTCACTAATACATCTATCATCAAAATCATGTATACATCTAACATCAAAAGCATGTATACATCTGTCATCAAAAGCATGTATTCTCACTAATACATCTATCATCAAATCATGTATACATCTAACATCAAAAGCATGTATACATCTAGCATGTATTCTCACTAATACATCTATCATCAAAATCATGTATACATCTAACATCAAAAGCATGTATACATCTAGCATGTATTTCTCACTAATACATCTATCATCAAAATCATGTATACATCTAACATCAAAAGCATGTATACATCTGTCATCAAAAGCATGTATTCTCACTAATACATCTATCATCAAATCATGTATACATCTAACATCAAAAGCATGTATACATCTAGCATGTATTCTCACTAATACATCTATCATCAAAATCATGTATACATCTAACATCAAAAGCATGTATACATCTAGCATGTATTCTCACTAATACATCTATCATCAAAATCATGTATACATCTAACATCAAAAGCATGTATACATCTAGCATGTATTCTTACTAATACATCCATCATCAAAATCATGTATAAGTAAAAGTGAATGAAAATAAAATAGTCCTAAATCTAACTATTTCTAAGTGATTAGGTGAAGTCTCATTTTTGATGAGACTTGCTTGCCATCAGGAATCATCCTACTCCCCCTTTCTAGGAGAGTCCTTCTGAACTACACCAAGCTTGTCTCGAAAGTATTCGAATTTCACACGAGACGGTGGTTTGGTCAGGATATCAGCAATTTGATCTTCAGTGCTCACGTATTCAAGCTTGATAGCTCCTTTCTGCACCATATCTCGAATATAGAAGTATCGGATCTCTATGTGTTTTGACTTATCATGGAACACAGGATTTTCTGTCATCTTGATGCAGCTTTGATTATCACACATAATCATAGTGGGATCCATTTCTAAGTCAAACACTCCAGATAACAGTTTCCGAAGCCATACAGCTTCACAGCTAGCAGAGCAAGCAGCTATGTATTCTGCCTCAGCAGAGCTGAGGGCCACACTGGATTGTTTCTTGCTGAACCAAGAGATCATGGCAGATCCAAGGCTATAACATCCACCTGAAGTACTTTTTCTGTCTGAGACACTGCCTGCCCAATCAGAGTCTGAGTAACCATGCAACTTGAGTTCATGACTTCCATCATAGAGTAGACCAAAATCTAATGTACCTTTTAAGTACCTCATTACATGCTTTGCAGCTATTAGATGAACCTTTCTGGGTTCTACTAGATACTGACTTAGGGTATTTATAGCAAAGCATATATCTGGCCTAGTATTTGTCAAGTACATTAGTGATCCAATGATCTGTCTATATAAAGTTAGGTCCACTAATTCTGATGAGTCATTAACCAAAATCTTTAAGTTGGAGTCCATGGGAGTGGCCATGGGTTTACACTCCAACATATCAAATCTCTTCAGAATTTCCACAGTATACTTACCTTGATTCAGAAAGATTCCTCTTGGTTCTTGCCACACTTCTAATCCTAAGAAGTAGTGCATCAATCCGAGATCTTTCATCTCGAATTCTGAAGAAAGCTTCTTCTTGCTTTCAATGATTTGTTTCTCATTTCCAGTTAGAAATAGATCATCTACATATAATAAAAGTATAACTGGTTCATCATCCAATACCTTGAGATAAAGGTTTGGGTCAGCTTTACTTTTGGTAAAGCCCATGCTAGTTAAGAAATTGTCAATCCTTCCGTACCAAGCTCTGGGAGCTTGTTTCAACCCATATAATGCCTTCTTCAGTTTGCATACATGAGTCCTTCCGTCATTTACCTCAAATCCTTGTGGTTGCTCTATGTATACTTCTTCTTCAATTACACCATTCAGAAAAGCTGTCTTAACATCCATTTGATGTAGTTTCCACTTCATCATGGATGCAAGAGCCATGATAGTTCTAATTGAAGTATACCTAGCAACTGGTGCAAATGTTTCTTCAAAGTCAATTCCCTCCTTCTGAGAGAACCCTCTGGCTACAAATCTTGCTTTGTATTTTTCAATACTTCCATCCGCAGCATGTTTTATTTTAAAGATCCATTTGGAAGAAACCACACTTTTGTCTTTTGGTTTGGGAACTATATCCCAAACATCATTTTTCATTATTGACTGATATTCTTCAGTCATTGCTTCTACCCATTCTTTCTTTTGAGCTGCCTCTTCATAGCTGGTAGGTAGTTGATCCACAAGATCACACATCAGGGCCATATAGTTGGATACTAGTTTTGGTTTCTTCCTTTCTCTAGTGGAGCCTTCAGGAGCACCATATCTTTCTGCTCCTTGAATAATATCTCTAGCCCATGCTGGTCTTCTTTTCCTGGATAATTCTGCAACAGGAGGTTCTTGTGGTTCCAGCATGTCATGATCCTCTGGTATGTCTTCTTCAGGAATGTGAGCATTCTCTGAGATTCTGGGAGATGTATCTTCTTCATAAACTTCTTCAAGTTGACACTTTCTGGATTTCTTGAGGGCTGCTTCCTCATCGAAGGTAACATCTCTACTTATTTCTATATGATGGAAACCTGGTATGTAGATTCTGAAGGCTTTGGAAGTTTCACAATAACCAACAAATATTCCCCTCTTACCTGAGGGATCCAATTTGGATCTCTTCTCTTTTGGAATATGGATGTACACAGGACACCCAAATATTTTGAGATGACTTACCTCAGGCTTCTTTCCTGTAAAGACTTCCTCTGGAGTTTTGAAGTCAAGAGCACTATGAGATAGTCTATTTTGAACATATACTGCTGTCTTGGCTGCTTCAGCCCACAGATACATGGGAAGGTCTTGATCATGTATCATAGTCTTTACAGCTTCCATGATGGTTCTATTTTTCCTCTCAGCTACCCCATTCTGTTGGGGGTTGTAAGGAGTGGTTAGCTCCCTTTTGATTCCAGCTTCTTTACAGAATTCTTCAAATTCCTTTGAAGTATATTCTCCACCATTATCTGTTCTGAGAATCTTGATTTTCTTGTCTGAGAGGTTTTCTATTAGAGCCTTGAACTCTTTGAATTTTCCAAAGACTTCATTCTTACCCTTTAGGAAGTATATCCAAGTTTTTCTTGAATAATCATCAATGAAGGAGAGATAGTATTCAAACCCACTTAGAGATGTGGTAGGCATGGGTCCACATACATCTGAGTGTATTAGTTCTAGAGAACTCTT
Source organism: Larix kaempferi (assembly GCA_027924585.1). Lineage (NCBI taxonomy): Eukaryota > Viridiplantae > Streptophyta > Pinopsida > Pinales > Pinaceae > Larix > Larix kaempferi. The sequence continues at coordinate 3,903,738 of BSBM01001606.1, read as the reverse complement.
AGTCTTTGTTTCACTTTTCGGAAAGGGATTCTTGATATTCTTCCCTTTCTTACATCCTTTACATGAGCCATCATGATCAACCTTCAAGTTTGGCAAGCCTATAACCATCTTACTCACATATGGTAAAGCTTTATAGTTAATGTGGGCTAGTCTTCTGTGCCATAGCTCACTGGGACTAGAGACTTCATGAGCAAGGGCAGATTCTGGGTGACCCTTGAGTTTATAAAGTCCTCCTTCTTCTTCACCAATGACAATTGCATCTTTGATTGATTTTCCTTTGGTCCACATGAGTACTTGACCATCTATGAAGGCTACTCTAAAGCCTTTCTTGTCTAGAGCTGAGATAGAGAGTAGATTCTTCTTTAACCCTGGAACATATAATATTTCTTTCATCTTCAAAGGTGTTCCTGAGTCAAGCTTGTAGCTTGCTTCACCAATTCCCTTGATGGGATATTGATAATCATCTCCTAGTGATACCTTCTGGGGTGAAGACTTCTCTTCAATCTTGGAGAGAGTTTCCTTGTGACCTGTCATGTGCTTTGAAGCGCCACTGTCAATGAGCCAAGTGTCTTCACCAGGAGACACAGATCCAGAGAGAGAAGAAAATAGTACATATTCTTCTGGTTCTTCTTTCTTTACTTTAGATCTTTTCTTTTGAGGCCTTTCCTCTACTTCTTCTTCTTCTTCTTCTTCTTCTTCTTCACTGTCATCTTCTGCCATATGAGCATGATGTCTTTTGTGAACAAATATTTTCTTCTTCTTCTCTGGTAGGGTACAGTCTCTGGCATAGTGTCCTAGCTTGAGACAATTGAAGCATTGGACTGTGGAGATGTCTCCCCCTTTCTTTTTGAATCTATGAGAGGGTTGAGGCCTTTTGTGGTTTACCTTCTTGAAGTAGCCTCTCTTTCCTCTTTTGGTGTGGGTGGCCAAAGCTTGGTCATCCTCTTTGAGAAGTGCTTCTCTGTTGGCAACCCTAGCCTCCTCTTGAACACAATCTTCCCATACTACATCAAACTTCATACTTTCTTTTCTGGCACACATAGTTTGAATGAATGACTCCCATGGTCTAGTGAGACCATTTAGAGCTGTCATCACAAGTTCATCTTCATCAAGAGTATCACCAATGGTATCTAGTTGTTCTTTGATTAGAGAGACTCTTGAGAAGTAGTCTTGAATGGATTCTCCTTTGTGCATCTTGGTACTTTTCAATTGAGTCCTTAGATTCATCTTTCTGTTGATGTTCTTTCCTTCATACATTCTTCCTAGGGCATCATACATTTCCTTTGGAGTCTTCTTGGAAGACACTTGGGGAATCAAGTGATCTTTAATGGAATCAGCTATGATTCTCTTTGCCTTAATCAGATCCTTCCTGTGTTTTTCTTTGGCTTCCTCTTCTTCTGGTTCTGCAACTTCCTCCTTGATATAATGAGCAAGATCATTCTCCTCAAGAATGAGACCAATTCTGTATTTCCATGCTCGGAAATTCTCTATGCCTTCTAGCTTGTCTTCAAGCTTAGTATTTGGAGCCATCTTCTCTTGGGGGAGTCCAAGAGACAGAGTAGACTTACCTGGGAAGTTACTTTTCACTTTTCCGGAAACTGGAACAGAAATTTATCGCACTTTTGGTAGAATTAGGGTTTGACTTTCCCGGAGTTCTACCCAACCAAAAAGTTCGATCTATAGCTCAAAAGAATGCTCTTGAGAAGGGCTATCCAGTCATGTAATCAGAAATCAAAAATTACAACTTTTTTCTGAAACCAAAATCTGACGTATCGCACTTTTGGTAGAATTAGGGTTTGACTTTCCCGAAGTTCTACCCAACCAAAAAGTTCGATCTATAGCTCAAAAGAAATCTCTTGAAGAGGGCTATCCAGCCATGCAACCAAAAATCAAAAATACCAACTTTGGGCTGAAAACCCTAACTTCACCAAAGAGAGAGAAAGAGGTATTCTTACCTTGTGAAAGATGTCCTATTCAGTCTAGCTCTGATACCATGTTAGATTTAAACCAAATAGACAAACAAGATCTCTGAAAGAAACACAATCACAAGATAGACACACAATATACCCTGGGAAACCCTCATGGGGTAGAAAACCCAGCAAAGCTTTCCTCAATAAGATGATCAACCAAAATACAAGATGTGCTCCTTCTCCTTGACTCCTTAGCAGATCTCCTCAACTAGTGCGCACTCTTCCACAAGTGAGTGAATGAACTAATGAGGAGTTCACCTCCTCTATTTATACTTGACTTCCAACTGACTAAAAGACTTATGGGGCCGACCTCACCTGGAGAAGTCTAATAACCCCTAAAATATAACTACAGGGCCGACCCACACATGGTGGGTCTAATAACCCTAGTTAATACAATCCCTTGGAGGAATAACCATCTCCAGATATATGATAGGGTTACCTCGGAGGAATGAAACATCTCCGGAATAATAAAGTACAAATATAATATTCTTTGAAGTTACAATATTCAACAAGGTTTTGACGATACCTCACACTAATCTAGTTTTATAACCCTGTCCCAATCTTTCTTACAGAAACCAATAAATTTAATGATGAACAAGAAAAATAAACAGAGATTCAAATTTTACATATCTATACAGGGTATTTAAATCAATACAAGCTTTTAAATTCACGGAATTTCATTTCACTTCTCTTACAAAGAGAGATCCTTTCGGTGGAACACAATTTTTTTATTGTATTGTATTTAATTATACAGAGTTCTCTCTCTCTCTTTCTTTTAAAGAAATATAAAAATTTAAATCCATTTAACCCAACCATGAACTCAATAAAAGGAACATAAGTTCAACTCATTCATAATTTTCACTTCACATTCTATCATATTCATTGAAATGGTCGATTCTACAACATATAACAGAGATGTAGTTTATCTCAAATAAATAACAACATACACAACGTATAACAATACCGCCATGATTTCCATAAAACCAGAAAACATATTTACCAACAACCTTATTCTAACAAAATATCATAGTCTGAAAAATGACATTCACAATTCCATAACTTATATGGCAACATATAACATATACTTACTTGACAAAAATGCAAATAAAAACTTGGAGAATCAACTCCTCCCAACCATAGAAGTGAGTAGCACAACCACTAGCTCGTCTCCACCCCCAAGTTGGATCACCACCATGCACACGAGAACTTCAAGAAAAAACTTCCACACGACAATCTCTCTCAAAGTCCATAACAAGCTCAGTGATGGACTTATGAAAGAGAGAAACACTCAACTCATGCACTCGCATCACAATTTCTCCATCCACAACACAACGTCCCATGCTATTTTAGTGCACCAATATATATAACTTTTTCCCGGATCTTGTGCTACCCCAATCAAATCTGAATCAATCCTTCAATTCCTATGATTTAGGAGCTTGTCTGGTTGTTGAGCTTTTAGATTGGACTTGATTGGTGAAATATTACCTTGTTTTCTTTACACATGTTCTGTGTCTCATGGTGGTGTCCCCTCATTTAACTGAATTCTCCAAGTGTCTTTTTCTTTAATTAATAATAAAATAATATTTTTTGTGCAAAGTGTCACTCACACCTCTTGTGAGTATTTTTGAGTTTTTAAATAGCTCTTACAAAAATAATTGTTTTTTGAAATATTAAATAAAAAATAAAATAATAATGTCTTGAGGGTATCACAACCACAGTTAACCATATCTATTAAGTCAATCACAGACACCCATAGTCAATTGGGGTCAACCATATCCTACCAAATCCAACCATAGTCAACCATGGCCTATCAAAGTCAACCAAATTAAACCATAATCAAACAAAGTCAACCATGGTCTAGCATAGCGAACCATGGTCAAACAAAGTCACCATATAGTGGAATTATAGTCAACCATATGATTTTAAAGTCAACCCTGATGTCAACCAAAGTCAACCATGGGAAAAAAATAATGGAATTATAATTAGTGAAATGATTTTAAAGTCAACCCTTTTGTCATCCATAATCAAGTGAACAAGTCAACCATAGTAAACCATATGATATTAATATTAACTAAAGCAAGCTAAAGTCAACCATGCCCAACCACCATCAACCATGGTAAAGCACAATAAACCATATTTTATTAGTCAATTAGAGTCACCCATAGTTAACCAAAGTCAATCATATCCAACCAAAGTTAAAGGTTAAATAAGATCAATGAATGGTGAGTTGTGGCAAAAAAAGTCAACCATAGTAAACCATAGTCAACCACATTCAATTAGTCAACCATAGAAAAAAGTAAAACAAGGTCAACCAATAGTCATTTACGTCAAAACAAAGTCACCCTTAGCCAACCATGGGAAATCGTAGTCAACCATAGTCAACCATAGAAAAAAGTAAAACAAGGTCAACCAATAGTCATTTACGTCAAAACAAAGTCACCCTTAGCCAACCATGGGAAATCGTAGTCAACCATAGTCAATTAGTCATCCAAAGTCAACCTTAGTTAAAGAAAGTCAACAATAGTCAACCATGGTCAACCACAGTCAACTAAAGTCAATTATGCCCAACAAAAGTCAACCATAGTCGAACATGGTTAAGCATGGTCAACCATTATCATCCATTATAAAAAAAATTCAACCATATTCAAACAACGTAAACCTTAGTCAACCATATCCAACCATAGTCAACCATGGTCAACCATAGTCAACCATATCGAACCATATTCCACCATAGTCAACCATGGTAAGCTAATAGTCACTTATGGCCAAACTAGGTCAACCATAGTCAACAATGGTTAACCAAAGTCAACCAAATTCAACCATAGTCAATCATGGCCAACCATAGTCAACCATAGTTAAGAGTCATTAACCATAGTCAACCACATTCAACCAAAGATAACCATAGGAAACCATGGTTAACCATAGTCAACCATGGGAAACCATGGCCAACTAAAGCAAACCATAGTCAACTGTGGTCAACCATGGCCAACCAAAGTTAACCATAGTCAACCATGGTCAACCATATCCAACCATGGTTAACCAAAGTCAACCATAGTCAACCATCATCAACCAAAATCAACCATATGGTTGACCATGGTTAGTTAATAATAATAATAATAATAACCAATTATGGTCAACTATAGTCAACGATTATCAACCATGGTCAAGCAAAGTCAACCAAGGTCAAACAATGTCAACCATATTCAACCATGATCAACCAATATTAACCAAAGTTATCCATGGTCAACCATGCTCAATCAAGATCAACCAAAGTTATTCATGGTCAACTATGGTCAACAATACTCAACCATGGTCAACCAAACTCAACCATAATCAACCATGGTCAACCCAAGTCAACCATAGTTAACCATCCTTGACCAAATTCAACCATATGGTTGACCATGGTAGACTATGGTTGAGCATGGTTGGTTAATAATAATAATAATAATAACAATAATAATAATAGTAATAACCAACTACAATTTATAAAAATAATAATAATATTATTATAAACCATGGTTGGCTATTAACTATAGTTGACCATGGTCAACAATATCCAACCATGGTCAACCAAAGTTAACCATGGTCAACTATGATTGACCATAGTCAACCATGGTCAGCCATAGTCAACCCTTGTCAACCAAAGTCAACCCTAATCAACCATATGGTTGACCATTGTTGACTATGGTTTCCCGAGGTTAACCATGGTTGGTTAGTAGTAATAATAATAATAATAAATATTATTATTGTTATTATTATTATGAAACGTGGTTGACTATGATCGACCATGGTCAATGAGTTAATTACGGTAAAAAAAGTGGGCAATCATAGTTAACCATAGTTAATTAGTCATCCAAATTCAACCATAATTAAACAAACTCAACAATAGTCAAACATGGACAACCATAGTCAACCAAAGTCAATTATGGCCAACCAAATTCAACCATAATCGAACATAGTCAAGCATGGTCAACCATAGTCATCCATAATCAAACAAAGTCAACCATAGTTAAACAATGTAAACCCTAGTCAACCATATCCAACCATGGTCAACCATATTCCACCATAGTGAATCATGGTCAACTAATAGTCAATTATGGCCAAACTAAGTCAACCACAGTCAACAATCATTAACCAAAGTCAACCAAATTCAAACATGGTCAACTGTGGCAAACCATAGTCAACCATAAGTAACCATAGTCGACCATTGTGAATTAGTCAACCATAGTTAACTGTTATTAACCATAGTCAACTAAAGTCAACCATATTCAACCAACGACAACCATAATCAGCATTATTCAACCATGGCCAACTAAATCTAACCATAGTCAATCATGGTCAACCATAGCCAATCAAAGTTAACCATAGTCCACCATGGTCAACCAAAGTCAACCATAGTCAAGCATGGTTAACCATGGTAAACTAAAGTCAACCATGGTATACCATAGTCAATGATAGTCAACCATCGTCGACCAAAGTGAACCATATGTTTGACCATGGTTGGTTAATAACAACAACAACAACAACCAATTATGGTCAACCATTGTCTACCATAGTTAAGCATGAATAATCGTGGTCAACCGTTTTCAATCAAGAACAACCCTGCTAAACCATAGTAACCAACCCTCAACAACCATAGTCGACAATAGTTAGCGATGAACATCCATGGTCAACCACGAACAACCATAGTCAATTATGAACAACAGTGATCAGTTATACTCAACATAAGCCAACCATATAAATGTTAACATAAGTCAACCATGATAAACATCAACCAAATTCAAACAAATCCAACCATAATTAAACAAAGGCAACCATAGTCAACCAAATTCTACCATAGTCAACCATAAACAACCAAAGTCAAAATTCAAACAAAGTCAACCAATAATTAATTATGGCCAAATAAAGTCAACCATGGTAAACCAATTCAACTATAGTCGAAAGTCAAAGAAGGTTAATCAATAGTAAATAATGGAAAAACAAAGTCAGCCATAGTCAACCAAATTTAACCAAAGTAAACCATAGTCAAACAAAGGCAACCATAGTCGATCATAGCTAACCATGGTCAATCAAAGTCAACCATCATCAACCAAAGTTAACCAAAGTCAACTATAGTCAAACAAATTCAACCATAGTCGACCATACCTAACCATGGTTAACCAAAATCAAGCATGGTCAATCATAATCAACCATATTCAACCAAAGTCAGCCATAGCAAAATTATAATCAACCATATTATTTTAAAGTCAACCCTTATGTCAACCAAAGTCAGCCATAGGAAACAATAGTGGAATTATAATTCACCATATGATTTTAAAGTCAACACTTGTGTCACCCATAATCAAGTGAACAAGTCAACCACAGTAAACCATATGATATTAATATCCACCAAAGTCAACTAAAGTTAACCATTCCCAACCACCATCAACCATGTTCATCCATAGCCAACCATTGTCAACCATGGTTAGCCACAGTCAACCATGTTCATCCATAGCCAACCATTGTCAACCATAGTTAGCCACAGTCAACCATAGCTAATTAGTCAATTACAGTCACCCACAGTCAACTATGGTCAACCATAGCTTACCAAAGCCAACCATAGTCAACCATAGTGGAATTATAATCAACCATATGATTTTAAAGTCAATCCTTATGTCAACCAAAGTCAACCATGGGAAAACAATATTGGAATTATAATTAACAATATGATTTTAAATTCAACCCTTGTGTCACCCATAATCAAGTAAACAAATCAACCATAGTAAACCATATGATATTAATATAAACCAAAGCAAGCCAAAGTCAATCATGCCCAACCACCATCAACCATAGTCAATCATGGTCAGTCAGATAGAAGCATCATCAACCATGGTCAAGCACAGTAAACCATAGTTAATTAGTCAATCAAAGTCACCCATAGTTGACTATGGTCAACCATAGCCTACCAAAGCCAACCAAACTCAACCATAGTTAAGCAAAGCCAACCATATCCAACCAAAGTTAAAAGTTAAATAAGTTTAATGAATGGTAAGTTGTGGAAAAAAACAGTCAACCATAGTCGACAATAGTCAGCCATCATCAACCATAGTCAACCATAGACAAAAGTTAAATAAGGTCAACCAATAGTCAATTACAGCAAAACAAAGTCACCCTTAGCCAACCATGGGAAATTGTAGTCAACCGTAGTCAATTAGTCAGCCAAAGTCAACCATAGGTAAACAAAGTCAACAATAGTCAACCACAGTTAGCCAAAGTCAATTATGGCCAACCAAAGTCAACCATAATTGAACATGGTCAATAGGGATGATTTTAAGGGCGAATTTTTTCCCATGGGCGAAATTAGAGGGACTTAGAAAATTTGGTGGGCGAATTTTTATATGATTTTTATTTTCAAAATTTTAATTAATTTGTCTATAATTTATTTAAAAAATAATGTTTAATATGGAAATATCCCTTTCATATAAGGAAGGAGAGGCCCAGAAAACGGATTTCGCACCCATAAATTCTTTAAATTCCTTTCATTTGCCCATCGAAATCAGTGAAAATTGTTATGAATAATACCTCATTCGCCTTCGGATTTTTGGCCATGGAGATTAATACTTGCAATTTCGCCCTCGATTTTGCTGGTAAATCCAAAATACCACTCTTATCGCCCCTCGATTTTTCCTTTGGAGAAATTCGTCCATAAATCGTGGAAATGGGAGCTCGATTTTGCTAGTAAATCCAAAATACCACTGTTATCGCCCCTCGATTTTCCCTTTGGAGAATTTATTTGGAGAAATTCGTCCATAAATCGTGGAAATGTGGGTAGAAAGGTAACAATTTCATCCTATATAATGACAAAATCTAGTTTCAAAGGTGAATAATGTTTCAATTTGGAAAGTGTGTGTTTCAATTTGGGTTATTTGGGAGTTGCAGGCTCTTAGAATTAGGGTTTTTTGGAGCTTATTCCTTCAACCCATTTAAATTCTTAGTTCTTTGTTTTGAGTGAACTTTGTAAGCTCTTGGTACTTTGATTTCACATATACAAAAAATATAGCTAGTATCTATACATTTTCTAAATGGTGGTTTCCTTGTATATATTCAGTGATCGCACAATCAAAGTATGGAGTTTTGTTGGTGTACTAGGCTCTGGTAGTATTAGTAAGTCAATCAAGCTATCATCACATGCTGTGGTTGCAGCTCATGATAAGGACATCAAGTCTGTGGTTGTTGCTCTGAATGACAGCTTTGTCTGTACTGGTTCTCAGGTTTGTTGGACTATGAATTTATACTTATATCTGCAAGGACTTCTAGCAGAAGATGAATTCCATTGCAACATAATTACTTTTTTACCCAAGTCTTATACCATGTTTTTAATTAGGATCGAACAACTCGTGTATGGAGATTACCACATTTGGTACTAGTACTAGTGCTAAGAGGCCACAAAAGAAGAGTTTGGTGTGTAGAATTTTCACTTGTAGATCAATGTGTGATGACAGCATCTGGTGACAAGACATTCAAAATATGGGCCTTATCAGATGGTTCTTGCCTGAAGACATTTGAAGGTCATACTGCAAGTGTACTATGAGCTTCCTTCCTCACTCGTGGAACATAGTTCATTTCTTATGGTATAACCTCTTGCTTGACATCTTTAGGTCTAATTTAGTTTCTTATTCTTATCCTTATAATTACACTTTTAAAAGTGATGATGGAATTGTTTTCTTTGTTGTTTGGAACCTCTTTTTTTTCACAGGCGCAGATAGCTTGTTGAAATTGTGGACAATCAAGTCAAATGAATGTATTGCAACATTTGATCAACACGAGGATAAGGTGACTTTCAGCTTCCCTAAGTTTCAAACTCACATATTTACTTCTACAGGACATCATAGTTGCATCTGTAATTATATTCTTCCCCAGGCACTACCTTTACCCTCTGCATCCCTATCCAAATGAGCTCCTTCTTTAAAAAGGAAAATCACTATGCCCCTGTAGCAGTGTAGCTAAGTTGCCAACGTACATGGGTATGGGTATGACACTTTTGAAACCAAGAATGGGTGTAGGAATTGACAATTTGACATTCATGATTCAGAATTCCAATCCATCATTGAACAATCATGCAATGATTAAATTTTTTTTTTTTTTTATCATTAATGTCTCATTAACAGCTCGAGTCTTAAACGAAGTACATAATTGTTAATGCATTAAAAAATTGCCTAATGGCATTTCCAAAAATGAAACATAAAATACAACACAGCCGATCCCTGAAGGCAAGTCTGCTAGAAGTGTGTCATTCTCATCATCATTGGCTACAATAAAAATGGCACCAAAATCCCTAGCTTTTTCTTCATTGATGGACTGTTGCTCTGTTCAATATGAAAATGAAATGGTAAAGATGAAGTGTGTTTTTGTCTGTTTAAATTCGTGAGAGTGTTTGGGAAGTGACGGGTTAGGGTTTTAGAGGGGGGGGCACCTTTTTCATTTTATATTTGGGGTTTTTCTTCTTTCAATGAAGAAGCCACATTTGCAAAACGCAAATTCTGGGTTGGGTACCCAAACTAGGGTGTGCCACTGTTTTTTGGATGGGAGGTGTCGTTCTGAATCCAATTGGTGCCCTAGTGTTCTTTTAGGTGCATACCCACTCCTGAACCAGGTACAACATACGTGTGCGTACCCATACCCATACCCATAGGTCCCTTACCTAGTTCATGCATCCAGAATCATGGTTTGTGCACCCCGACAGCTTAACCTTGTATCCATACTTAAAGAGTTTTTATCCTTATTGTACCCATAACTGCACCCAAATATTTCCATTCAACATATCAGGATATATTTTCTTGTGTGGAAACTCTCTTCAATCTTTAGGTTATTATGTGCTTGTTAATGAGTAGATAGCAATTTAAGCATTTTATGGTCTATTCCAAAACCTGGTGCTAATTTGTATTTACTGTATTCTTGTTCATCCTATTTATGTTTTTGAGTTTTATAGAAATTTGTGTTTGTTGCAAGCAATATTGACAACACTTGAAGTTTCCTTGTATATTAGTCACTTTGTTTGCTTCTAACTTGTGTAGTTTGTGAACCCTGGCAGCTTAACCCTATGCCCATACTTCAAGATTTTTTATCCTTTGTACCCATAACTGCACCCAAATATTTCCATACACATAGAAGGGCATATTTTCTTGTGTGGGAACTCTCTTCAATCTTGAGGTTATTATATGCTTGTTAATGAGTAGGTATCAATTTAAGCATTTTAATGGTCTTTTCGAAAACCTGTTGCTAGTTTGTAATTTCTTTATTTTTCTTCATCATATTTATGTTTTTGAGTTTTCTAGAAATTTTTGTTTGTTGCAAGCACATTGACAACACTTGAAGTTGCCTTGTCTTTAGTCATTTTTTTTCTTTTAACTTGTGCAGTTCTTTGATCTTCTCTTAAATCTTTATAAAATTATTTGCCTTGGGATCATTTTTTCCACAAAAAAATCATAATTTTTATTCTAGCAGATTGAAAATTACATTTCTCATGCGTCTTTAAGACACCGGAAACTAAAAAGAGGCCAAAGACCCTGATTGCCTTGGCAAAAAAGTCATCTCCACCTTCTTACATGTAGGATTGCAGCATCCAGAAAAGATTATGCACAGAAGAACATTACAGATTTCAAAAAGGGCTGGCTCACCAAAAAACATGTTATAGGTTTATCCTAGTCTCGATGTACTTTCCTAAATTGAGCCCCAATATTACATCAGAAAAAAAAAGTAAGCAAATTAAGGCTGAAAAGCTGGCTGTCTGAAGCTTCCAGCATCTAGAACTTCTGATGAAAGAAGGAATACTATAGAGAGGAGAGAGAGAAAGCGGATACTCCATCCTTGACTTCCTGTATGAACAAATCACCCCGAGCTAAGAGAAACCTCCTTGGATGATCATAATGTAACGTCCCCACCCATCATACCAGTGCAATGGGGAGGATCGTGATGCTAAATCTGGGCAATTGGCCCCGATACATACTAAATAAAAACAACCACATATATGGAAAGACAGGCATGCAGATGTACACATCTAAGCAATACAGCAGAAGTAAATACATAGGTAGAAACACTTATCTTCATTTCAATTGTCCCAAGCAACTAGCTATGTCGCTGCAACGTTCCACCCAACCGTAGGCTCTTCGACAGCTTATACTGAGTCCGTCCGAAGGCCACCCCCGAGCTGGGCATGATTTTCACAAGGACAAAGGGGACATTCACGCTCACACACAGTCTATTAACCATTTTATTTTAGCCAAGCCAGTCTAACTGGGTTTATCAGGATGCACTTACACAATGGATGCTCATTCCCAATCTCAAGCCAGAACCAGGGATTACCCATCACCCATCATACTCTTCTTTCCCCCAGCAAAAACGATTATTGACAGGGTTACACATTTACAACAGAGGTGTTCACAAAACAGGGTCCACATTGGTTCTCCCAACTCGTGGTTCACCCAAACGAACTGTGGAATTTTTGATTTCAACCCCCAGGGAGCAAAACCGATTTCTCCCCACTGGTTAGGATCCCTTCCAATGGCCTAAACGACCCCCAGGAAGACCCCAAACGTTCTGCTCTCTTTCCCCACGGGTAACCAACACAAAAACGCCCCTTCCACGCTAAAATATGGAGGGAGACACAGAAAAACGAGGGAGGAAAACGCCCAGGCAGCTTGAGCTGCGTGAGAGAGCAGGGCCCTAGTGAATGATGGCTTAGGCAGCCATTTCGTGGCTCTATTCTTGCCCAAAAGACCAACACGTTTTTCTATGAAGGGTGGCTTGCCCATACCCGATTTTGGACAGCCATACCTTCCCATTCCCAAGGCAATAACTTCCCCAACCAACTCTTGGGAGAAATCAATGGTTGGGTACAAAAGTCAACATGGGTAGTTGAGGGTTTGATGGGTTCCCTCATTGACACTTGGCTTGACTCTATTGGCTCAAGGGTTTGAATGTTTTCCCTCCCAATTCCTTGTAAAATCATGCCCCCATCTCTTTGTTGCATTGCATAGCTAGTTGTGGGTATTTTTATTAAAATGCATATTACATGATGTTGAAATTCCAATGTGCCTGGCTAGCACGCAAAGCATATGCATCAATAAATCGATGGCGGGGCCTTGGCCTTGAGCTCCTCACCATGATTTCATAACAAATATTACATCATTTATAATGTAAATGCCATGGGGCCAAACTGGGGACATTACACATAAACCTTCAACATCCTGGTTGAGTTCCCTTTAAATATGAAAAAATGATATACATCATTGAAGGATATGATGAATGTGAGGCTCGTTTCTCAACCATTTATGTTAGCCTTGGGACCGTACTACTTGCATGTATAACAAAGCTTGGTGGGTGCTGATATTCTTGAATATAAATACTTGGATGCAGTTCATAACTAATTTGTTTAGAATTTGAAAATTAACATTTCTGTTAGTGTTCATATCTTTTTTAATATACTATGGAAAGAAAAAAACTTTGAGCTTGAGGCACAGCGATGTGTTCATCCATTATAGAAAAGTTATGTTTGTCTATTCCAATCTTTATAGTTGATAACATTACCCAATAAAGTATCTTCCTAGTTATGTTTACCCAATGTTCCACGGGGATGCATCCCGAAGGGTCGGGGACGCGTTTCGACGTTTCTTGCATCCCGGGGACTCCAAAACTCCATGCGAAACGTTTTGGGACGTCTCGCTTTGGACGAAACTTGGCGAAACGCACAGCGAAACGTTTCGGTGGGCAGCGAAGCTTGGGGGGACTTCCTGCCGTCCCGCCCGAAACTCTGAAACTCTGGCGAGAGTTGTGGGCGTCTCGCCCAAAACTTCGAAACTCTGGCGAGACTTGTGGGCATCTCGCCCGAAACTCCGACGAGACTCAAAACTAAAATATCAAATGACAAAGACTCAAAAGTGACAAACATGAAATATGATGTTCATGTTAATCATAGATTCATATATTAATATAATCATGATGAATCGTGAAATGTGCTTGAACTTTGCATTTACATTGCATGATTGCACAATGATGACTATAGTGTTTAGTAATTCACTAATTTGCATGGGATGGTTTGTTATTGTTGGGATTTATATTTTGCATATTTTTAATATTTTAAAAATTTTTATGACTCGCGTCTCGCTGTCCCCCTTGAATTTCTCTAAAATTTGGGGGTGGTCTCCACACGTCCCGAATATGCGTCTCCCCGTACCCGCGTTCCGTAGTTTCAGAACCTTGGGGGAACATTGTGTTTACCTATGGATTGATCATTGTCTTTCTGCAGATCTGGGCAATGGCTATTGGCAAGAATACAGAAATGCTGGCAACTGGTGGCAGTGATTCTCTTATCAATTTGTGGCATGATTATATTGCTACAGATGAGGAGAAGGCTCTGCTCAAAGAGGTATGCTGGGTGATTACCAGTTTGAAATTTAAGAATGCTAATATGCAATTTGTAAGTATCGGAATTGTAGCAGTGATTTTGATGACGGTGAATTTGTCCTACTTGTGTGGTTTCTCAAAGTTGTCTTTTCTAAAGAAAGACTTTGATTCTTGTTATTTTTTTGTAGCCTTAGTCTAATATGCAATCCTTAATTTATTTTTCTAGTACATTTTTGTTAAAAGTATACTTCTTGATATATGCTTTTCTGGTTCAGGAGGAAGCAGCATTGAAAGACCAAGAACTAGTAAATGCTCTTGCAGATACTGACTATGTGAAAGCAATTCAACTTGCATTTGAATTAAGAAGACCTTATAAGCTCCTTAATGTATTTACTGAACTGTATGTAGAGAATGTGATCTTTGTGAATGAGATGCTTGCTCCTAGATGAAAGATTGTAAGGTTTCGACCTTTTTAATCCACTAAGAATTCCATGCAATTTTATAGACCCAGTGGAAATAATCTATGATATTTTTAAGTATGAAAAGGTTTTATACACCTATGCATCACATTGACTAGTTTCATGGAACCATGTTGACCTTCATAGTGAAAATGATACCATGAATTCGGGCCTTACTACACTGAAGATTCCTAGCATCTTTCCACAAGCATATTGGTATTGGATAGGAGCTGGTGCTTTGTTGGGGTTTACATCACTCTTCATTGTGCTTCTTAACTTGGATCTTGCATATCTAAATCATGAGTAAGGCTAAAAGACTGAAATATTAATGATGTCACTCATTAATATTGCTCCTTAACTACCGTCTGCCATATTAATGATGTCACTTTTAATGCCATCAACTCTCATTTATAACAGTAACCATTGTTATCATTTTAGGCTAAAAGACTGAAATTGATGTTGTTAGTTGGCAATAGTTTGATTTCATTCAATAGTTTCTTGTTGGTGTTTGCATCAGAATGATTCCATCCTCATGCAGCATATGCTTGATCTTCTTTTAGTTTTTAATGAATATCTTGAGTTAATTTGTTGCAACCTATTTTCAGGTTTCACAAGTGTACTCTATCTATTATGAGTAGCTTACCTAAGCAGTGAAACCAAGAACTAAAACTATATCAATTTTAGGTCAATGGGATATGCTTCAAAGTCTGTTCACTGAAGTACTGGCAATATGAAAAAGTGTAATAGCTATTACTCTGTCACTTTCCAGTGTATTCTATCAGGATTGAAATTGACGATTCTATTCTCAACAATTATGAACTGTGCAAATGGATAAGAGTATTCTGGAATCTAACATGGAGTGATTCATTTTGTCAATTTGTTGCTTGATTATGCTCAAATCTATAGGTAGTATTCAGACTCCAGAGCAGATTTAAACATGCTCCGGTCTTAATGGTAGAAAGCCCTCTGCAAGCCAAGAAAATTTGTTTAGTATTTATCTATGTTCCAAGCCTCAAGTTACTTTCATTAGAAATAAGAAATGTCACTGGAAGATGAATTTGATAAAACCGACATATATCTGTAGCAACTTTATATTTTTAATATTCCGTTTCAATAAGGATTCTAGCTTGTAGACTTATTTCAACTCATACTTTCACTTACAATCTTACTTTGTTCTGCTGCAATATTGGATTTATTACACTAGGAAAGTCCTGAGGTCTAAAGATCAGTTATCTTTCTCTAGTTGTTCAGTTTCTTTCCCCGTAGCCTACAGTAATGGGACATTAGTTACTTCAAGCATAAATTGCTTGCATTTTAAGATCCCTTTTACTCATCATTTTGTAAGAAATATGATTTCCGACTTAATTTTGAGCAAACATTTATATTGATTTTCCTATTTTAATGTATTTCTATAATTTGAGATCCATTTAGATTGTAATATGATCACTTACATTGTTTCTCAAAGTTGAATGGTTCTTATCTATTGTTCTTTTTGCAATTCAGCATATATTTTTTACAAATCGCTCTCTATCTCCGATTTTGCTCACATTCGCTGCATCATGGTTGTACAAGCACATGTATTTTACTATCTTAAATGTGTAAAATGTTGATTCCATGCATATCTATTCCTTTGCAAATATAATTCAGGCTCTCTGGATGATTCCTATCCATCACTACTTACTATGACACAAATTGTAAAGAATATCATCTTCCCTAGCTGCCCCCCACCATCAATATTCAATAACCTTTTACTTTACTGATTAGAAACTAATTTCCAGGGAATTTGTTAGATTTCCTCATTTTTAAGCTTTTATCAATGGACCACAAAGCACATATATGGCATGTAACTACTACTATAGACAACCTATATCCTTACAATGTAGTGATTTAATTTATATACCATAGAGCTTTGAAAGGTTTCATCTGCAGTTGAGTATTGATGAAACTATCAAAAAGTGAACATCCAAATATGTAACATGTTAAATTATATTACCAGGAAACATGGCTATATGCTTCTTATTTCTCACCATATAAAGGTTTGTCCTAATTGGTTGAAATATAAGAGTAAATACCAAAATTTCGATTAAAGAAGAATGTTTCCTATAACATCTTACTTCTTCCTAGCCTGGACCCTTTGCATATATCCCATTGATTCTTGATTTTTTTAGTGTGCATTGGATGTTGGTCCTAGCATGTTTACTGTGGAAAACTTGTACCCTTGCAATTTCAATTACAGATTAGAATTTAGTGGTTTCAGTTCCTAGAATTGTCTAGTCAATTCTCATTATGGTTTTACAGTCTCCAAATTAAGTTTCAATTCATTTACTTTTTGCACTGTCGTATTTCTGTATGTGTTTTATCTCAATTAGGGAACATGATAAAGTAGAACAGGTTTCTGAATATTATGATTGAGGCCAGAACATTTACTTTTCTGAATATTGCATTGAAGTTCTTTGTGACTTTGACAATATAATAAACTTTCATAAATCTTGAATTTGATGTGCAATAAGAGCATGTCTCAAGAATACAGATCAGCAAAAGGTTCCTACATCTTATTGATGCTTTCCAACAAATTAGTTGAACATGGGGAGTCGGGATAGTGCCAGAACATAAAGAAATCATGTAATTGCAGACATGGCCACTAAACCTCATTTACTAAAATTGCTATTTGTTAAAAACTGATCATGATGGACTTTACTAAGCAAATATTCACTCCACTTTGGATTTTCTGGCTAATATATTTCAGGGCGATAAATTGAAAATTTAGAGATGCCTGAGGAAAACTCTTTTCCATGTTGATCAGAAATACTTGTTATATGATTGCAATACTCTTTGATATTGGAATTGTCTTTAGCAAAGCCATTCGTTTGCTAGTTCATTGCAATACAATAATTGTCAAGTAAGTTCACTAGGAAGGTAATCAGTCATGCAGCCACCCGGCTTCTCTTCTGGACCAAAGCATTGTATCAGGCTTTCACCCACTTCTCTTATGAGAACTATCTCCAACTGAAATAGTAAGTATTTAGACTAAAACTTGCATATGAAGCCTTCATAGGCTAATGGAATTTTCAACCTGATACTGTGTGCATGTTGTGCTTCTATGATAGAATAGCTTCCACTAGTATAAGTTTTCACTATAGTAATGCTATCTATCTTTTCAACATAGATAGTTACCTAACTTTTTCCTGCATTCCTTCATTACGATTGATCACTATTTCCAGATGTTGGCAACAACCCACATAACCTGAAAGGCTTTTGGGGAGTTTGATTTGAACATTCTTTTCATTCAAGTATTATAATCCATTTAGAACAGTTTGAAAAATGTTTGCTTGATAAACCCACTTCAACTTTAACTCAGTCTAAACAACAATGTAGGGTTTGACGGCTCCCTGTAAAAATCCAATGCTCAATTTCATCCCTTGTTATTGTCCATCATTGATATTTACAAAATTTCTACTTTTATTTTGAGTTGGTGGGAGGGTTGAAATGCATGCCCTATGTTTGTTAGGTGCCCGCATTCAGGCATGGCTCGGGGCACACAGTGGCCTTCAAGGCTCTAAATATGAGAGGTTGAGACCTTGTAGGTCCTGGTCTTGACGTGGCAAATCTTCTAAGTGCCTTCTCTACACCCAGCAGTGATTGGTGGAATGCATCTCTCTTAGCCAACTAGCCAAAATCTTCCATGGCCTGTCAGAAGGCAAGCCCTACCAATATTGGCATTGGTTCAATGATGAAATCTGATATATATATATATCAGAATATTCTTTACCTAAAAAGCATTGACTGAGCCTTGATAGCTGTGAAAACTTTTCTTTCATTACTGGCAATTTTATGCTGGGAGCCTTCATCTATGATAGGATTTGCATCTCCGTGCACATTGTTCTTGGTAGAGCTAACTCCATTATTCAAGTTGAAAGTGCAATTTTGCTTAAACATTTTATCATGGTACTACATTTTTTTTCGATCTATGTCCAACAACTATATGTAGACGAATTTCTAGTCTATGGACCAGACATTCTTTTGAGCAATTCAACAGCTTCCATATTTGCAGAGCATGAGAAATTTAAAATTCCCCTTCGATGGAACTTGTGAATGGCCCAAGGGGCAAATGTAATCCAGATTCCAAACTTGGCTAACTTTCTACTTCTAGCTATTCAATCTTCCAGAAAACAAAACAACTGCTATTACCTAATCCAAGAACAATAGCAAATCAAATAGATATATGTCATATCTATCAGGCAAGTTGCTATGCAGGAGAACCCTACAACCCCCATGTTATAGGAACAACACATGTTGCAACACTGTGTTGTGAGACCAACACCCTGCATATTTGCAACCATAGTTTACAGGACCAGCATTCCCCAAAACTTTGGGTCATAGAATCAACAAACCCTGCAACCCTAAGTTGTGGGACCAACATGTTGACAATACCAGGTTGTAGAATCAACAAATCCCACATCCCTAGGTTGAGGGAACGGCATGCCTTGCGACCTTGGGTGGTAAGATTCCCAAACCCTTTCAGAGTGTGGGGGAGTAGGCTTGCAACGAGTATTTTGGTCTTCTATTCCTTCCACATTTATGCTAATAAACCTTAAAGATGGCGATTTTAGCTCTCATGGGTGCAACTTGGTGCTTACCACTTGTTTAATCTTAATCTAGAGTTTCAATGGCTAAAACATTACACTAATTCAAAATATTGTGATTGAATTGAAATTAAAGAAACGAAATGCAATTGAAAGCAAAGCCCTAAAATATTGTCCTATTTCAAGTGAGCCAAAGAAGTTCAGTGTAGATAAGTCAACTAGAAACCAATGAAAGGAGAAGCAAGGACGCAATATCATTAAATGAGAGGACTTGCAATGCAGAAGCATGGATATATATTTAGATGTAAAATGAAGGGTTTTGAAGCCTCCAACTAGGATACATTGAACAATATGCTAGATAAGTCAACTAGAAACCAATGAAAGGAGAAGCAAGGATGCATTATCATTGAATGAGAGGACTTGCAATACATAAGCATGTATATATATTTAGATGTAAAATGAAGGGGTTTGAAGCCTCCAACTAGGATACATTGAACAATCTACTGTGAGAGTTGATCTCTAGCACCGAAGGTGTTAGTCGGTTGATGGGATTCTCATGATAAGAAATGCCCAATGATTATGCTCATGCCAAAATCATTTAAAACAATCTTTCAAAAGGTAGGTTTTCATGATGTCCTTATGCTATGCAACTATATTTCCTTGCCATTCTCATTCTTTCTTCTATTTAGTAGAATTTTTATGTTTTGTTGCACCAAGTGAAACGAGGTGCTCTACAACCCAGTATGGGGGAGATGTTGTAACGTTTGTTACAAATTCATGTCAGCTCATAAAATAAAAAATTATGGAAAGTATTTAAAAAAAATCCATGTTGGTTCATAAAATAAAATATTATGAAAAGTAATTAAAAAATAGATGTTCATTTATAAAATAAAAACTTAAACCCGGATCTATCAGTCAAGTGAGATCAAATTTCTTGAGTTTAAATATTAAAACGAAATACACCTCAAGAAATTGGATCCCTCTCGGTGCTTGATAGATATGGGTTTAAGATGGATCTACGCTGGTTTATATACATCTTTGGGATGTGCATGAGCACATAAGACAAGCATAAATGGATGGGAACGTGAGGAAATGTTGAAAGTGACTTTTTGTGGAAACAAAAAATAGTGGCCCTATGTGATGTCAAAAGCACAAACATGTGATTTAATTGCTTTCCCACCAAGCCAAACCAACTTTTGGAAGATCCTTGTTCGTTCAAAGGATTATACATGAGACGCACATAAATGGATAGGAACACGAGGAAATGCTTAAACTGAATATGGGGTGTGAGTCCTTTTTGTGGAAACACAAAATAGTGGTACTATGTGATGTTAAAATCACAACCATGTGATTTAATTGTTAGGCATCAAGCCGACCCACTTTTGGAAGATCCTTGTTGGTTTAAAGTGTTTTGGGATTCATAATTGGTTTAGTGTTTTTGGGATTTATAATTGGTTTACTTGTCGAGGAAAAGTTATAATTAGATATGGTTTAGTCTTTTTATTTTTATTTTTATGAATTTCATGGAATATACATAACGAGAAACTTTTTGGGAATTTTTCCTCATTTCAAGAATGGTACCCAGAGTAAATTATTCAGTTGTAGATTTGACAACCTAACCTAGTGGGGACATCGAGTGAGGCCCATAATATTCATAGAGGTAGTTAGTCTAGGGACTGGATCTCGTGACCACCTACTTGCAATCCACAACACTCAACCACTTGAGCTAAACCACCAAGCTAGACATGGTTTAGTCCATAAGAATATATTTTCATAATGTCCTTATGCTATGCAACTATATTTCCTTGCCATTCTTTCTTACATTTAGGAGAAATTTTAGCTATTTTATTTATCGATGCCTTTGGAATGTGCATGGGTATATGATGTTGTTGGAACAATAGGTTAAATAAGTTCATCATATCTTTTGATTTTTTGGAGGTTGTTAGTTGATAGTTAATATGCAATTGATAGACCGTTTGGGAATTTGATTGGTTTGTCGGGTCGACTATTGTCAACTAGTGCACAAGTCGAGGTAGAATTCAAGTAGTTCGTTGCATGGCCTAGCTAATCAAAGTTGAATGCGTCTTCCTCCCTTCAAGAAAGTTTAGTGACATTTTGTTGTTATATATAGATGGTCTTATGGATTGATCTATCATGGAAGTTTTTTGGTTCTTTTGTTTTCTATTCTAAGTTGAGAAATGGTAATTTGTGTTGAAGTGTTGTAATGGTGTCTTTAGACACAGTGTCTTCTTGGAATATATAGATCCTTGATCTATTAATTCCCCAGTTCTCCAACATGGTATCAAAGCTACAAGTTGGGGATCTACCTTGTTGTCTACAAGTCTTTTGTAGGTCATTGCTTGCATGCGATCTTGTTGAGTTGGAACTCTCTGATAGTTTGAATCCAGGTTATAACTTGCATAGTGAAACATAGTTTAGATTTGTAATCAAGATTATGAGTTCCAAGCAAGAATCTATAGTGATGAATGGCCACAATAATGGAATGTGGGAATAAGATATGGAAATGTTATTGAAGAGTAAAGTGCTTTGGTAATTTACAAAGACTGTGGTTTTAGATCCAATGGATGATTAGCAAAAGTTTGTCATCAATAGGAAGAAGGACGAGGTTGTAGTAGCTATAATGACCTACATCTCAAGGGAGATTTTCATTCTTATGAGTAGAATCAACTCTCTGAATAAGTCGAAGATTGTTTGGTAAGATCAATGAAATTCATATTATGCATATTGAAAAAGAGTTGATCTCTCTTGATCCTCTTTCCTTTGAAAGAAATGAAGATTATTTGGTTCATGAGCAGGAGCTTTCGTTGAATTGTGTGAATGCAAAATTCTATTTTTGAAAAAAGGTGGTCAACTCATAAAATCGATCTTAATAAATATGAGGACACCCTATGATGTATTTTGTTCAACATTTTGTACTAGTTGGGATTCCAGAAAAGAGGATGGTAAGGATTAATCCTTTGATTCCTTCGATGGTTTGCTAATTAGGGTACAACAAAAATTGCTTGATGAAGGGAAATTTGAAGTTAAGCAACATTCCCACTTGCTTAAGGGGAAAGGTTGACGAAGTTATGGAGAAAGAGGTCGAGTAGGCAATTGAGAAAAAGAACAAGATTATTTCGACCACAATATTAGGAAGAAACATGATGTATAGAGATCGACTAAGAAAGTTAGGAAGAAGCATGATGCGTAGAGATCGACTAAGAAAGGTAGGAAGAAAAATACCTATCGTTATTGTGGGAAATTAGGACATTTGGAGGAGGCTTGTCAATAGAAGACTAAAGACCTTGGAGATAAAGTCAAGAAGCTTGAAGGAGGTGTGTTGAGTGGACAATGGAAAAAATTGCAACATTGAATTTTAAAAGGTAAGGAAGATAACTATACATTTTTTGTTAATGCTTCTATGAATTTGTGTGCTCACACTTGTAAAATTGAGTGGATAATTGAATCTAGCTACACCTATCACATGGCTAGATCAATGGGTTTATATAGTACACTAGATCAATAAAACTAGATCCATCAAATGACAAAAACTAGATCAATGGGATTATATAGTACACCAGTGTCAATAAAAAGGCGGAATGCAAAAGCCACTCTTAGAAGAAGCAAAAGATAAGCTAATATATAAGATATCATCTCTATTAACTCAAATCTAGAGTGGAAAACAATGCTTTGGGAGAGTGCACACTGCACAAATAAAGAGACTCTAGGTTCCAAATCTCTATCGCTTGAAGAAGGACAGGGAATGTTGTCACCTTTTAAGTATTCATTATCAAATGTGCAACCCTCCTACCATTTGACACCAAAAAGAACAAAATTTGGTGAGAAGATTGGTTGGAAACTTGAAACTGGTCCAAGAACTCTCTCTCTAGAGAAAGGAAGTGGTCCACTACTAGGATATTCCCCTAATTCTATCAATTTGTTGGCCTGTCAAGATTCATGACCCCACATGTCCATTGGAGCATTAAAGGACAAGATAAGGTAGAGTCCCTACTTGCCCTGAATCTAGTTAGTGTAGTCATGTTTCATAGATACCTTCTAGTTGTGAGTGATTAAATGTAGCTTGTGAAATGTATAAATAAATCCATCCTCTCCTCATTCATTCATTTGTTCATCGAGAGTCTAGGAGTTGAGAGAGTCCATAGTTGAGCTCTGGTGTATGTTCTTCTATTGCACTACCTTAGTAATTTATAGAATCAAAAGCTTGAGTCTTCTTGGAAAAAGATTCGCCAAATTTGTACTATATTTTATGAATTAGTGAAAGATTCACCAAGTTTTTACAATTTTTTATAATTAAGTGAAATATTCGCCAAGATTTTATAATATCTTATAATTTAGTGAAAGATTCGCCAATATTTTACAATATCTTATAATTTAGTGAAAGATTCGCCAATATTTTACAATATCTTATAATTTAGTGAAATATTCCCCAAGATTTTACAACATTATATAATAAAATGAAACATTCGCCAAATTTTTTATGTATACATATTATATTATTGATAAAATCACCTTCAAATTTTCCTATATATAAGGGATATTCGCCCATTTTTTATACATATAAATTTTTGGGGGGTTCTTAAAATCATCTCTGATGGTCAACATGGTCAACCATAGTCATCCATAATCAAACAAAGTCAACCATAGTCAAACAACGTAAACCTTAGTCAACTAATGAATATAAGCATATGTAGTTAACCAAAGTCAACCATGGTTAACCATAGTCAACGATATTGAACCATATTCCACCATAGTCAACCATGGTTAACTAATAGTCAATTATGGCCAAACTAGGTCAACCATAGTGAACAATGGTTTATCAAAGTCAACCAAATTCAACCATGGCCAACCATAGTCAACCATGGGCAATCATAGTCGACCATAGTGAATTAGTCAATCATAGTTAACCGTCGTTAACCATAGTCAACCATGAGCAAACATGGCCAACTAAAGCTAACCATAGATAAGCATGGTCAACCAAAGTTAACTATAGTCAACCATAGTCAACCATAGCCAAGCATGGTCAACAAAAGTCAATCATATTCAATCATTGTTAAGCATGGTCAACCATGGTAGACCATAGTCAACCATGGTCAGATATAGTCAACAAAGTTAATGATATGGTTGACCGTGGTTGACCATGGTTGATTAATTACAATAATAATAATAATAAAAACCAATTATGGTCAACCAATGCCAACCATAGTCTACCATTGTCAACCAAAGTCCCATGGTCAACCAATATCAACCAAAGTTATCCATGGTCAACCATGGTCAACCAGAGTCCCATGGTCAACTAATATCAACTAAAGTTATCCATGGTCAATCATGGTCAACCAAATTCAACCATAATCAACCATGGTCAAAGCAAGTCAACCACGACCAATCATAGTTAACTATCCTTAACCAAAATCAACCATATGGTTGAGCATGGTTGCTTCATAATAATAATAATAAACAACTACAATTGTTAAAAATAATAATAATATTATTATAAACCATGGTTGTCTATTAACTATGGTTTACCATGGTCAACAATAGCTAACCATGGTCAACCATATTCAACCATGGTCAATTATAGTCAACCAAATTCAACCATTGTCAACCATGGTTAAATAAGTCGACCCTCGTGAACCAAAGTCAACCATAATCAACCATATGGTTGACCATCATTGACTATGGTTTCTCATGGTTAACCATGGTTTCTTAATAATAATAATAATAATATATTATTATTATTATTATTAACCGTGGTCGACTATGATTGACCATGGTCAACAAATTAATTACAGTAAAACAAAGTCACCCTTATCCAACCATGGGAAATCATAGTCAACCATAGTAAATTAGTCAGTCAAAGTCAACCATAGTTAGACAAAGTCAACCAAAATCAACCATAGTTAAAAAAAGTAAACCTTAGTCAACCATAGCCAACCATGGTCAACCAAAGTTAACCATGGTTAACCATAGTGAACCATATTCCACCATAGTCAACCATGGTAAACCAATAGTCAATTATGGCCAAACTAGGTCAACAATGGTTAACCAAAGTCAACCAAATTCAACCATGGTTAACCATTGCCAACCATAGTCAACCATGGGCAACAATAGTCAACCATAGTGAACCAATCAACCATAGTTAACCATAGTCAACGAAAGTAAACCATATTCAACAAAAAACAACCATAGTCAACCATGGTCAACCATGACCAACTAAAGCTAACCATAGTCAACCATGGCCACCAAAGCTAACCATTGTCAACCATGGTCAACCAAAGTCAACAATAGTCAAGGATGGTTGACCATGGTCAACCAATGTCAACCATGGTATACCATAGTCAATCATAATCAACCAAAGTCAATCATATGGTTAACCTTGTTTAACCATGGTTGGTTAGTAATAATACTAATAATAACCAACTATGGTCAACCATTGTCAACCAATGTCAACCATGGTCAACCATGGTCAACCAAAGTTATCCATGGTCAACCATAACCAACCATGGTCGACCAAACTCAACGATAATCAACCATGGTCAACCCAAATCAACCACAGTCAACCATATTTAACCATCCTCAACCAAATTCAACCATATGGTTGAGCATGGTTGAGCATGGTTGGTTAATAATTGTTAAGATCCTAGTGGGCGGCCTTCACTAACATCTCGAGGTTTTGGTGTAACAGTTCGTATCATTTAGTATCAGAGCCTCCACCCAGGTTCAAGTCACAGAGCGGGTGGCAACGTCGGCATTGCAGTATTCGCCTGAGGCTCGTACGGCGCAAAGGGGACACCACCGTACGGGCGCACATCCAACCCAGAGTCTGGACTGCGGAGCGTGGTGGGATGTTAAGATCCTAGTGGACGGCCTTCACTAACATCTCGAGGTTTTGGTGTAATGGTTCGTATCAATAATAATAATAATAACCAACTATGACTGTTAAAAATAATAATAATATTATTATCAACCATGTTCAAACAATGGTCAACCATGTGAAACCATAGGCAACCATGGTCAACCATAATAAACCATGTCAAACATTTCCAAACATGGTTAACCATGGTCAGTAATGGCCAATACATATTTTTATATAATCTTAACACATATCTTAACACATAAATTAACACATATCTTATTTACTAATTTATTTCTTATTTAATTTTAATTAATTAATTTAATATTTAATGTTTAATATTTAAACAGATATTTGTATCTAATAAATACATTTTAATATTTTTATTACAAATATTTAAATTTATTTATTATATATAAATAAATAATTGTCATTTAATAAATATGTTATTATTAAAAAATATTATTTTTTAATACTATTAATTATTATAAAAATAATAATTAATATTAATTCACAATTCCTTCCTTCCGTGTCAATAATAATTAATATTAATTCACAATTCCTTCCTTCCGTGTCAGCCGTCAACTAGAAACAACCACATTTTAAAATATAGTTGATATTAGATATCAACTACATTTTTAAATGTGGTTGTTGCTATTTTTAGCCAAATCTATTGTATGGCTATTTGTTTACAAAGTTCATTTCTAAGACTTGTAATAGACTTACTTTGTGAAACAGTTAGCCAAAGCAATAAGCCATCACTAAAGAGATTCAACGCCTTTTGGTCGTTGAAGAGTCCCTTAAGAAGTATATATTTTCCAGATCCACCCTTCCCAACCACTCCTATGATCTTAGCCTCTGCATCGTCTATCACCATTTTTAGCCTCTGCATCATCTATCACCATTTTCTCCAGACTTGCAAATTGATTCTCGTTTCCCACTATAAAGGGTTCATCTGTAAACTTGAGACTTGGAGAGCGAGCTCGAGCAAAAGCTCCTTGGGAACGGTTTGAAGTTCAAGGCATGTGATACTGAAATAATGAAAACGCAACCAAAGGAGGCATTAATAGATGTTGGTTGTTAGATGAAATCAAATAGGTGATCATACTGTTGGTTGAAGAGAAAGAAATGGCACCAGACTCTGGCGCTGTGCACTGCACCGTTATTGATGCTTTCTGAAGAAGCACGTCCAACCTTTTAAGCCACTTGTTCACATGAGATGACGCCTCAGCTTTCTCTGGGTTGAGCGTTGGGCAGCATCGCTGGATTTGCACGATGACAGGCTCGATTTTCATTGCTAGATCTTTGAGAAACCCCAACTCTTTGCAACAACGAACCACATTGTTTATGTGGTGAAGAATCTGTCGGATTGAGTTGAGGATAGTCACACCCATAAATCCATAGATTTGGTCCATAACTCGCCTCTACAGATAGTAAGATAAGCAATCATCCTTATAATTCATAGCACGAACAATCCCTCAACAAAACTGTAGATATATCCAATATTTCGTGCAGGTATATATTGGTAGTTTTCAATCCTATCCTATATTTCTTTTTGTTTGTGGACGATAAGGCATTGCATCCCCAGTGAAGTAAAATAGTTTTATCCACGTATTCACTAATCTACGTATTAGTAATCGTAGTAGTCTAACTGTTAGACTAGTAATTGTAGTAGTCTAGGTTTTCAAATATTTCAGATTTGTGTTTGACAAAATAACATTGGTTAAACTGCATAATTTGAATGTTTTTGAGATATTTGAAGATGCTAAATTCATTTAAATATTTAAAAATATGATTGAAAAATATAATCTAAAATTTTCCAAATTCAAATTTACGAAAAATATTGTTAATTATAATAAAAATTAAAAAAAAATCCAAAAAATCCAAAACCTCTAGACTACTTTCTTAATAATCCATAATCCACTTATGATATGAAAGACGATTTCCCAAAAGGTATATTTCCCTAAATTTTAGATTTTTGGAAAATTTTACTAGTTTATGGATTTTTATTTATTAAATTGCCAACCAGTTTTTATGATATTTTTTTGTTCGTAAAATCCAAGTGAAGTAAAATAGTTTTATTTTCATATTCAGTAATCAACATATTTACGCCTTAGGTGTTCACGGCAGAGAAGCATAAGTTCCACGTCGGCTAGATTCCTCGCTCATAGAGCGAATGGAATCCTGCAACGTGGAGCTCATGCATCTCCGTCATGAGCTCCCTCCTGACGCCATAGCCGCCTCCTACCTCCTCTCGCCGCCGACCTCCTCGATCGCCTCTTCCTCCAACCTCCTGCTCCCTCCTACCCTGCTCTCTCCTGTGACCTGGTCGCCTCCCTTCTCCTGCCGCGAGCTCCTCCCCTGTTCTCTCCTGCGAGCTCACTTATGCCACCGCCGCTTGTTGCCTCCTCCCTCCTCCCTTGCTCTCTCCCACAGCCTGTTTCCTCCTCCCCTGCTAAAAAAATTGCAAAACGGTGAACACGCCAAAACCTGCGCCGGGGTCGCTGGTCGTCGGTCACTGGTCGCTGGTTTCGAGCTCCGACCCATCGCCGACTGTTAAGCTGCCAAGCTCCGACTGCCGATATTCGATCTCTGACCCATCGCCGAGCTCCGACCACCACTCTTTGACCACCGAGCTCCGACCTCTGAGCCATCGCCAAGCTCCGACTGGCGACTGCAGAAGCAGAAGGCATCGCTGCGCTCTGGCGAGAAATCTCGGAGCTTTCGCAGCACTCAACATTCTCTCTATCTCGTGTTTACGGAGTCGATCCCTGTCATGATTAATGGTAATGTCATTATGTAACCCACTTCCCCTTTCCCGAGCCGACACATTCAGAATTCCATCCTCGTCCACTTCAAACACCACTTTTATTTTTGGCACTTCAGCTCAGGCTTCCTGGATTCCATCCAACTCAAATTCTCCCAGCAAAATGTTGTCTGAAGTTAGAGCTCTCTCACCTTCATAAACTGGAAAAACTACAGTTACCTGATTGTCCGTCGCTGTAGTGAATCCTTTCTCCATCCGAGTGGGAAGTGGAGTATTTCTGGGAACCACTACATCCATCACATCCCCGGTTACTTCGATTCCAAGACTCAAAGGCGTGACATCTTGGAGGACTATGTTGAGTTCTTCGTTGTTCAATGTCGCCCCAAATACCGCGGCACCATACACGATGGCTTCATCGGGATTTATACTTTTGCTGAGTTGTTTTCCTGGCAACAATTGTTCAAGTAATTGCTCCACCTTTGGAATGTGGGTGGAACCTCCTACTAATACAATGTCGTCGATTTGTTCTGCGCTCATCTTGGTGTCTTCCAGGCATCCCTTCACGATTTGCATGGAATTTTTGAACAATTCTTTATTGAGATCCTCAAACTTGGCTCTCGTAATCTTCAAGTGAAAATATATTCCTTCGTAGAGGGACTCGATATCTATCACAGTCTCCACTGCTGAAGATAGAGTTCTCTTTGCCTTCTCACATTCTGTACGAAGTCTCCAAAGAGCTCTGGCATTTGTGTTCAACTGCTTCTTATATTTTCTGTTGAAGTGTTGAACGCAGTGATTGAGCAATCTGTTGTCGAAATCTTCACCTTATAAATGTGTGTCCCCGTTAACTTCCTTCACCTGAAATTTACCACCATGAACTTTAAGAATGGAAACATCAAAGGTGCCTCCACCCAAGTCAAAAACCAGGATTGTCCTTTTTTATTGGAGGAATAAACATCCGTATGAAATCCATAGGCTATAACTCACCTGTCAGAGCTTCCGTTTAATATAACTTATAACTTATCTGGCATGCCGAGAATTTACAGAATCACATCGTGGTAATGAAGCATTTTCGCACTATTTGCAGGTAACGTTAGTTTAGGAAATTTATGTTTCCATTGGCAAACTTTATACCTGGCTTAGAGCAAATTTGGATGGACAAATGCTCTGCTGTAAGCCCTCGAGAAGCAAACTTAGAATTTATCCAACCATTGTTGTCAGTGCTTTTGGAGTCCAATATAGTCATTACATTGGAAAAATATCGATGGGAGAATACAAGGGGTAGCGGTGCATTGTTATGAAAGCTGTAAATCAACATACAAATTATTTGTAAAATGGAGTATTCCTTTATTTCTTTGGGTTGCAAGTAAGCATTCTGCTTATTGGCTTAATATATCTGTATGTGGCACTTTTCTTGATCTAGGTTGACTTTTGAGCCTCTTTGAAATGGTTTGGCACTAGATAATAAGGGTTTGAAACATAACACAATTACTGTCTTCACTAATTACTGAAAGTAAATACCTCAATCACCATACAACCAGAGTTTGTAGGAACCTACAATCTAATAAGATGCTTGAAAAATAGTAGTTGTACTCTCAGTCAGTCACTGGGTTTGCTGAACTTTTCTGAACAAATTTGTTGAGGTTCGCTAAATTTATTTGTATGAACCAAATTGAATTAGAAATGACTAAATTCTTTCAAATTCTTATAAAATTTGGATTTTTAATAAAATTTCTTTAATTTTTTTTTTAAGTTAAATTAACAAACAAAAATAAAAGGAAAATATCTTAAATATTAACCCTACTCTCTTGTCTGTGACTCATTATATATTTCACGTCGCCGATGCTGCCATTCTTCTGCAATTGTTCTCTCCCAACACACGCGCTGCCATTCTCCTGAAATTGCTCTCTCTTTGACTGAAAATCGTGGACCCTGGAGCTTAAAATAAACACAACATTCTCTTTGCCTGAAAATTATGGAGGCTAAAAACAGCTTTCTCTCTGCCTGAAAATCATGGACCTTGGAACTTGAAATAAAGACATCATTCTCTTTGCCTGAAAATTGTGGAGCTCGCTGCTTGAAAAAATGTGGTTTGGACATGTTTTTAGAATTTTGAACAATATCATATCTTTGTGAAATGTATCTTTAATGAGGGCATGCAATTTTAATTTTTATCACATACGTTTACTAAGCACATGGCATTTTATTATATATATTTTTAAAATTTCGAATTATATACTTTCTGGAACTTAATGTCTAATTCTCCAGATCATTAAATAAGTGCAAGGATTTTTTACATTTGGAAGAGTTGGATGATGATGACCTTGTAATCTTCACATTAGTGAATTTCTCTATAAAGTTGTTGAGATACGACTGTGCTATATTATTTATCATAAGATTATTGAGAGTGTTTGGGAAAATACTTCTCAATAAAAGGTTTATTGGTTGATAGATGAATTTTATAAGATGAATTTTATTTTAGGCAAAAAAAGGTTAAATAGCTACTTGAGTGCATTTACTTATTGTGAAAAATACAATTGAATTGAGAAAAAACTCTTTATTGCCTTTTTTATCTGAAAGATGTTTTTTTATGTTTTTCTTGGAACACCTTGTAAATATATAACATATTTTTCTTTTCTATAAAGATAGAAATATATTTAGTTGGCAATATTTTAAAATTTTATTTTTTTCTTAATTGTTTTATCTTTTTCTTAATTATTTTATCTTTTTTCCTGAAGATGTTTTTTTGTTAACACCTTTGAAATATGTTTTTTTCTTTTCTTTTCAATAGAGATATAAATATATTTAGTTGATAATTTTTTAGAATTTTTATTCTTTTCTATAAAGATATAAACATATTTAGTTGACACGTTTTTATTTTTTTCTTAATTCTTTTATCTTTTTTAGTGAAGATGTTTTTATTTTTATTTTTTTGGAACACCTTTGAAATATGACTTTATTTTTCTTTTTGGAACACATTTGAAATATTTTTTTTGCCTTTTCTATAAAGATGTAAATATATTTAATTCACAATTTTTTAAAATTCAAATTCCTAGAGAAACATTTCCATTCCTTTCAAAAGCATACTGTGCTTAGTGATTTGTTTCAATTTCCTATTGTTACGAGTGTCACTAAGGGGAATAAGTAACATTATAAAAATCCCCATATTGATTGATTCTTAGGTAATAATGGATCATTGAGACTACTTCTTAGAAGTATTTGGGATATCCCGGATACTTTCATTATATACCAGGAAATTATATATTGATCGTGCCATGATAACATTATCTTGAATTCGTTAATGATTCTTTTCTAGAATTCGTTTGATTTGGGGTAGGGTTGATGCTTGTGTTCATGAAGGTCTTGATTTCAGGCTCAAGATAAACAGTTTTGAACCAACAATAATGAATTTCCTCGTCTTTTGACAGTTGTGCCTTCCAAAAACTCATTTTTATGATTTCTCAGAGGTGGGTTGACGCTCCTGCATCAAATTGTTGACATAAATTTTAATTACACTTTAGAAGATTCTTTAAAGCCAATGCTCACATTTTAAATTAATATATGAAAGAAATTTGAAACTTGATCGTTCCTAACCGATATATTTCAAAACTTCTGGAAATGCATTCCACAATCTTAAAGACTTGGTATGGACGCTGGTTTTCGAGCACCATCACGACATGAGTTACCTTCGTTTCCATGCTAGACGTTTGTATAAAGCTCAATACTTTATTAACATACCTAATGTGTGGTTATGTTTGCTGGGAGCCTATAAAGTACGTGATGATATAAAGTTAGGATACTATGTAGAAAATTGCCTTTCTGAGTTGATTTAAAACTTGACAAATGAGGCATCTTGTGTGCTTATTTCGAACATATATATTACAATTGGTAGGTGGGATGGCATTGAAAAGATAAGGAAATGATGAAGCATAAATCCAACCTAGATGCATTTTGGATTGATGTTAATAAACATGTATATATTTTTATTGTTTGAGTAGATTATTGTAAAATTGGTTCAAATTAAAATTTCGATGAACATGCTTTTTTCCTAGACATGATTTATTGAATAATCATATTAAATATTATTGATATGATAAATAATTGTATAGTAAAACAAAGTAATATTCAAATATATTCTTCACTTGAGTATGTAAGAATGAATCAAACTTATTTCCAAATTTACAAAAGATCAATTTCCATCCATTTTTAAACTATGCACATGATTATATAACAAGATATAATGTTACATAATGACAAAAACTTGCATTAAAAGGAGAAAATAACATATTCTTAATCCATTTGAAAGTAATATCAAATGCCTTGAAACAAAGTTCAAAAATGTGGGTATAAGGGGAAGACATTTGCTTTATATGCTGAAACTTAACTTTATAAATGTTAGCCAAAGAACGACCAAATATTTATTTAAAATCAATTTCTCTCTAAACATGTTAGAGAATATTTATTTAAAATCAAATTCTCCGGGCATGAAGAAACTGCCACATTGCCACTTTCCTCCCTAAGAATTTTTTTTATTGTTACTAATTATAACAAAGATTTCATACCACCTAATCATATCCATATGTTTCACTACCACATGTTGCTACTGATCCTCTAGGTATTCTAATTGCAATTCCTTAAAAACACTAGGTAAACTATTAACAAAAAATTGCATGTGTGGAATCCTTGGAATAATGAACTTGTCTTTCAGTATTTGCTTCTACAAACAAATCCCTGCAAAACCAAGTCCCTGCATAACCGATATTATATATTGTAGGGGCAACATAATAAAAAATATGGAGCATAACCAATAAATAGCTTTAATGTAGCAAGTCACCACTCTTCCTATGTTAAAGAAAAAATGTAATATTCTTATCCATGGTTCTAAGTTTGTGAACAAAAATTATAAATAAAAATCTAATCTACTTAGTATAGGAAGTTTTCCATGAAAGAGAAATATTCATGAATATTCTTTAATTATTTTAATTTTTAAATGAGAGTGATAATTCTCAAGTCTCATGCATAGGCATTTGAATTCATTTGGTAGACAATCAATACAATTAAATATAATGCATAGGCATTTGAATTCATTTGGTAGATAATCAATACAATTAAATATAAGTAATCAATACTTCCCATTCTCAATTGCAATCAGGGGAAAATTTTGAAAATTTTAACTTACCATATAAACAATTATTATCAATATTGTCACTATAAATTGCTATTAAAACATCAAACTATATTGAATATCTAGAGTTCTAAAAACATAACACAAAAGCATTTACCAATTAAACTAACTTTCAAAACTATAATATTTTTTTGGTAACACAACTACCAATCCAAAAATACTTCAATTATTAGGTTGTGTTTTTAGAAATAAAACATCTAGATTTTTAATGAAATTAAATAATTATTAAAAATTTTATTGCTTAAATCAATTGTTTTTATCTATTAATGATGATATATAAATAATATTCTTTAAGAAAAGAAAACTTACATATATGTGTAACTCTACTTTTAGAATTAAACTACTTGTTTGCATCACACTTGTAAAATTTATAATCGATGGACCTGTTAGGTAAAATTTACATGCACTTTCGGAACCATCATGCACCATACAAAAACATTTGACTTTGTTACCTTCAATGCTATGGTTGACTTTGTACATTACAATATTAGATTTTTTTTTACAGTTAATAACTATCCTTTAAGAACAGTATGAATAGCTTTTATCACCCTTGTGATGATTTTGGTACTAAAATGGATTATTTCAACCTAAACCAAGAGAATTACTATGACCGGTTTAAATAAAAGACAATTAAACTTTTCATTGAAAGATGACATGAGACAATCAATAGTTTTAAAACCCCATACTCGTGACAGAGGAGGTTAAACTAATTATAAATGCTTGTAAAAGAATTTATAAATAAAAACTAATAATAATAAGCTTTAACAATTATAAAGAACTTAAAATTTTATGGATTGTTGTTCTGGATTATTTTTTCTTTTAAAATGAGTTTACAAGATATCTTAGAATTAATCCACTAACAAAATAGGAATAAGTCAAATTGAGGACATTTGTTTCACTTATTTTTGCCTATTATTTAAGTATGTCATGTGTAAGTATGTCATGTGTAAGTTGCAACATGAACCATATTTTGGCGTATTTGAATGCATTATAACTAGCATTTTTTCCTTGAGGGGCAAAAATGAACGTCGGTAGGAAAAGAGGAAAGTTAGAAGGAACAAAAACATAGGCACAGACAACAAAAGATACTGATAGGAAAAGAGCAAAGTTTGTAACAATCTCATATTACAAAGACATAGGCACTCAACCCATAACAAAAAATAATGTTAAGTTCTCTGTAGTAGTAATCTCAACACTATAGATTACTACTATATCTGGAATATATAAGCTGTTTTGAAAAAAATATTGTAAACCTACCTACTATCAAAGCTTTTACAAAATAGAAAGCTTCTAATATATGTTTACCTTGTGTACAACATGATCAAATAAATAGTGAGAATAAATTTTTTCATTAATTAAAAAAACATGACAAAATATTTGGAAAAAAATGAGAGATGAATGAATTTACAATTTTAAAATCTCATTTTATGGTGTATCTCTTGTAGCTAAACTTTGTGAGAATCTCTCTAGATTTTTTATAAACTAATATGAGAAATAAATATTGAGGATATGCATTTGTGCGATGGGGGATTGAAGGTGTGTATTTGATGTAACAAATGCACACCTGCACCCCTAGAGCAGTGGATGGAGAAGGTATGTAAGGGTGACAAATAAACACCTTCACTTCCTTACAAATGTGTGTTCCCATTAATGTGTCCCTTTTATTTTTTGCTACCGAACATTATGCACAACATAGCCCAGCTCGATAACATGAACTAAGAGCATTGGTATTTCCATTACTTGCTTTAATGTGCCCTAACCCCTTCCTTAAATATGAGGATGACCCAAAAAGGCTAATCCCTTATGCTTAGCCAACTGAATGCTCTTTTTAAAATTGAATTTGTCTTCTTATTTATAACTTAGTGGTATTTATTTCCTGGATTTTGCATTAGCCTTTATAGTGATGATTTCTGATACCGAAAGGAATCATACTTCACAACATTACGAGGTTCACAAAAAATACATTCATTCTACATACCCATCCCAGATCCATTTTAGGGACAAATTTATTTAGGGTATGTTTCCCAATTGATTGTTGTCTAAACCCAGAGCTAATACAGCTATAGGCCATTCCAAGATTCAAATGTGTTCCAAAAACTAGTGTTACATATCTCTTATTTGTATTTGATTCTCACTTGCCTCACCTTGTTAGCTTTCAGGGTTACTTTAAAATTGTTTACATCATGTTTGGAGGTGCTTCTATTAGTTAGTCTAACATCCATACTTAAATTATGATTTTGTTTTTTTCTCAGCGTTCCTTTTGCCCCTCTTGAGACAAATACTAGTAGTAATTCACTTTTGAAATAGAGGTCGATTTCTCTTTTAGAATGAGTTTTTATTAGTCCCTTCTCAGTAATTTCGTTTGGTCACCTTTTCTTTTGTTTCCATGTTTTTAACTTAATGTTAACTAAATTTTTAAATTTTGTTGAAATTAAAATGAATTTTTTTAAAAATTTCCAAATTACATTATATATTTTTGCTATTAGCGCAGTATACAAAATTGACTAATTTCAATTTTCCATATCTGCAAAGTAATTAATAAGATATAAAAATAAAAAAATAAAAAAAGCAAAAAAAACTGGCCATGTAGAAACAATTATTAATAAAATGTTATATCAACCTGTTAATAAAATGTTATATCAAATCAACCTGTTAGCCCGAATTTCTACTATAGGTCAACTAGGAGAGATAACTCACTTAGATTTTTTATTGCAGCTCTTTGAATGTTTGAAATGGGTTTGCTCTCAACAAGAGAGTCTCACAATCTAGTGATATGAATTCTTAAAATGCAATTAAAATCCCAAAGATATAATTTAACAAATATGAAATGTATAACTAATAGCTGAAAGCAAGCAAACAAGTTTAATAGCTGTTAAAAACGAAAATGATTGATATTACTAGTTTACTGAAACACACAAACATAAACATAGTAATATGTTGAAGCACCAATATTTTCAGAATCAAGAAACAATATGTCTGCAAATATTGTTTATACATCAGATTTGATAATCACTTCGAACGATTAAATATGAAAACTTGACCAAAGAAAATAAATATAGAAATCAAATTTAATCCACTCAACACATAAGAAACATCTTACATAATGCGAATGAATGTTTGAAACAATTACACCAATCCTCTCAGGTTTTCAATTTCATTCTCCATAAAAGCTACAAAGTTTCATTGATTCCCGAAAGACTATCACTGATAGAAGCATCTCCACGTATTAGTATTCAGAATGAAGGAATTACAAAGAGGTAACACACAGACCTTCCTTCTGTCATAAACGAATTACAAACAGAATACAGGATTGAAAGAACAAAAGTTCTCCAATTCTATGGAGACTCTCCACCATTCAATAGTCAAGAGAGTGAATCACAAACTTCTAACAAAAGGCATGAAATAAATTTCTCCAACAACTTAACAGTCGAATTTACTCTTCCAGGTCTTGCAACATTTTTCAAGCTTTCATTTTTTTAACAACCAAGCTACTTATTCGCTCAGAAAACTCATGGTAGATTCCCATTGCTTAACTGCTCCTTGGTAATCTGCAAATCCACCGCTTTGGTAAAATAAATTATATGTAATGATTTTCATGGTAAATTTTGATAGCTTCAGTCCTTGATGAACTCGGGTCCATTTTCCGTTAGCTGGCGTAAAACAACTCCAAGATCAATACTCCACCTAAAGTTGCAAACTGGTATCAATTTGTAACTTCTATGGCTTGATATCCTTGCAAAATTATATTAATAAACATATGTAATCTGGCATGATAGCAATTTGGGTGACATAAATATGTGCAGCTCATTTAAATGATCTAGTAGCAGTGATCTTGCAACTTTTAAAACCGGGATCCTCTCTAAATTTATTTGGTGGCACGCTTGACTCTCATTTGGTGTAACATATAATCGTTTTTCTGTTGGCAAGCAAATAGCACATTAACTTACGTGTATGCAATTTTGAGAATTTCGTGGCAACAATTCAGATGTTAGGTCCTTATTGTAGTGCGTTTTAACCTCCACGATTTACTCTTTTTCCAGGAGTTGGTATCCCTGTATTATCGGGAAATGGCAAAGGTCATTTAATCACCATGCAGATTTGTAATTCATGATGTTAAGCACTATCGCCGATGATCTTTGTAATTCTTGGTGATAATTCTTAATTATAATGTAACGGCATTCCCTTTCTCTTTCGTTACGAATTGATGAAGTGGTGGATAAAACAACTATTTCTTCTTTCGTTAATTTTTTTTTGAGGGGGATATTGGAGTAAAATCTTCAACATCACCATCGCAACATAATATAATCTCTGTTTGATGATCTCGTGCTAGCCTTGTAAACAATTTAAGGCAGATCTCTCGAAGCTCCCTGCATAAGTAAAACGTACTCAATGAAAGAGACCATACTCTTTTGTGGTAGATTCAACTCTCACAGGTCGATTGTGAATTAATTTGATGCAAACACCAACAAAACATAGAAAAAATGTTCTTAAAAAAAAAGCCAAATAATAAATGGTCAAATGCATGCTTGTTGTTATAAGGAAAATCTCCACAAAAGTAAGATAAAGATAATTTATTTTTACTTTTAAATGGGAAAAGCACTAATCTTTTAAAAGACATCAACCCAATGTTACCCAATCCAATCCTTTTATATAAATTAATTCATTATAAGTCTCTTATTTTAAAAGGACAAAAATAGTTTACAAATAATTATATTTTAATGGCAATGTTTAGTGCATAGCATCCTATGCACAAATAATGTGGATAAAATTTCCTATTATTGTCAATCATCCAAAAAGTATGATGAAGTATATATAAATAATGAAAAAACCTTAAAAAAACAAGAACTAATATTAAAGAAACTTGTATTTGATATTATTATGAGATTAATTTCTTTTATGTGTTTAATAAAATGTTTTAATCTTTATGATCAAATAAAATTTAAGGAAATTTTAAATTAAAATATTAATGATGTGCCTTTTAAAATAAGACAAGTTTTAACTAAATCATGGATATTTGTCCAAAAAAGTTAATCAAATATTCAAGGTTAACAAAATTAGATATAACATTCAAATTGAAAACAAAAAGACATGATTTCAATCCAATTCACAAGATTGAGCTTCCAATTAAATCATGTGCGTCCACCAAAATACTCAAAAGCTCATTGATGCCTTGAAAACCAAAAATTCGCAAGTCTACGGAAAGGAAAGGTTAAGATAATTCAATTATTTCAAACAGACACATCAAATTAGCTCGTCTAAGGTCAAATGAGAGTGTGCAAGTGTTTTTGAACCACCAAGAGAAAAAAGAGGAAAAAGACTGGAACGAAAAAAAGAAAAAGAAAAAAAAGATAACTTGTCCACAAAGCAATCAACTATGAAGAACTCAAAGCCAAAACTTGAGAAAGTAAATGCTCACCAAACCATCTTCCATGAAAACCAAGTCAAAACAAAGACAACACAAAAACTGAAGGATCCAAAAGGAAAACAACTAACTAAATCAAGTAAAATAAAATCAAAAGCTAAATATTTACAAAAATTTCTAATAGGGTCCCTTTATTTTGCAAAAATAAAAGGAAAGTTGTTAAGAAGGCCAAAACAACCATAGCCCATTTAATGTCATATAAAATCACATGGATGATATGACTAACCCATTAATGATGTCATTTATCTGAGAGCATGAGACTCTAACTGTCCTAATAATCGTGCCATTTGACTCTCGCTGTCCTAAGTTCTATGTTGGCACAATGAGGATTAATTTTGCAGAGACCACTGAAGACTACCGAGAAGCTATGGTCCGAGTAGGGCAGGGAAGCTACGGTCCGAGTAGGGCAGTGGAGGCTATGTTCTATGTCTAAAGATGATCACTTTGGGGGGTGTACTTTTTTCAAGCAGTTTTTTGGTAAATCTGCCCAAACCAAGCCACGATGCTTAAAAAATATTGTACTAGGCTTTCAAAAATATTGTACTAGGCTTTCAAAAATATTGTACTAGGCTTTAAAAATACAAAGAGACTTTTATAACAAGAGCCACAAGGTGGCAATGTCCCCGACATTGCCACTTGCTATGTGCCAATGTCCCGACATTGCCACCTGTTACTGGAAGAGCATCTAAAATTGATTTAGCATTTGAAAACAATTATAAACTATTTAGGATGAAATTGATCAAATGATAAAATAACCATTCATCAATGCAAGCAATACAACAAAGTAGTGAAGCACATACACAATGCAAAGTATTCAAGAATCCAGAGGAAAAACAAATACAAAGTTTTTATACAATCAATAGAATGCCATGATTTATATATTTTTCTTGTTTTGATCCATTATGTAGTTTAAATTGAATTAAAAAATAAGTAGATATATGAACATTGCAAAATGTAAAGACATCGATGTAACAAAAGCATATCTGCTTCAAAAATGCTTACATGTTTTCAAAAGTAAAATTACAAATTTTAGAAA
Organism: Larix kaempferi; assembly: GCA_027924585.1. Classification (NCBI taxonomy): domain Eukaryota; kingdom Viridiplantae; phylum Streptophyta; class Pinopsida; order Pinales; family Pinaceae; genus Larix; species Larix kaempferi. Next base: position 3,863,065 of record BSBM01001606.1, on the reverse strand, counting down.
AATAAATTTATTTGTATTCTATGGACTATAAAGCATAAAGCATTATAAGATTTTTTTGCCTGTATTCTATAACTAGATAGCCAGAAAGTTGAATTGGTGCAATGAATTTGATGAGAGACACAATATTTAGAGTCAAAAGACATTGTCATTTGTTTAATCCAATAGCCATAAACAAGAAAACTGAATTATATATATGGGAAATACGTTATTCAGCCGAGAATGGCATATAAGAAATGCAACCGAAGATGTTTATAGTATGCAAACGTTGACGCAAAGTGATAGAAAAACATTTCCAAGAATCATATATTTAGAGATATTAAACAAAGGGTGTTTTTTTTCACTGCATTCTATATAGAGACAATCTATGTGAAAACTAAAAAACACATGGAATGAAGAAAACACATAGATGTATACTATAGATTCAACAAGCCTCGTTGAAGATAAAAAAAAAAGTATTTGTGTTGTAAATGTCATAAGATAAATATTTACATGTATATTTTAAAAGGACAACCATATTTTGAAACTTGCATTAGAACTGATTTCATAGGTGGAGTCAATTGCTGTGCAAGCAGGACATATTGTTTGAAGTTGTGTGTCAATACTGCTCTTTTTTACAATGCATAAGAAGGAAAAAGAAATCTTGTGACTGAGCCATAGCTTTTGTCATCAACAAAAAAGTAATTTGAACGGTGTCCACTATCCAAACTCGCTTGATGTAGGAAAAAAACAGAATTGCACCATGCTGTTTGTTTTTCCTTTCACTCTGTGTCAAAAAGACTTCTTTTTTTCCTGCTGCATAGTTTTTGTTGTAGTTTGATGCCGCTAGTTGTTTCTGCACATTGTGCACATTATATATTTAGTGCGATCAAGAAAGTTTGCAATGGTCAATATATGAGCAAAGTTGTCTAATCTAGCAAGAAAGGAAACTAGACAAATGAAGGCCATATGTTGTGAGTTCTGTGAATGTGTTTGCAATTATGGTGAAAATAACTATTGTTGTTCGGACTGATGAATACAAGTCATAGAATAGCAGAAATAGGTGCATAAGCAATTGGGACTAATGAATACAAGTCATACAAAAGTAGAAATAGGTGCATAAGTAATTGGATTGAAACTATAGACAGCTTGTTCTGTGCAAAAAACTACCAATGAAAAAAATGAAAAAAATTGTTTTGTTATTCTGGCTCAGGGAGGTAACTGAGCGAGTAAGAAAAAAGATGTTGAAATAATTGCATGTCTAATATCTATCGAAGCCATTGCTCAATGTACATAGCAATATTGCAGAAAAATACATGGTTTTATATCATATCATCAATGTAGCACCTATTTGCAGTAATGTTGTTGTGATTATATCTATGTGTTAAATGATCTGATAGCGAATTGTGTAGCATGTACAATGTAACATATCTTTAGCTACCAACTATTTTTTTTTACATAATGGTAAGCAAAAGCGTTGGTGAGGTGTGCTGATTAAAAAAAAAATGTTTTTTAAACATTTGGTAGAAGTGTGTGGGGCCTTTAAAAACATTGTACATTTAGATCAAATTATTTTGGGAACTTTTTGTGATCAAAGTTACAAATAAGTGTCAAATATTCCAGGTCTCATTCAACAAAAGAAATGTGACACAACTAAAATTCCTTGTTGACCAAAGCATCTAGGCAGACTGCATATGCTTGACTACCATCTCTGCGCAACTTGCAATTATTTTAAATGGTATAATAATTTCAAGATGTTGTTGACAAGGAAATTTAGAAGATCTGCTAGCTAAAACTGGATTCTTCGCAATTGTCTCCTATTTGTGCAATATCGCCAAATTAATTTAAATCATTTAATGTTAGACCAGAGACCATCAAGAATTGGTGAAGCCTTTTTTTTGGTGGGAAGGAATTTCGCAATATGGTAAAGTTTGGTTGCTGAGTGTTTTCCAAGGTTCAAGACCTTGTCTGCCTTGCTTTATATCAATTATGGTTTCTGCTCAAGATCCAAATTCACTCCACAACTAATAAACAAATCACATGGATGGAAAAAAAAAGAATGTGCACATTTTTCACACACAAACAACATTGCACTTGCAAGAGAGAATAAAAGAAGACAAAAAACGATGTAGCAACTAGAAAATCAAATCTACAAGCAAACCGACTCTAGACCTCAAATGCACAATTCAATTCAGGACACAAAGCCTCCGCTAAATTTCTAAACACTTAAACCACTACATCACCAACATTGAAAGCACAGGCCAATGACCACTAAGAAAATTGAACCCCTACACATAAAACTTCAAACAACCTACCAAATCCATTGCACCGACACAACAACAGCATAAATACAACCAACAAACCACAAATGTGCACATCCACAGTACTCTGCATCCATAAAAAATGAAACCAACCACCAAAAGTATTGTCAAACCTGGCTCATGTCACAGTCCCATCGAAAAAAATAAAGCTAGAACTAAACTTGCGTCCACCGCAAAAAATGACCACCAACACAACTAAAACCTCGAAATACATCACATAGAAACCAACCCACCATAAATAACCATCGAAATTCACATTTTCAAACTCTAAGAACACAAATCCTGAACGAAGCAAAGGAATATAGCAATAAAAACCTACTTATTTAATGGCACCGTCCATGCGTCATAAACAAATACGGAGACATACGTCAACACCTCCCCACCAATGAAAACACGACAAAATTGCCTCTCCACCATAATAAAAATAAAAACAGCAAAGCAGAGAACAACAAAGAAGAGCTTTCATGGATTTGTTATGAAAACACAAAAAACACAATAATCACTTCAACGGGCTAACGCCGTGAAAAAACACAAGATAGTGGAAAACAACAAGAAAAGGGTGTTATGAATTTTTATGAAAGCCACGATGAAGCACAAACAACCAAAGCTCAACCTTGTTTTCAGTAGGGCGTGTGCATAAGTAACAACGATGCGCAATTTCTGTGGAGCGTTTGTGCTCAAAATCAAACCCCTCCATTTGTAGTCAGGGGATCTTTTAAAGAGAATAGCGAGTCCACCAAGATAGATATACAACAAATTTCTATGTCCTCTATTGTTTTTTCCCTTTATGGGATGTCAACAAAGATGACAATCTTGCTGAAGATTTATTTGCAGCATGAGATTTCAGCTATGGTGCCACAAAAAGAAATGACTTTAACTGGAAACCAAGTATATTATTAAATAGCAAAGAAGAAACATATTTTGTTATAAGCATTGCACAAGGACATTAATATCAACGCGAAGTTCTATTTCCTATGTAAATGTCATTAGATATATAGATATGTGTTATGGAGACACCATGTACAAAGTTTCAAAATTGCCAACAAAGGCATCTAAAAGATGCAAGGCACATATATTTCAACATTATACAGTGTGTAAAGCTACTTGCATATATTTGCTATGTTAAGAAACCAACCAAAAGAAAGCAAAACCATAGCTGGAAGAGCACACCAACTTTGTATTGTTTTGAAGTAACTATGGCTTTATAGACATTATTTGAAACTGGCATAAGATGTCTTTTGCTTTATCTATGCAAAAATGCATTTTTTTAGTTGCTTGTTTTTCTTTCTGCATATATGCACAAACTGTAATTGGTCATTCTTAGAGCAGGCTGAATAATATAGGTAACAAAGGGGACAGATGATGTCAAATTGATTGCCATTGTAGGATTTTTTTGCAGCCACCTATCCCTGCACATGTTGTACAGACAAGTTAAAGCAATCAGCAAAATGAGAAGAATAAAAGTATTTGCAAAATTGTAAATAACAGATTTGATCATAGGAGTAGTACTTAGCAACAACAACATACTAATAGTAAATAAAAAAGCAAATGGTCCAAATTTTTATACTGTATGTAGAAGACAAAGAGCAGGTGTGAAGTCTGCATTGTTGCACAAGACATAAGTTCTAAAAAGGCATTGAAAATTGGTTGCTGTTGAAAAGCACAAAAGTAATTTGCAAAGGGAATTGTTACTCTATAGTTTAGAAATAAAACGTTAAGTGGAAATGTAGATTTTGCAAAACCGAAACTGAAACTGGAAATGTGTAAAAGTAAACATGCCTTATGGTAAAATTACAAAACTATCAATACATTATACTGGAATTGAAAAAGACATGGTTAATGAGTAATTGCTTTGGACATATGCAAGGGCCTTAATTGCTTTTAAATCTTACCAAATTGCATTTATTATTGTGCTGATTTTTGGGGTTCTCCACTTTGGAGAAGTTTCTCTCTTGTTTTCTTGGGGTTTGTGCTACTACTATCTGGATGTACATCGTTCTCTATTGGAAGGTGTGAGCTCGGGGGAGACAAATAGCTTTGTCTATGGTTGGCAGATGATTGTTCTTATCATTATGGTTAAACGAGCTCCACACTCATTTTGTTTCTGTTCTTTGACATTCTTTTAGTGATCCTGGTTATGCTACTATAAAATTCTAACATTTCTAGAGATTGGGGGTATTGCCTTAATCAAAGAGATATTTACTTGTTCCATAAGTTACTGGTCGGGCCATTTCTCTCAATATTTTTCTTTCACCCATTCCAAAGTGAACATGAGTCATGTAAATACGTTGCATTAAGAGAAGCAAGGTGCACTCTACAACCCAATATGGGTGAGATGTGTAACATAATGTATTGCTAAGAACTAGAATGAAAAAAAATTGAGGTCCAAAATGTAAAAATTGAAAATAAAAGAAGGCCAACAATAAATTAGAAAAGAATATAGTAATCAAATAAACCAACATAGATCCATCTTAACCTTTTGTCCCTTGGTTTCTTTTGTATACCTTTATCTGTACAGATACAGGGTTAAGATGGATCTTCACTGATATTATTTCTCTGGTTTCATATTATATACAACAAAGTCTTCACCATCAATAAGGGATCACCTAGGTTCTGTCATCCTTCATTTAAATCTGCTGCTGAGATGTCATTATCAAAGCAGTTTAAATAGTAATACCAGTGCCAACAGGTTTTGGTTCACTGGAGAGGTTGGCTGAATTTTAATCCTTCCACCAAGGGAAACAAGGCTACATTCTAATGACATGCTCGACTTGAATAGCATACCAAAATAGGGAATGAGGTCGGGTGCAAGTCTGAAGCAAATTCGGCAGAGTAGATAGCTCTCAGGCCTTGAGGTATAGGTGAAGCGAGTCCATGTTTAGTAGTGTGTTCATGGCAGATTGAAGCAGAAACAATATTACAAACCAACATCTCTTCACCTAGGTCCAGAACCAGTAACTTAAGACAATAGATTGCAAGTATAAGGTGCATAAATCTTACAACACAACTGTCTCTTTGTCTAGGTCCACATAAAGATGGAAATTGCACTAGAAACTTCAGACAATGAATTGTAATTATAAACGCATAGAATTTTGTTGTGAAATATCCACACTCAACAAATGCAGCCCAGGGTCAAAGAGGCCTAAAGCCAAACCTCAATAGCATTTACCTATGAATCCCAACTCTCCCAGTTACTGCATTGTTGCCTGAACGTCGCTAATCAAAAATGTAAAAATTCAAACGGAAACAACTCAAATCTTGTCAAAACCACTAGCATGGATATTATTAATATCGAAATGTTCATATATATCAAAATAGTGAGTGGTCAAAGAAGGAAGACCAAAGCCCCTTGTTCCTCTCCTTCAAATTTGACCAATTTTCTATGATACGAATTAAGACGGATGGGAAACTATCCAATCCATTGTCTTTGAGTAGCTAAGCATGGTATTATGGGCGACACTGACATATTGTGATTCATTTTTAAAATACAAAAATTTATATATCCACGCGGTGTGAATTCTGCTCGTAAATTCCAACTTTTTGCTAATTTTGGTGTCACTATAATTTCATACATCATTGCATGAAAAGCAAAGGGTGAAGGCCAGCAGACCAGCATTAATCTACATAACACCTACCCTCCAATGCTAAGTTTTTTAATTCATTAAGCAGGCATACAGATTTACAACACATACTGATCATAACATACTGAGATTTACAACACAAGAACATACAGATCAAGGTTTTACACAAAGCATTGTATTCATAAAAAATGATAACAAAAAATATGTGTGTTGTTCCAATGCAAAGCATTCACTAATATTAAGTGTTTCGAGTTTTGACAGCTGCCCCAGACCCTGTATGCCCTTCAGCTTCTCACATCTATATGCGGACAACTTCAATAACCTTAAATTTTCCACATCTGGAAGCTCTTCTATCTTAGAGCACTCACTAATAATTAGGATCTGTAGCCTTCTAAGCTGAGCCAATCCCCATATTGTTTTCAGCTTCTCACATTTAGATGTCTTCAACACTTCCAAAGATACCAATGTCCCAATATTTTGCAGCTCCTCCACTTCTTTGCATTCACTAATGTCCAGTGTTTTAAGTTTTGCAAGATCACAAAGCCCTTCTATTTTCTTCAATTCAGAACAACTGGTCAATTCCAGATGTATGAGTGTATTTGACAATGTTCCAACCTCTACAAGATCATCACAACACTTAATGATGAGATGTCGAAGGTTAGAGAAAACAACTGTAGGAAATGAGACCTCTGATTTTTCTGTCTTGTACAGTTCTAAGTGTTGGAGCTGCATAAGAATTGTAGACATGTCAATGGAATACTCCAATTTATTCAATACTATTTTCCCTATTGACAGTCTTAACGCTTCTGTCTCTCCTTCAACCTTTTCAAAAGACATTTCGCATAATGCATAGTCATAGCACGTGATGGCTGTTGCTTCAAAGTCTTTGAATTGTTCATTCAAACCAGTGGGATATTTGACAACATTTAATGGTAATTTTTTTCTCTTTTTTAAAACACATTCAACAACCATATCTAGCAGCTTCCTCTCGTCTCTGGTTATTCACAAGAAAATAAATGGAATTATAAAACTAGATGTGAATTATCAAATACATATTGTATCCAACATAAAGTGGGAGATGTCGGCTGCTCACCCGTTAAATTTCTCCTGTAGATCTAATCCACTTATTTATGTCTAGAATTTTTAGCAGAGAACAGAGTTTTCATCTTTAGGACAGATGGAGGTATGGAGCTCTAAGTCCCTTTCAAATTGGATCGAAAACATAGTTCACTAGATTGGTGCTCATGAATTTTATTGTTTCTAAAGATAGTGTCATAGATTTGGTTCTTTGCAGGAAGTACGATTAATGGTGTTGACAAGTGCTCTACCACACAGAGATATTGATATTGGAAGTTTTAGATTCTTCATTTGTTCTGATTGTTGTAAACTCCATTCCTATTCTGTATCTACCTTTTTGTTCATGGCGAGTTGCCAGAAAAGAGACTTGTCAATGCCTGCTACTGATTTTCTATTGTTGATTAAATAACAAATGGGAAAAGTATATAATCAATGAACATGATTAGGATGCAAGGTTTATGTGAATGGGAAATGACTTAATATTGTGTATATTTTGTAAAAAACAGGTTCAAATAGATTTACAAAAGAAGTTGCAACTGAGAATGTTTCATTTCTATTTTGAAATATTGATCAATGCCTGCTACTGATCTGCTATTGTTGATTAAACAACAAATGGGACAACTGACAAGTATATAACCAATGAACATGATTAGGATGCAAGGTTTCTGTGAATGGGAAAAGAAAAATGACTTACTATTGTCTATATTTTATAAAAAACAGGTTCAAATAGATTCATAAAAGAAGTTGCAGCAGAGAATGTTTGAATTCTATTATGAAATATTGAATGCAAGTTGAAAGAAGGGAAAAATTGTCGAAGGTGTTTGGAGAAAAAGGAAAATTATGATCATACCTTCTATTCAGAATTTTTTGAACTCGACAATCCTGTTGTTCATTGCCAAAGTGTAAAGCCCTTGTTGCTTCAATTTGCGAAGATTGTAAATGATCAAGGAAACACTGTTGTAGTATTGTTCATAAGAAACAGCTACAACATCGGGGCAACACTCTTTTAATTGTGTACCTCGAAGTGTACATTCAATAATCCCTTCTTCAGTCCCTAGCTTCCATTGCAATATGTGTTCATAAGTAGTTGGTGTTTCACGATTGCAAAATGTGCAAAAAAAAGTGCTTTGTATCATTGGCAGTTTACACTGTGTGCAAATGCAGTGGTAGGGTGGTGCAAACACATTTTTTACTTTCAAAGTTCCATATACCTGTTGTAGGTAAGCAAACGGAAAACATAAAAAACATTGCAGTGAGCATGATTTTATATGAAGGCTATGCTAGGAAAAAGCACAGAAACGAATTTATGAAAACAACTGTGCAAATGCAGCTTTTGCAACATGGTGTTTGAAAAGATCTCATTGTAATGAGTTATATTGCTGTTAATTGAATTGCTAAATCTGGTAAGATAAAAAAAGATTTTGAGAAGTAAAAAGTCTATATTTTCTTTATATCAGAAGCATAAAACTTGATATTGGTAATCCAACAGGGTGAATATTGAAGAAAGAATAAAATCTCTTTTGATAACCATGAAACTGCTCAAACTACATACGGGGAGCTTGCTTAATTGATAATGAAATGACAAAAAATCATTTCAAGTGACATTATACGAGGGCTTCTTCTTGTCTGACCTGTGTTTTAGCTTCAATTATTGGAAGCAAACTTTGTATTGCGAATTCATCGTTTAGGGGATCTATAAATGTTGCTTGTGATGTCTTCATAAGATGACTTCCTTTTGCACCTGGCCTTACAATGTTTTTGATTAGATACATAGGCGGTTCATCAAGTGCAAGTTGTTGTTGCACTCAGAGGAAGAAATTTCTGTAGCTTTCATTAACCTGAAATTGAGCATGAATAACTGGAAAAGAATTAGTGAAGGGGGGGTGGTAAATAGACCAATTTTTTTTGTTACCAATTCTACTTTGTTTTTTTTGTACATGTAACTAGCAACAGATGGAGCGGCGAAAAAAAAACAAAAAAATGAAAGGAAATATAGCGAAAAAAAAATTGTTTAAAGAGAATTGACTTTACAGTTGCATAGTCGTTTGTAGTTTCACCATCTCTTATGTAGAAGTCCAATTGTTTGTTGTTGTATTCACAAGCAACAACTATGACTACGACAAAGCCAACGACATATGTCTCATCTGATGTAACCAGCTCACTGATTGTTGTATCTGGTGGAAGGAAATGCATTTTGCATACTTGTTCGATTGTCTCTATGACAGTTGTTGTCAATATCGCTATTGAATTTATGGCATCTCCTCGGTCATATTGACCTTTCTTCTTCAGTTCAAAACCAGAAATTCTGACACTTTTTCCAGGCAAAAGGAAACTGCCAAAGCGATTTATCAAACTATCATTAATTGTAACTGTCATTGTCATCAATCCATTTTTGTCAACAAGATCTGCATGTAGAATCTTTGTCTTGACAGGGGAGTTTTGGTTACGATTTTGTGCAGGTCCATACAAAACCAAAACATCCCCCTCAAATACATGCTTGTGTGTTGCAGCACATAGCTGTATTATTGACGATGGTTCAACTGCCATTTGCTTTAATCTATGCACATTTAAAAATAGCAAAAAGTGAAACAGCAAATAGATTAGTCTTTCATTGAATGTTGAATTTTGTACTGAATACAGTAAAATGAAATTAGTAGAGAAGCCAAACTAGATGTTTGATCAAAACACTGAAATTTGTCTTAGATAGAAGATCAAAGAATTTGGACAAGAATAGTGAATGAACAAAGATGTTGGATAGGAACATTACCTCTTAGGACTATTTGTTGTTGCATTTCCCAAAGGCTGCGACAATGTTGCCATTGGAATGGTCTCTGCAACATCTTGTGAGGAAAGAAGACTTCTTTCTATTGATGGACTGTCTGATGTCGAAGACATAGCTAAATTGTTTCCTTGATTGAAAATATTGTTTCTGATTAGTTGTTTTTTTGAGATGTTGTATTTGTTTTTTTCAATTTGCATATGTAATGAAGACTGAAAGCATATTAGAATATTCAAGATTATATTTCACATAGAAAAGCATCTGAAAAGAAGAGAAAAAACAACAAAGACAAAACAAAGAAAATGATGACAGCCAATTTTTTTCTCATCTTTTCTTTTTGTCAAAAGAAAATGAAAAAAAATATTTTTTATATTGTTTTTTTGTGGCAGTAAAAGATGATATGGATGTGACCTCAGCAACAAAATGAACTTCATTCCAAATTTACTAATATAAAAGAAGATGCATTTGTAAGAAACAAAGGAAGTGTTGGCAACAAACTGTACAGAAGCAAAACAAAATCAATGACATGAGAATATGCACATGTAAAAGAAGATAAAAAATGAGGAAGACTATATGCAAATTGCAGGTACTGATAAGATACTAGTAAAATGATCTGACCAATATGCATCGGAAATGGTAAATGAAAGCCTGTCAATATCTATGTTTGTCCAAAAATGGTCAATCATAGAACCATACTCTATTGTAGGTATGCTTTTTTTTAACTTTAGACGTTTATTCTCCATAAACAGTTCCAATCTCCTTTTCGATATTGTTTCTTTGTACATGTCAATGTTAAAGTCACCAATTATTATGGTTAGCATTTTCTTGTTGTTTTGTAACATAACAGAGTCCAAGACATCTATAAGTTTGTCAACAAGATTATTTGGTTTGCTATAAATATTGACAAGTTGAAGAATGTTCCCAGGTAGTGCAATGTAACTGACAATTGCCTCGACTGATGGCTCGTTAACAAAGATTGTTTCCATAATAGGAATCATGTTTTTTACAACTGTCATAAGGCCATGAACTGAATGTGTTGCAATGCAATTGTTTTGGTTTACAAATGCTGCAGTATCAGGGGGAAAATTCATATGTGTTTCTTGCAAACAAAGAATGTCTGATTGCATAAGTTCAAAGTCGTTTGCAACATCATGAATGTGTGAAAGCAGGCTTCGTGTGTTAAGTGAAGAAATGAACATGTTATTAGTATTTGGAAACGACTTAAGTCCATATTGAAATTGCAAAGAAGCCTATTTCTCTAATCTATTCAGTTCTGCAACTACTTTTGATGAAACGGAGAAATTTTTTTCCTGTAGTTTGTTTAGAAGATAGAGACATTCAATGTTCTTTACACGTGACAATGCGGTGTAAACAAGGCCATGTTTTGTGACTCCTTTTGGGTCAAATGCCAATTTCTCAAGTGTAAGATCTTGTGCTCTATGAATTGTTCGAGCACATGGTAATTGGACTGGGAATTGTACTCGGATGTAGTTTTTTCTCTTTCCAAGAGAATTTTGTGTTGTAACTCTTTTTATAGGTGTCCAAGTGCATAGGATGGAATCAGTGTAAAGATGTTGCATAGATGCCTGTGCAATTGCTCCAACCTTTGGATCTGAAAATTGAATCCATAAAATGTCTATTGTTGCTTGGCTATAATGTTTGAAGATGCCTTCAGCACCATTGACAAGGCCATCTTCAATTGAATAGTTTCCTCCTACTATTTCGATAAGCATGTGTTTTTTTAGAGTAATTGTAGATGGCAAATGAATTTTCGTATGTACGTCGGCTATGTTATCAATTTGATCAATTTTGGTGTTTTGAGAGACAATGGTAAATGCTTTTGTATTAACAAGGGCCAACATCTTTGAGTTATGTTGTTGAAAATCTTTGTTGCAATAATAAAGGAATGGAAATGATGGGTCAACTGGTGGTTGTCTATAGCATTTCCGGTTCAAATATTGTATATCATCAAATGTTTGTTTTCCTGTTCTGATTCTATTCAAGATCGATATAAAAGTTTCGTCTTTCTGTTTGACAATGGTTTTTAACTCATAGTATTGTATAGAATCATTCCAAAAACTGTAAGGGAATTTTTTATTATTGAAACTTGGGAAGTCAAAAATCCAAGAATCGTGAACAGGTTCTACTTGGTAGAAATCGCCGCAAAAGATGACATCTAGATTTCCAAATGGTTTTGTCGGAGTATGCATAATCTCACGAAGACGTTTGTCTATGTTATGTAGCATGCGTGAACCTATCAAAGAAACTTCATCAATCAATAGAACGCGAACATGTTCATAGTCTTTGCTTAGAAGATCTAGTGTGTTTGAGCTTAATGGCATCAAGATCGAGGAACCAAAAGGAAGCTTAAAAGTAGAGTGAATAGTAATCCCATCTACATGATATGCTGCTTTTCCAGTGAATGCAACAATAAGACCTTTTCTTTTCAATGGGTCGCTACCAAGTTCTTTTTCATAGAAAAAGACAAGAGCATCATAAAGGGCCTTTGCAGTATGTGTTTTTCCTGTTCCTGCGCTTCCTGTAAGGAAGATATGGATTTCTTTTGCAGGGTTGTTTTTTTTCCTAGCAATAATTTCTTTCACAATGGACTGTTGCTCATTGTTTAAAGTGCGTCTAGTTGCAAAATATTCATCTTTATCAGGGAGAAATGGTTTTTTTGCTATGGTAAATGTCTTTGGCGTTTTGAATAGTCGATTCTTTCTTCTACAGAGAAGATCATCACCCATGTCATACTTTTCAACACCATTCAATTTGAGTTCATCATTGGTATCTTTTGCAAAGTCTAGAGGAATTTGAACATGCATTTCAACTTTGTCTTTTGCAATGTCAATATCACCCCATTTTGAAATTGCTTTTGCCATAATTTTTCCTTCAACATTTCCTATTTGTTGTTTGTATTTTTCATATGCCTCTGTCCATCTTTGAAGGGGATGATCGAACACATTGGAAAGATTTCTGTAAGGCACAAAGAGCAATAGCCTTTCACGGGCAAAATTTTCAGGATCTTTTTCTTGTCTGTAATGAATGTATCGAATGATACATTGTCTGTTTCTTTTGATTTTTTTTGCATGAACCAGGCAATAGGAAGAAGCATATTCATCCAAATACACATGTTCCAGGTCCGGTGGGTGTTCAATGTACCTGTCTATAATCGATGGGCAGATGATGTCTTCAGAATCATCATGCTCCTTTTCTAGCAGAGACGGTTTTTTTAAAACGACGGTTTTTTTTATCATCTGGAGCAGTTTTGATAAAAATTGTGGTTCTTGAAGATGAATGTAGAGGTAAGGAAAGCACAATATGTATTGCTTGTCTAATAGACATCTGTTGCATGTTCAGAAATGTGTTTCCAAGCCTACGAATTGTTTCTAGTTGATTACAATTGTTTGAAACAGACTCTTCCTTGATTTTTTTCAAAGCCATTGTCATAGGCCTATCTATTTTCGTTATGTATGAGCTTACATATGTCGCAGTTGCATATGCATCTAAGATGAATTGGGCATCTGTGTTTGCTTGCCACAAATTTGGAATCCCTTTTGCAAAACAATTTATCCAAATATCTGAAGGGTCTCTTTTTAATAGCAATGTTGGCCGCTCAATTGTAGAAAGCACTAGTTCAATGTACTTGTCCCTATTTAAATGTAGTTCTTGCAAGAATAAATCAAAAGTCATGCTCTTTGGATATTCTTTAGTTTCAAGAGAAAAAGAAAGGAGTTTTTTTTTTTCAATCAGGGCATCCGATTTAATTTCAAGAGGTTCTACAACCATTGTAACATCAATAGGGAACATCGGGAATCGAAACCTACATGTAGAGTGTCTATGTTTTTTACATGTTCTTGTATGTCTATGAGTTTGAATTTTTATGAAGTCTTCTTCAAGTAACGAGGAGTCTGTCGAAATGTAGCAATCGACAAAAGAAGTTATTTCATCATTGTTATTATCCGCAAAGACGGGTGCATTTTCAATCCAAAGAAGCCCATGTGCATGCTCATTTCCTCTTTGTTGAAATTCAGCTGTAAAAAAAAAGTCATTTACTTCACCAAAAAGGTATTTGTTTTTCAAGATCAAGGACTTGAATGCATTCATTTTGTGTATTTAGTAACGGGTACAAAGTACAGGGTGTTTTCTTATTAAATCATCAATAACATCATCAGGAGGAAGTTCGTTGCAATTTTCTCTGTCTTTTTTCTCAAGCATGTGCAAAGCATCACACAAAGGTTTCCAAAGATGTTCAGCAGTAGAAAAGCTTACAAAGAAAGTTGGTGGGCCTAGTCGACGTATCATTGCGAAAAGATTTTTTTTCATGTTGTCAAAATAGTCAGGAGATGTTCGGATGGCTGTTAGTGAACGATATGCAATTGGGGATTTCATTATCTTAAGAAGGTTGGCTTTGCATTTCACATCTTTGGCTTTTAGTTTTTTCCCTTTTAACTCCCCTATGCGAATAGATATCCAAGCAGTGCTAGAGATTTGACCTATTAACACTATCACTGCTTTGAAGAATATATTTGTGGGATGTGCTTCAAAATGTGTGCTTTCATGTTGAAGTTCCCACTGGAAGATTTGTTGGTGTCGAAAGCGTTTGTACATGTCATTGGCATGGCTGCATCCAAAGAAAAGTGTAGGGAAATTAAGTTATTCAGAGAACCGATCTTGGAAAATTACCAGGGGTCGGTAAGTTTCAGAAGGTGCAAGCTCAATGATTTTGGTGGCCAAGTCATCTATTAGATGGGTTTCTCCATATCCATGCACCAATGTCTCTGTGATTGGTTCTATGGATTGATCATGCGTATCTTCATCGCTTTATCCCAGGCTTGTAAAATGTTCATCTACATCGTTTGATTCTGATGGCGATAGTTTCTTGGAATCTTGCTTTGCCAATTTGCGGAATGTTTCTTCCCAATTTGAATTGACATGTACATTTTCCATTTTGTAAAGATCCATGTCACAAAGGGTTTTCAATGCTTGCATGACAATATTTGGCCGAACATTTCTAGAAACAAAAGCATTCTTGTATTCTAGTTTTCGCTTAAGCATAACTGCAATGGTCTTGCCCTCTTCTAGGTTCCTAGGCAATGCTTTTTGTACTTTGTCTAGAGATGTGGGCACATTGATGATTGTTCCTGTCAACCCTACTTGAGCTCGTTTATAACCTAGTTGCCGAATCTGAGCAAAAGCAATTCTTGGTGACACAAGCCGCTCTTCAAGCAAAGTCAATTTGTCTACATAAGGCAATGAAGTGTTGCAACAAATATTAAGTGGTGTTGCAAACAATGGTGTTTCTGAATTTGAAATACTCTTTTTGCAATATTTGCATATGTATGTGTGCAATGCAATTGAAGAAGGCATAGTTTTCCAAGGAAGACATTTCAATGCATAGAAAGTGTCTTCGTTGATATAGCGAACATCCCTTTTAAAGTGCAAGCGTCTACAGACAGAACATGCATGAATAGGGGTATCTTGAATACTTTCTGAGTATTGTTTAAGTGCTTTTTTTGCCTTCTTATATGCCTTTTGCTTTTGAAAGGATTGAAGCGCTTGTAGACGCATTTCCTTTTTAATGGTGCGTATGTTCTTGAACGGGGCAATGGATTTTTGCCGCTTCATAATGGAATCTTTCTCCAGACATTTTTCCATCATAACTGAAATTTCTGGGCCAATGCAAAAGAGTCCTGGTTTTTTTTTCGATGTTTTTTGCATAGAACAAGTTTTTTTCCTTTTGTTTGGCTCTGTTTCCGAATGTTCTTTGCAAAGGTCAATGGGAGGTTGTTGTTCAATGACACTGCAAAGAGTTGACTGGTGGCAATTGTCATTTGTTTTCATCATTGCATCGATAGTAAGGTTCCTAGTCATGGCATTTGACAACATTGGAGAATGTCTTTGAAAACTTGTTTGGGACAAGGGATGAAAATGCGAATGGCATTTGTCAATTTCATGATGGAAAAGAAAATAGATCTTTGACGATGTATTTGTTGAGAAGAAATGATTTTGGAATTTGTAGGAATGTATGTTCAAAAGAAATATGTTGACTTCTAAAACCTCACACAACCATTGAATTGTGAAATGGCCACCATTTACATGGCCAATTGTATAAGGCTCTGCCAAATTTACTACAAAGGTTTGCCAACTAGAAACAAGTTGATTTTCTTGCACTGTCTCAATATGAAGAAATGTTTGTAGACAACGGAAGGCTCTTGCATCATTTGAAACCATGCAATTGAAAAAAATTTGCGCTATTGTTTTTCTGAGGCTTGCACTATCAAATGTTTTTGTCAATTTTGAAATTGATTCAAATAACGAGTCACAGCAGTGGCCATCAATGCGAGAGATTAATTGGAATCCTTGTTGCAATAGACTTTCTCTTAAGCAATGAGACTCAAGGAAGATATCTTCACAAGGGTCAACATAAGAGGTATCCGATTGTCCATGCAAAATAACATAGTCAGGTCCAAGCAATTTGTATGAAAGCAAAGGTTCGAAGTGCCCAGCAGTTGGGGTGTGATCATGGAATAGAATATTGTAGCAATATCCAGGATACGAAGGGTTAAAATGAAGATATTTCCTTTTCCTTGTCAATGACCATACAACAACAGGGACATTTAACCAATTTGCAAACCATTTTATGCAGAAGATATCAACCCAAAGGCCATAAACACTTTCTGCATCCGGTTGAGATGCAGTTTGGGACATTCGTTGCAGATAAAGATCTCTATTCTCTATCCCATGCAATTCAGACAAGTATAAAGGATCCAATTCCAAGTTGAGAGGAGAAATTGCAGCTGGATCATTTGCAGCTAGACGCAAATGGAAATGGTTTATGGTTGCTTCTCTTATTTCCAAGGATGTGTACCGAAAATGCAATAGGATAGCAAAGGCGTCAAAGAGACAATCTCCATTTTGGTAATGAAAAGCTTGCAAACGAAACAAATGGTTTCTTGACAAAGCAATATCAATACCATCAAATGCCCCTCGTATAATTAGAATAGATCTTGCTCCTATGCTAGAACATTGATTGTGTTCAATGCTCTCCATCACAACAAGAAAGACAGCAAGAAAAACCTGCATGGCAAATGCAACTTTCGAACTAAGCAAAAATAAGTCACATTGTTTGTGACACTTGTACGCAATGAACCAAACAAAACAGTATCTTCTGCATAGCCACTTGCAATGAAAGCTATGTTGGAAAACAATTTGATAGACATTTCTGTCAGAAATTTATTTTAAATCGCGTCTGTTGAAGAGTTTAGATCAGTACCACTTTTAAATTTTTTATGATTTTTGTGAAAAATAATTGCCTGTAATAACTCTAGGAATTACCTAATGGTAAGCTAATAGACTTGTAAATGGCTGCCTGTAAATTCTTTTGTGGTACACTTATTGACATTTTCATTTTGCAAACGAAATGAGAGAGTTACAAATCAGGAATAGGTTTTTGTACCTTGTTTTGTTCAATGGATATTTTATTCATATTATGTAGGTATGTTTGACCAAAGGCTTACAATAAATTTAATGTGTTTGTTCGAAATTATAAGCTGGCCTAGCTATGCATTTTTCTTCTTTGCACCTTTCAGTGGTACGTTTCATATAGAGCCCAGCAAAGGATATTTCAGAGAACTTGAGCAGACTCTAGGTTTTCATCTAGATGACGTAGCCAATCTTGCTGGCAAGACTACAACTCTTTAACTGATTTGTTGATGTTCTAGAGATGAAATAGTGATTGTAGATATGTTGCAAAATAATTTTTTGTTTGTTTGTTTATACATATCATTTTTAGCTTTTGGAAACATAATCTGACCAAGTATATACCTACTTTGCCTCCCCATTGCCAGTAGCAAGTAAAGAATATTTCTTGATCTATAGGAGTGGGCATATGTTTTGACTCACTATTCTTTCCTTTTGTTAAGGTTCTGGTGTGAATTCTAGACCAGTTGTCAACATTAATCATTCTGGGGCATGACAAATTGTTAACTTGAGTAAGGTGAAGAACGATTTCGGTATTTTATGCAAATTTAAAATGAGTGGCATTGGGAATCGACCCTATTTTTATGAGCATAGACTGGAAAAATTCATGGATTGTGATGAGAAAAAAAGAAGTATAATATATATACAAGTGCAAAGAGAATGAAATATTTCCAATGGACACATTGCAAAACAATATATGTAAGTATTATAGAAAACTGGAAGACCATTTTTTACAAATAGTGACATAAGCCAAATAGGAAAAAGGATATCTATTACAAAAAGCAAAAAAATATACATCTAGCAAAGAAGCTGGAAGAGAATTCATTCTAGCAATGAAGTAGTGAATGCACATAGCTATGAACTTTGAATTTGTTATTTAAAAAGGCCAATTAAAAATCTACATGGCAAAGAGCTCTGGTTCTTCCAGAGAAGAATGCCAACGTATAACTGATATCAACCAAGAATAAAAGTAACAGCAATATGCTAAGGAAACAATTGAAAAAAATAGAGAAGACATTTAAACTTTGCAACATTTGGACATTGTTTGGCCAGCATTACCAACTTGGCTGGACAATCTTTGGTCAAAATGCAATCATCCATTTATCAAATTGGATTTTTTTAAATGCATATATGGATTAAGACCCTAAGAAAACCCTATTGCAGCTTGATTATGCAATGTCAAGAACCAATATTTGCAATTTAAATAACTCTTAGCATATTTAGACTACATGGAAAAATTATGCCCAAAGATTAGCTCATGGAGATATCAAGTTGTTTAATGTATTTTGGAATGGTCTCTGAATCCACATAAATATTCACTCAGTTGAATAAGACAATAATAGAAATATCATGATAGAAGGGAATTTGTAAGTGTGAATTTCAAAGGAAATAAAAAATGATTTCTGCAAGATAAAATTGTAATCAAATAGAAAAAGATTGAATTTAGAATATATATTCGTTGAAAGCAATCTGCAAAAGAGATATAGCTCATGATGAACAACATGCTTTACTAGATTTTGCTACACTCCAAGATGCAATCATCTACATCACCTACAAAGCAAAGAAACAGAAGAATGGAAAAATCAAGATTTTTTGGGTACAGAATTTGTAATTTGAAAAATAAATGGTTTCTTGTAAATTTGCAGTTCCAAGTTCAAAATCAGTTCTCTAGATTTAGCCCTTACATGAAACAGAAGAATGGAAAAAACTAGAAATTTTTCTTGTAAATTTGCAGTTCGAAATTCAAACTCAGTTCTCTAGATTTAGCCCTAATGTGATTTAGCAAAGAAGCTGGAAGATAATTCATTCTAGGAATGAAGGAGTGAATGCACATAGCTATGAAATTTGAACTTATTATTTAAAAAGGCCAATTAAAAAGCTACATGGCAAAGAACTCTGGTACTAATATTAACCAAGAATAAAAGTAACAGCAATATGCCAAGGAAAGAATTGAAAAAAATAGAGAAGACATCTAAACTTTGCAACATTTGGACATTGTGTAGCCACCATCACCAACTTGGCTGGACAATCTTTGGTCAAAATGCAACCATCCATTTATCAAATTGGATTTTTTTAATGCATAAATGGATTAAGACCCTAAGAAAACCCTATTGCAGCTTGATTATGCAATGTCAAGAACCAATATTTGCAATTGAAATAACTCTTAAAAAAAGGAAATTCTATACTGAAATTTTGAATAAAAATGGCAAAAAAAAAGGCCTTAAAGGCCCAAATCTTAGCATATTTAAACTACATGAAAAAATCATCCCCAAAGATGAGCTCATGGAGATATCAAGTTATTTAAGGTATTTCAGAATGGTCTCTGAATCCATATAAATATTCACTCAGTTGAATAAGAGAATAATAGAAATATCATGATAGAAGAGAATTTGTAAGTGTGAATTTCAAAGGAAAAAAAAATGATTTGTGCAAGATAAAACTGTAATCAAATAGAAAAAGATTGAATTTATAATATAGATTCGCTGAAAGCAATCTGCAAAAGAGATAATTTGTAATTTGCAAAATAAATGGTAAAACTCAAATTTGGTAACTATGGCAAAAATTTGTCATAACTTACTCAAATTCAATTTTGAAGAAAGACATGAAGTTATTCAAATTCAATTTTGAATAGGCTTTAGTTGAAGCCAGAGCCATAACTCACTCATCTGGGTTTTTACTGAATCCTCGAAGCCATAACTCATGGGAGTTTTGATGCCACTGTTGTTAAATAAATTTAATAAATTTAATTAAGAGATTTGGTTTCAATTTACAAAAAATCTTATAATCTTGTGGTATTGGCAAGTGTTCTTTGAGAGAAAACAGATAAATTTCTTGTTGAAATTGTATAGGCTTCTTATCTTGCCAATCAAATAGGGAAATGTAAAAGCAAACAAAAAAAATTGTATTTGGTAACTAAAAGAGTTGAAAAATGTCAATATGACATTGGAAATGTTCCAATTACTTATCCACTATAGTTTATGACAAATCAATAGAGGCCAGATCGCTATGCATAATGGAACTATCGTTGTTTCCAGAAGAATATTGTGCCAGGGAAAATTAACTCTGCAAAAATACATGTCCTAAGGTCTTGATGAAACTAAAGCTGTTATTTTAAGACCATTGCAAAGATTCTATGCAGACTGTTTTTTTTTTTAAATTTTCAAAAAGGGTTGCAGCGCATGCAGCAAAATAGACCATGGCAAGACATAATCAACAACAATTAAACTCAGCGTTGGGAAAAAAATTGAACATATTTTCTTTTGGAAAAGGTTACATACTATTTTTATGGGTGGATGTATTTGACATATTTTTTTTCAACTTTGCTCAACCGAGTTCCATTATCTGGTGGGAGAGGGGAAATGGAAGGCCACAAAGAAATAGTAAAACTAGACAAATGTTATTACAATATTGGCACATTTGATAGGTGTGCATGGAACAAGGCAATAGCCTGCGAAAGAGAGAAAGAAAATTGCATTTTCTCAAAACAGGAGGTCACTATTGAGAAAATGGGATCTGCAATTTTTATTTTTATTTTTATTGGGCAAGCCAATACCTATTTCCGATTCAGCGTACTCAAAAACAACTACATGTAAAAAAACATAGAATATCTATGATGAAACTATATGTTTTTTGAGCTAGGAACCAATATGGAAACAAGTTCATGTGTACCGACCAATATTTTGACGAGAACCATAACAAATTCAATTTTGAATAGGCTTTAGTTGAAGCCAAAGCCATAACTCACTCATCTGGGTTTTTGCTGAATCCTCGAAGCCATAACTCGTGGGAGTTTTGATGCCACTGTTGTTAAGTAAATTTAACTAATTTAATTAAGAGATTTGGTTTCAATTTACAAAGAATCTTATAATCTTGTGGTATTGGCAAGTGTTCTTTGAGAGAAAACAGATAAATTTCTTGTTAAAATTGTATAGGCTTCTTATCTTGCCAATCAAATAGGGAAATGTAAAAGCAAACAAAAAAAATTGTATTTGGTAACTAAAAGAGTTGAAAAATGTCAATATGACATTGGAAATGTTCCAATTACTTATCCACTATAGTTTATGACAAATCAATAGAGGCCAGATCACTATGCACAATGGAACTATTGTTGTTTCCAGAAGAATATTGTGCCAGGGAAAATTAGCTCTGCCAAAATACATGTCCTAAGGTCTTGATGAAACTAAAGCTGTTATTTTAAGACCATTGCAAAGCTTCTATGCAGACTGTTTTTTTTTTTTTTAAATTTTCAAAAAGGGTTGCAGCGCATGCAACAGAATAGACCATGGCAAGACATAATCAACAACAATTAAACTCGGCGTTGGGAAAAAAATTGCACATATTTTCTTTTGGAAAAGGTTACATACTATTGTTATGGGTGGATGTATTTGACATATTTTTTTTCAACTTTGCTCAACCGAGTTCCATTATCCGGTGGGAGAGGGGAAATGGAAGGCCACAAAGAAATAGTAAAACTAGACAAATGTTGTTACAATATTGGCACATTTGATAGGTGTGCATGGAACAAGGCAATAGCCTGCGAAAGAGAGAAAGAAAATTGCATTTTCTCAAAACAGGAGGTCACTATTGAGAAAATGGGATCTGCAATTTTTTTTTTTCTTTTTCTGCTATTTTTTATTGGGCAAGCCAATACCTATTTCCGATTCAGTGTACTCAAAAACACCTACATGTAAAAAAACATAGAATATCTATGGTGAAACTATATGTTTTTTGAGCTAGGAACCAATATGGAAACAAGTTCATGTGTACCGACCAGTATTTTGACGAGAACCATAACAAAAGGATAACAAGAATTCCATCCATCAACAAGAGCTTGCACACATGAATCTTGTAGTTTACAGAAACATACATGACATTAGATCTTTGCGAGGTTTCTTTTTTTTCCTAGGACATTAGATCTTTGCGAGGTTCCTTGAACTTCCAAAAAAAAGAAAATGCAATCATTATTATAGAAGATATTTAGGCCATATTACAATTGTGTAGGCCAACTATAATGCATGCAACAGGAAAATGCAATAGCAAATAAAAAACATGTATTTGCTACGTAAAAAAGTTGTAAATGCCAATTATAGAGTGGCAGCATTCCATGTAGTTCTTCATTGCAGTCTATAAAAAACTATGGAATGGGAAGATATTATGTGAAATGAAAATGCCCTTATCTCGATAATATTGTTGGCCAGACAAAATCAGTTATGCAGAAAAGCATGGTTGCAGCTCTTGTTGAAGCCAACGCAAAGAAAGTGTTGCTTATGACCACTGCAAAGTCGCTATGTAGACTAGTTTCCCCAATTTGAAGCACCATTGTGACCAAGCAGCAGAGCGAAGACAACAAGTTAGAATGAAAAACATAGAACCTAACATTGGGAAGTATCATAATTCAAACAAAGGAGAATGTCCTTTTCAAAATGTGTAACCCAAAAGAGCCGAGCACTCTATTGCAGTTGTATATGCAATTTGTACACCTCCATACTGGCTAGGTATGAAATAAAAAAGGGAAACACACTAAAGATGAAAACAATGGAATATTGCTTATGTGATTTTGAAATGAAAGGATTTTTCCCTTGCAAACTGCAATTGACAAAGACAAATGCTCAAAGAAGGTGAACCTATTTACAAGAGTAGTATGTTTGTCTCGTGAAGCATTGTCCCGAAGATTCCAATAATAGTATTATTGTATTGAATTTTAGCAGGGGTGTTGAAATTGAAATGGATACACAGGCAGAATCACTAGCCACTCAAATGAGTTGCATGGCAGTCGGGAGTGGGAAAGATGCGGTTGCGGTTGAATGGGCGAAATACTCAAAGAGGGTTCTCATAAAATAGATTGTAGGACGCCCTGATGGCGGCCCTGAAAATCTAATTAATACAGTTCTCGGGGGCATATTATGAAATGGGTATCACAGGATTTTTTTACGTTTTCTCACATTTGTAAAATTCCAAAATCGAAAACCAATAGAACATACACAAGAACAAATTCGTATTTTTTTTTCCTATACAAAAAATGGAACAGAAAATGCAATTTGAAGTTGAGGAAAAAGTTAGAAGAGGCACTTGTTGAAATTGCAAAAGACACAACCCGTTGTGCTTCTGCCAAAAGATGCCAGAGAGGGCAGACTGCAAACGAGGAACTGCAAATGAACCCGAGGAATAACAACTGCAACAAGCTCTCGAAATGTGCAACAGAGCTCCCAAAATGTGCAACAGAAATCGCCGAAACAAAGTGCAGACCCAAACAACTTGAAATGGTAATGAAAGACGAAGAGACCAAGGTTTATAGGATATAAAACCACGAACCAGCTAGTTGCCATACTGAAAAAAAAAATGAGGACGGCCCCTGCACAGACTTTGGGGAAGCCATCACGAAATCCACCGAAGTTGCATTTAACACAAGCCAGAAACCCATTCCTGTACAGACGTTGCATTTAACACAAACTAGAAACCCATTCCTGTGCAAACTACAAAGCCATTCCTCGTCCGACACAGGAAAACCAAGCCACGAAAACCCTAGACCATAATTTGGGGAAGTCGTCACGAAATCTACGGAAGCTGCATTTAACACAAACCAGTTGAGAGTTAGCAACTGTATGATAACAAAGATAAAAAAATAGAAATAGTATGTTAAACCCTTCACTGTTGAAGACTTACCCTTGTATAACTGGTGGTCACCTGAAGAGGTTTTCAAGCGTTGAATACCTCGGTGCTCAACGGAATTACACTCCTTTAGGAACCAATGAATTCTAGATTTGCAGAGGTAGGTTTTAAACAAAACCAACATATTTATTTTTGAACCTTCGCCCGTCCTCCAGGACATACAAGGGTATGACAGAATCCCTTGAAAGAAAAATGACTTTTAGCAAGATACAACCAAACTCTTGTAATTTTTCAAGGACTGATGTCAGTGCGAGCTAACAGCTCTGGCAAGACGCTACGTGCCCTCTGCAAAATGAACTCAACTTTAATAGAAATAAAGTACGACCTCGATTGGTACATGGGACTTGTGTTATTGCTTGAAAAACAAGGTGAGGTGATTTAACTCATCCATGGGCCATTAGTTCTGTTCCACCATAGTTAAAACCAGAAACCCATTCCTCGTCAGTTTTCAAGCGTTGAATACCTCGGTGCTCAACGGAATTACACTCCTTTAGGAACCAACGAATTCTATATTTGTAGAGGTAGGTTTTAAACCAAAACAACAGATTTATTTTTGAACCCTCGCCCGTCCTCCAGGACATACAAGGGTATGACAGAATCCCTTGAAAGAAAAATGACTTTTAGCAAGATAAAACCAAACTCTTGTAACCACCTCAATTTGTTGGACGACCAATAAAAGATATCTAACTGAAGATAACTCAGGGAAAGGGGTGATATTAAAGTATGATTCTTAGCGAGTCTCCCTGAGATAGGGGCATATTCAGTAGGAATTCTAAAACCCACCTCGACTAGCTATCTCATGTGTGTTCACCTCAATCTCGAAACAACTAACATGTTGGCTTAATATTGCCCTCAAAGGAGATAAAATTAAGCGATTCAATTGATAGAGCTGTCAGTGCGAGCTGACAGCTCTGGCAAGACGCTACGTACCCTCTGCAAAATGAACTCAACTTTAATAGAAATAAAGTACGACCTCGATTGGTACATGGGACTTGTGTTATTGCTCGAAAAACAAGCTGAGGTGATTTAACTCATCCATGGGCCATTAGTTCTGTTCCACCATAGTTAAAACCATAAACCCATTCCTCGTCCGGCACAGGAAAACCAACCTGCGAGGAAAACCCACCATGCCAATATTTAAGAAACCATGACGCCATCGCGCCGCCAGCTCCTGGGGCGCAGGAGCCAAGGCACGCGTCACTACACACGGCGCAAATCAAAAAGCAGCAAAATAACACATTAAAATTTCGGAAATACCTTATTTTTTCGAAACAAAGGTTCCAACCTTTGCCCAGAGTTCATTGATGAACAGTCACCCCGACTAATGCCTTTGGACGAAATCCTTTATGTCGGGAACATAAAAAGCCTGTTGTAACATTTATGACATCATTCCATAAAAGCTTCATGCTACAACTCGTTCCATGCTAAAACTCATTTGAGAATGATATCTTTATCATATCTCATCGTACTTTGTTAGATGTACGATGAGATCTTTAATCAGATTTGTCATGTTTCCCATGAAATTTTGTTGCTTCATTGCAATATATAGGAGTAATGTAAGCTTCCTAAATCCATCTAGCGCAAAGATGCTCACATAAACACACAGAATAAATGAAAATGAAATTAAACAAGATTAAGGTGTAGCTCATTAATGAACATCAGTGATCTGAGATGAATCCAAATACAAATAACTCAAAAGATGAAGGTAGTAGGTGTTTTTCGATACCAATATTCTATTTTTATTATTGTGACAAATAAAAAGGGAAACGCATAGATTTATCCATAAATTTCAAAATGGTTTACAAATTTTATTCAACCTATAAGCCTCCAAAAACGCTAAAACAATGTAATACCTTCAAGATTTTTGAATTATTTGATTTAATGTTTTATTTGAGAAATATTCTCCAAACAATTATTATTCTGTAAAAGAGTTATAAAACTCTATACTCACATCATGTGGGTGAATATTATGAACAAGAAATATTATTTTATTATTAACCAACCTAGATCCAAATCCTAGGCTCTATCAAGCGTCGAGAGGGATCAAATCTCCTGAGGTGCGAACCCCTTCTCAGGTATTGCACTCAAGGAGGTTCGCACCTCGGGAGATTTGATCCCTCTCGGCACTTGATAGAGCCTAGGATTTGGATCTAGGCTGGTTTCAGTTGTGGACGGTGACAAACAACCGGAGTTTGATTAACATTGTAAGGAACAGGTTAAGTTGAAAACATAGATACATTTACGAGGAATATCATAATGTAAGTAATAAGTATTAAGGATTGAGTAAATTGTTAAACTAGAAAATAGAGACAATTCGCCTAACTTTTTTTTTTTATTCTCTTTTTGTTGATTTGTGTTTTGTTTTGTTTGTTCTTCTCCTTCTTTTGCCGTCATTTCATACATTTTGATTTATTTGTTGTTCTGCAAACTGATTTTTTTGTTCTTCCAATTGTTTCAACTTGCTCTCTTGATACGCTCTTTGTCGATCAACGTTTCATTTTCTTTGTTCTTCTCATTCTTCTGCTGTCAATTCGCCTAACTTTTTTTTCGATTTTTTTTTTGTTGATTTGCGTTTTGTTTTGTTCGTCTTCTCATTCTTCTGTTGTCATTTCGCCATTTCGTACATTTTGATTTATTTGTTGTTCTGCAACTTGATTTCTTTGTTCTTCCAACTGCTTCAAATTTCTCTCTTGATACACTCTTTGTCAATCAACATTTCATTTTCTTTGTTCCTCTCGTTCTTTTGCTGTCAATTCGTCTAACTTTCTTTTTCGATATTCTTTTTTCCGATCTGTGTTTCGTTTTCTTCATTCTTCTAATTCTTCTGCTATCATTTCGTCCAACTTGCTTTTTCGAAATTCTTTTTGTTCTTCTGCTTTTCGTTTCAAATATTCTTCTCGTTCTTTTGTTGTCACTGAAATCAATGCGTCCATACACTGAAATCTATGTGTCCATACACTGAAATCAATGCATCCACAGAATAACATCTACACTGAAAAATATGCACTAAAAAACCCCATACATTGAAATCTATGCGTCCATTAACTTAAATCTATGCGTCCATACAATGAAATCAATGCATCCACAGAATAACATCTACACTGAAAAATATGCAATAAAAAACCCCATACACAGAAATCTATGAGTCCATACACTGAAATCAATGTGTCCACAAAATAATATCTACACTGCAAAATATGCAATAAAA
Organism: Larix kaempferi; assembly: GCA_027924585.1. Classification (NCBI taxonomy): domain Eukaryota; kingdom Viridiplantae; phylum Streptophyta; class Pinopsida; order Pinales; family Pinaceae; genus Larix; species Larix kaempferi. The sequence goes on along the minus strand of BSBM01001606.1, from coordinate 3,835,972 downwards.
AACCCCATACACTGAAATCTATGCGTCCATACACTCAAATCAATGTGTCCACAGAATAATATCTACACTGCAAAATATGCAATAAAAAGACCCAATACACTGAAATCTATGCAAGTATAAAACTCATTTTACATGATAATGAAATTCAATTTATTTACGAAATTCTATATTTAAAAAGGAAAGTACGTGATCTGGGAGGATTGAACCTTGGACCTCACGCCCATTATCCCAACCCCCTTACCACTATACCACATGTAGTTCTTATTATACATAGTAAAGAACTTATATACTTATATGTAAATATTAATATATATTTTAATAGGTGGATGAAGATAGGGAGGGGTGCGAGATTCATATATGATTTTTGTACATATTCCAAATTCATTTTTAAATGAAAAAATATAAATTGATTTTTACTTTTAAATTATATTATAAATTCATTATTTTGATAATCTATTATATGATATATTAATAATTTTACATTAAATTTATATCTTCTTAAATTTAAATAGATTAAATTTTAATATATTAAATTTTAAATATTAATTTTGAATTTAATATAAAATTAAATTAAATTAATTTTGTTAACTTAATATATATTAAATGAAATATATTTAATATATATATTTAATTTAAAATTTTGAATTTTGAATTTTAAATATATATTTAATATATATATTTAAAATATATTTAATTTTAAATTTTTTGAATTGCAGGAGTGTGTAGCGGGCGGGTTGGAGGGAGGGAGGTCGCAGCCGTAGGAGGGAGGAAGGGGGAGGGGAGGAGGAGGTGCAAGGGGAGGGGAGGCGGGAGTGTGCAAGACGGAGGGACGAGGCTGGCGGCGGGAGGGTGCAGCAGGCGGGCGGCATGAAGGAGGTGGAGGAAGGTGGAGGGGAGGAGGAGGTGGGTGCGCAGGCCGGCGGGCGGGAGTGTGCAGCAGGCGGGCTGGAGGGAAGGAAGATGCACGAGGGGAGGGGAGGTGGCTGCGCAGTCTGTGGGATAGGGGAGGAGGGAGAGAGGAGGTGGTTGCAGCAGAGAGGAGGCCACATCGTAGGGAAGGAGGCAGGAGAGAGGAGGCCGCGATGAAGGGGAGGAGGGAGAGAGGAGGTGCCTGCAGTAGAGAGGAGGTTGCGACCGAGGGAAGGAGGCGGGAGAGAGGAGGTCGCGGCGGAGGGGAGGAGGGAGAGAGGAGGCGGCTGCAGCAGTCTGCGGGAGGAGATTGCAGGTGGCTGCAGTAGTAAATTCATTTAAAATTTAATTTCAAATATAATTTCAAATATAATTTCAAATTTAAGAGAAATTAAAATTTTAAATTTAAAACAGATTTAAAATTACCTATTCAGCGCTCATAACACTTCGCTAAGATTTCAAATTAGCTATTCGCCGCTCAGAATGCTTTCTCTTCTCTGCAGAATTGTGTTTTATAAATTGGTATGAATTTTTTTGTATTATGTTTGGTTTTTTGTATTATATATAGTCACCGTTTCTAAATTCATGTCATTTCTAAATGGCCAACCAAATATATTTATTACTCTTAAAATTAATTTATTACATGAGGGACTTTACTTTTAACTTTATTTATAGTCATTGTTTCTAAATTGTTTCTAAATGGCCGACCAAATACTTTCTAAAAACAACTTTTAACTTTAATTTGTTACATGAGGAACGTTACAACATCTACACCATAATCGGCAAGTAAAAAGTAACTTACATGTTACATGTGAGGAACGTTACATGTTACAAGATCTCCCCCATCCACTATGTGAGGAACGTTACATGTTACATGTGAGGAACGTTACATGTGATAGGATCTCCCCCATCCTGGGCTGTAGAGCACCTCTCGGCGCAATACAAATAGACACTTGGAGCCACTAGTTGAAAGAGGGGACACCATCATGAGACAATGAGCAAGTGGACACTAAGCAAGATATTTCATATCAATCAAATACAAGTCAAAAGCTTAGCAAGCTGGCCAGATCCACAATTATAAGGATCAAGATATTTGCTTGAGATTTGATTGAGATGGCACAAGACTTGGGCAAAAATTATATAATTCTGCACTGAGAAGATATAGGACATTGTGTGGTGCAAGGAGAAAAAATGTTTCTATGTTGAGGGCAAGCTATTGAGTACTCTCTCTGTTTGAAAGTCCATTTTTTTTATCCGTTACAGACTCTTGGGAAGTGTTTTCTTTCAAATTGGCTTAGCTAAGTTTATTGGTCTATGGTGGTGATCCAAGTCAGGGGTGGAGTTGGGCAAGTAAGTGTGGCTGTCCTCTTCTACGGTTGGAAGGAACTAGGGAGCTCCAAGTGTTTTTCCCCTTCTATTCTCAAGTAAGTGTTTTATTTTTTATTTGATTAAAGATTACCTCAAGTGTAGAAAGTAGTTTGGTTAGATGTTTTACTATGGATCAACCGTAAGTGGCGGGTTTATTTATGATTTTTGGTTTGTATTAGATTTAAGGCGATGCATGCTAGTTCGAAACCATCTTTTACGGTAGCGTTGTTTTTCTCATATCAAAGATACAAGCAATGATAAAAGCTCATATTTATAAGGGAAAATTACTGTAGCAGGACTTTTAATTAGATGGAATATAACAAGGAATGCTAATATTTATTCATAGTTTTTCAATTGCGTTGTTCACATTTATGTTGATGATATGATTACTAGCTTAGATTTACCACAACGATTGACAGTAGCAATGTTTTTTTATTTAAACTATTTTTACAGTATTGTTTGCTATGCAATGAATATTAGTCTGGTTTATTAAGCGATCTATGGTAGTATGGGTTTCATATATATATTGATAACTGTCTGTTAGATTCATACAAAGGGACAATATCTGTGTAATGGTGAATAGATATACCGTCAGGTTTATTTTTTTTATTGTTGATCAATTCGTATTCGGTAACCATCGATGTGGGATATTTGGCTCGGAACAACTGTAAAATTTATTTACAGGAGATCCCAATTAAACGATCTATAGTATCATCTTATCTATAGGATGAAAACCAACATTAACCTTTCCTCTCTCGTTTTAATCCTAGATCAGAATATTTTGTGGCTAGACTTTATCTTCTTTTAGTAGCTAAGATTAGACAACCGTGGAGTGTTGTCCTTGTCTCACAATGATTCTGTACACATCGAACTATAGTTCTGACTGTCCTCAACAAATAGTTTCGCGACACTTCTGTTATGTCTCGGTCTAAATATGATCGAACGAAATTACTTCTAAGTTAAGTCAATTATGATGATCTAAATCGATCTCAAGTATTAACCAAATATATTTTATTTAAAATATCGATATCATCAGCTCAGCGTGGTGATATTTTAAATGCTTGGATAAGCTGGATTTAACTTACACACCCGCTCTCTATTGTTAAATTGAATTGGTCGATTCCTTTACCTCCAAAATGTTTCCATACTTAGCAGCTCTACTACGCGGGAAACACGCTCACAGTAAATACCTTTCCCTTGTGACACGGTCGAGGAGAATCCAACCTGGCGTTGGCGATGAATCCAAGAATGCAGTCTATTACAGTCGAAGGGTTGCCAGAGCTGAGCTTAAAAAACATGTACCGCTAGAGTCGCCACCCTATTAATCCCGCTCTGTCTGCTGGTTGTTCCCACGGTCATCGCAGTTCCCTGGCGGTCTAACCGATGCTGGCTTATGACCTCCTGTCGAAACAATTGCTTAATAGTTGGAACATATTTGAAGTCACTTTTAAGTTTGTGTATTTTTGTATATTCGAATTTTGCATTGCATGTATTTCACATATATAAATGGAACGGTTTATGAAGAATCAAATATATATATATATTGGAAAGGTTTAGTATAGGCAATTGATTTTGAAGTTATGTTTAGTTTTATTCAAAGTTATATATATTGTACACTTATATTGAAAATGGTTAGTATATGTAATAATCTTAGTTTTTAATATGTTATCTTTGTTTTTAATATATATTAGACTTTGCATTTGATCTATTTGACATACATTGAGAAGGCTTAGTATATGTATGAGTAGATGATAAATTGCATCGAAATTATTTATATGTGTTTAAAATGTTAGAATTATATTAATGCATGGAGACTATATTTTATCCATTTCAATGTTCAAATTATAGCAATTTATATTTGAAGATGCATGGGAATTGTATGTACATGTTTCAAATGATTGTTTAAAAATATGGTTGAGCATTTATCAAGTCCCTGAACCTTTAAAGTGTTTCATTAACAATCCTTGCTCTTAGGGGGTTGCAAGACCTTAGGACGAGATGTGGTATTGGTTTGACCAATATGAATGCATAACCTGTTTTGCAAAGGTTAGTGTACTTGTGTTAACTCGTTATACAACGACTATATACATAAATTCAAAGGTTAAGCATTTTAACACTTGTAGTAGTTGGTTATATATACAATCTTGAAAACCTAACATAGTATGGGTTCATATCTTATTTATTTATGATAGTTTGAATGTATTAAAAATGAAAAGGAATTTTTTTTGTTATTTTGAATTTTTGGGTACTTTACACCCTTGAACAAAAATGATCTGATACAATTTGGAGATTAAAATTCATTGAAATGAAAAATTGACCATCGAATTCAACCCATAACTCAAGATGAAGAGAGACTCGGACCTCTAAGTTTAGCTGGCCATAGTTATTGTTCATAGAATACAAAATAAATAAATAAAAATGCTCAAATTTGTACCTGAAGTACACATATGCAATCCCTAATAAATAGAGTAGTATTCAAAATATTATATAAGCAAGCAAGTTCCAATTAAACAAATGAGAAAAACTAATTGTAACCATTTTTTAATAATGTAAATCCAGATACCTATTAGTAGCTCTATATTTGGACCATGAAAGAACATTCTCAAACCAGGCGCTAAATAGGACGACAGAATAGTAGGTTATCTCATACCACCACATATTCCAAACTAGAAAACAATTCAAAAACAAATGTCAACTGGAATAGAAGATGGGTAGTTTACAAAAACCATTGATTAATCCAAGGTGCATTAACTATTTTGGACAAATGTTTGAACAGCAAATCGTAACGACAATACCCCAAGAAATTCATGGAGCGAGTCACATCGCATTCATAACTTATACATAAATACAAGCTAAGTCTTAGCCCATAAATTACAATTGTTAGTCTACAGTGTCATTATCGTTCTCCCAGTTCTCGATTACTTGCAGACAATGATCTGCGGCCCAGAGACCTAACAAATAGAGAGAGAGAGGGTGACACTCTTAGGAGGAGACTTGATTTCCTTGGGCTATTAGGCCACCTCGTCAGAGTTAAACAAAGATACCAATGTTTCCATACTTGTGGATCTCCATGGAAATGCCCTCACACAGCTAGTGAGCACATGGAAGAGTAACCCAAGTCATGGGAGGAGGGCTGATCAAGGCCGTAGTTTCCAACCAGGAGGAGAACAAATGGATGGGGGTTAAAAAAACCAATAAAAGAGAAAAAAGGGATTTACATTAATGATGAAAAAAACCTGAATTTGTATTCTAATCACTAATATAGGTTATGTTATCTCTCGAAGTTATACCTAATTCTAGAATTTAAACAATAAAAATCTTTGCAGTCCATAAAAATATTTAAACGTTTATCATTAAACAATGATGTGTTAACTCATTCAGTCGCATGCTGTCATATTATACACATCTATATATCATATTTGTTATATTAATTGGATATATGCATATCAATCTAGATTTCCTTGCATTTTTAGGTTTCAACAAAAAAATAAGTGTTGATTTAAATTCTGGACAACTCACCTTGGGAAATGTTTTGAAGTGTTGAAAGCTTTGTGTTTGTGCACATGTTATCCTACTATCCCTTTTACCGCTATCTTGTTCACTTCCCTCACAGGGGAAAAACACTTGCTAGAATTGTAGTTCAGGCATTAAAGCATGGAATTTTCAGGTATGTCCTAGAACTACTTGTTGAAAGCTATCTATACATGATTTTGTTTTTTCATAGTACATCCTAATGAAAATACAATGAAATCAAGAAACTACCCACCTTCCTTTCAGTTCCCAGTGATTTTGATTTATCTTCCACAAATTAAGGCTCAACTACTATCATTGTCAATATTCAGATAAAATGTGGCCAGTTCATTTGCAATTTTCCATGCATGTAACATCACTATCGAAGAGTCATCACTTCAACTAGTCCCTGAAGCTCCCTCTGAACACTCTTAGAGTCCCTCACATGCACCTAAAGGTGCCTTCCTTGCCCCACCCTTGCCCCTTCCCTTTCCCACGACTGTATTATCCCTCATCTTAGCCTCCTACTTCCTCATGGTCTCGGGTTGTCATCGTCGACCCACTAGGCATCAAGAGGGAACAGGATCCTATCACAGGGACCAAGAAATTTGTGGTCTTTCTCTTTGGGAGAGTGAAAGGGAAATGCATGAATTTTCACGCAACGTTGAAGAGTATCACTTTAGGAGCAAGGTGAGGTTTATGTGATGTGTTGAACTAAATTTGATGGCATTGGGATCAGGTTACCAGTTGGCTAATTACTAGGATTAGGATTGAAGGTGTTGATGCTCAACATGCATTCTACCACATGTGGCAGCAATGGGATATTGATAATAGCCATTTGGTAACTTGGTAACATGTAGGTCCTCCTTCAAGAGCCTTTTTAACTCGGTTTATTGTTTGATGATTGTAGTGTTTTGATGGAGTTTGAACTTTATTTTGTGATCCCCAAGTTTAGCATGTATGTGGCAACAATCCCATTAATATCCATATTCTTTCTATTAATTTATTTACCATTCCATTCATTTAATCTTTCTTTTAGAATTTGGATAGTTATCTCTTATGAATTTTATAATCTTTGATAATAACAAGTAACTTGTTTGCCCTATGCTTTTATTGTGTCGAAAGCTCGAGTGAAGGGGAAGTGTCCAAAAAATAAAATAAATAAAAAAATAATAAAAAAATAATAAGAATAAAGAGCGATGTGTGTTATAGTTTAGTAGTGAAAGGTTTGGAGATTTCATCCCTCTTAGCGCGGAGTTAAATGGGTCTATACTAGTCATATAGAGATTCCCGAGAAGTAAGTTGTGGAGGTTTCTTCTAGCATTTGAATAATTATCTCTTATGAATTTTATAATCTTTCATAATACCAAATAGCTTGTTTTCCCTATGCATTTATCACAGAGATATTGCATGGAGGTACATTGATTTTCAGGCTCATGGCTGACATTTTTGAATCCCTCGGTCTCGCCTCTGATTATCTAAACAAAAAAAATATTGGAAAACATGTCCACTGGATGGCTTTAAATTACTATCTCGATGCCCAAACCCAGATCTTACCCTTGCTATACCAGTTCATTCAAACATAGTTGGCATCACTGTTTTAATGCAAGATGTTGATGACCCGCAAGTAATCAGAAATGGGAAGTGGGTCGTTGTAAAGCAAGGCCGTTTTGGATTATTTCAAGATCGAATATCTAGACAATAATGGGGAATGAAAGTTGTTTCCATCATTCGCATTATGGCCATGTGCTTGAATGGCCAATAGTCTTCCCCTTTTCCACTATGTAAATGAAGTGCACATTTCTTTACGTTGAAAACGATTTCCTTTAAAAGTTTTTCATTAAATTTAGGTAGATATTTTTGGCCAACCTTTTACACATGTTGTAACCTCTTTTTTAAGGCTTTTTTTTACACATGTTATAACCTCTTTTTTAAGGCTTTTTTACTTAGGTTTTATCCATATTTATGTGAAATTTGTTTATTTTGTAAAGTTAGTCATATATAGTATAAGTCTAAGGCCTTCTTACTGATGTTTTACCCATGTTTATGTGAAATTTGTTTATTTTATCAAGTTAGTTATATATATATAGTATAAATTTAAGGCGTCAATATATATTTTAAATTTTTATTTTTATTTTTAGATATAAAATATAATTTAAACTAAATAGATATAATGGGTACAATTTTAATAAAAAAAGTGTGTTATTATGAAATTTAATGTTGCCCATTTAAAAAATCTTTACATTCATTATGAATACAAAATATATAATTTGAGGTTTTTATTGGTATTGTATGTCGATTGTTTTTCATTTGTATTTGTGTTAGTTGGATGGACATTCAAATGTGTTTAAGCTTGCTTGGTTATTCATCACATTTGTTTAATCTAAATATGTTTTTAAAATTTTATTTAATACTTTGTGGAAAGGTCTATTTTTACTCTCAAAATATATAGTTAGAAATTAACAATTTCAATTGATTTTTTTCGTATTTATTCTTCATTTGTATTTGTGTTAGTCCGATGGAAATTCAAATGTGTCTAAGCTTGCTTGATTATTCATCACATTTGTTTAATCTAAATATGTTTTTAAAATTTTATTTAATACTTTGTGAAATAGTCTACTTTTACTCTCAAATATATAGTTAGAAATTAACAATTTCAATTGAGTTTTTTAGTATTTAGTATAAAGAATTTAGAGTTATAATGACATTTAAAGATAAATAGGCAATTAAATCTAGCTACTTCTACTATTTTATATTATTTATTTTATTTTATTTTGACATATTTCTTATTATTTAAAATTTTAAAAAATATATCAAATTTTTCTAACTTTAAATTAAAGGAGCGACTAACTGCTTTGTAGCTATTTCACATGTTATATTGTTATTTTACCAATCATGTCATGTTATGTAGGTTTTTAAACTAGCATTTTCCCCTGGAGGGGCAAAGTGAACGCCGGTAGGAAAAGAGGAAAGGTAGAAGAAACAAAGATGGGGTAAATCTATGCTCAAGTATCACGCCTATCAAAGATACGACATGTGACTTGTGCAAAAATAGAATGAAGCTCATCAAAGAACAAGACACATGGTGCAGATTGTCAAGATTTGTCAAGAATCTCTTGTGCATTAACCTAAGCTTCTCCAAACCACATTGTTAAGAATTTTAGAAATTTCACACTGATGAAATCAGCTTGACACTCATTAGCAATAGATTTTGCAAGTAGAGTCTTCCTACAACGAGGTGATCCATAAAACAATAGCCTACAAAACAACATTGAATCATTGGTGATTTACTATTTGAAGGTTCCTCTTGACATTTTCCAAACATTGGGCACCTCAACAAACTATCGAACAAATCTTAACATGTTGTTATTTATACACTATTTACTATAAATAAACAAAAAAAGATAGAAAGACAACATTGCACCATAGTGTTTATATACACAACTTAAACCTTACAAACCTTCTAAGGGATGGGTCAATACTATTTGGCATTTTGTTGCTCCAATCACAATAAAATAGACTCAAGTTTTTAGCTCATCCAAAGTAACGATTTTATGTGCAACTTGTTGGTTCGCTAGATTAGCTATGAATTTTGTTGTTGCCAATAATAGAGGCTGCATAATAGCTAAACAAAAAAAACCATATCATGCAAAAGATAGTTTCAAAATAAAACAGGAATCGACAAGGCCAAAAATTAGCTAATAAGATAAAGGCAAACCAACCTTGTCATTGCGTTTGAATGCCCTTTTAAGTTGGAAAATAATTCTTCTCAAAAGAAGATTACCAATTTTAGTAAATTTTGTATTCACCACAGCAACCAAGGCAGTGAAAAACATCAGTAAATCCAGGTGATGGCATTTGGGATTTCATACATGACCTGAAACTCTCTTTTTTTGAGTTTAAACAACGGGGGGATTCGCTTTTGGAAATTCTACAGTAGTGTTTCCTTCTCTTGCCCCTACTGTTCGATTTTTAGGAGTTTCATCATCCCTCCTCTATTCATGGTTACGTCTATCAACCCTCTCATTTGGCTCTTTGTGTGAAAGGTCCGACCTTGATTTCTTATAATTGTCTTTGGTCGGCGTGATTCGCTCATTTGTAGCGAAATGGTTGGCAACCTATGTTGTTTTATACCGACGTTGGCGTCAATTTACTTTTGCCGAAAACTTCCGTCGTTAGCCAGTTGGCGTGTCTTGTTCAAATGCCGTGAAATTGTCGGTGCAACTCGCACAACCGATGCAAAAATCTTGGCGCAGATTCATCAAAATGATGCAAAAATTCACAAAATAACTGCGACATGTTTCATCGTAAAAGCATGAGTTGTACTTAGTCGAAAACTCACCCTTTTCTCGAAACTCTTAGGTCAAAATCAAGATTACAAGACATTTGAAGGAACCACATAATTTTTTAATCGTGTTACCTCCACCTAAGGGAATTGTCAAATTCAGATTGTCCCCAATTGTTTCTGCATAAGGTGTCTCACCAACAACCACAATAGCCATGATAGACAATATCAGCAGCAAGGTCATTGATCACGGTACACCCTCGCTTCAATTCATTTCATCTTGAAAGTTCCTTGATGAGATCTTGCTCTAACAGTCCATTTGCTAATAATCACTCTTAGATATGTGATCTTCTGAATATGAGAGTGCAGGAAAATCTCCATATGGACATTAAAAGTAAAAGATATGTAATCAAATCTTCCTTGATGTTTTGATCTGCATACCTACCTTGAGTTTATTGAAATAAATTATATCCTTATGCTCATCTATGAGTGAAAGCATGCATTCCAACAACAAATTAGTCATTGGGAACAAATGAAACTACAAATCTAGAATACTTTATATCCTTGTGCTCATCTATGAGTGAAACCATGCATGCCAACAAGGCCACCCTTACATTCTCTATGCGTACACAGGGAATACCCACACCTAGCGTTGGACAGAACAATAAAAAATGAAAATGAGACTCCCATAGATCGAAGCGAAAACCTGGATTTCATATATGTGGAGCGACTTCAAACCGTGTGCAAGTGATGATTCCCAATGTCTTTGGCGCTTGTTCCCTTGCCATCCATTTCCTCCATTTAATGTTGGCCAACCCCATCACTGTTGTTGTGCTCATTGCACTATGGGTAGGTCGAAGGTTTCACATCACATGGACACATGGCAGAAAACATTAACCTAGACACATGGCAAATGAAACCTTCGGGCTTATCCGTATAGAATATGTCATCCACTGCAAACTAAATGAAAACACAGATAAATAGGTATTTAAATAATTCAAAAATTTATGTCTAGCGTTAAACTTTGAGTTCATATCACGATGCATATTGTACAAGTATGAGCTGACTAATATGTTCTTGCGGGAACTATATGTCTTACAAGGACATAAAAATGGAGAATTGTATCCTAGAATTTTAGCATATTTTAAACTAACTCAAATACCCAAAATTGCAATTTGAATATGTAAGTATCAAATACATTTGGCCTTATCATTTCATCCATGTACCACTTAGGTTTTGATAGGTATGACAGAGTGATAGAGTTTTCAATATTCATTTTGGTAAACATTCATTATATATTATCTATCCATAATTTTATGAAATTTTATATTTAATATTAATAATAATATAATTTTAAGGTCACAACAAAACCAAACATCAAATTGTAGATGGTAGAGTAAGTACATAGAGTTTAGTCACAATATAAAGGAAGGCAAGATTGACATAAATTTTTTCATATATTTGGTATAAGAGGAGGTTACAATGTTCAAGGAAGAAGATTAATTCCATTAGGTACAACCCAATCAAATCATGTAAAGAGGTGAGTAAAAAGGAATTGTAATTGAATGTTTCACCTGACATGCATATTCTTTTTCATTGTGTAAAATACATTAATTTGTTTGAATCTTGGATGCTTTATGAAGATGAAGAGGTGTTGCCAAGGGTTGCCTTTAATAAAACATAAAATCATGCATAGGATGAGCTAAAAGAAGATCCATTCAACACTAAGTTTCATTCCAAATTTAACATTAAGTTTTATAAAAATTCAACACTAAGTTTTATCATTTTTGTAAATTGTCAATTTAAGAAAAATTGTAAATATATTTTTTAATTGTTGTTATGTACCAGCATAGATCCATCTTAAAGGGGATCTATAGGGAACAAATCTCTAAAAGTGCAAATCCCTTTTTAGAGTGCAAATATTGAGAAAGCATTTTAATTTATCTAATTTGGGTAACTATATATATATATATATATATATATATATATTCATATTCGACATGTTATTTTTATAATTTTTTTTTTTTGAAAGGACACCTACACCTACAGGTTATTAAAAGTCATTCAATATTTATTAGCAAAATTGAAGCAAGATATAGAGCCATTGTTGGCTTACTAATGCTTGATTGTACAAGAACTATGCACAACATAAAAAACCCCATTACCAAAGTCAATAGTTATTTTTTGCACCTGCTTCTATTCAAATTTATTCTTCAGTGACGATTGGATCAATGGCTTCTCACAGAGTGATTAGCAAGGCCTTTGAAACGCGATAATTGTTCTACAAATCTCAAAATTCCCTTCATGGAAACAGGTCTGCTCAATATGCAGGACTTTTGAGTTCTAGAGGTTTGATTTGTGGTTTCTCAAGAGGCACGCTATGGTTATACCCATGGAATCTCATGTTTTTTGGTTGGTGATATATGGCGATTGTTGGTGTGAGGAATTGAAAATTTTAAAGCTTAGGTGATCGAAGGAAAGTGTCAACTTATTTTATATATAAAATCTATATTATATATTATATATATGATTGTACATATTATAAATATATATTGCCGAGGTCTAGCTGGTCCCTCCAAAAGACCTGCACTGCGTCGGATGTTGCAACTGGAACATCCTGATATTTTGTTGATTCAAGAAACTATGTGTAGTGGTGATTAAGCTATTAGTAGGCTAAAGTTATGGTTCCCGGGCTGGGGTTTTGAGGGCTTGGATGCTAGGGGTCGCTCTAGAGGTTTTGCGATTGGTTGGAATGAAGCTAAGGTTTGTGTCTCCTCTATCTGGGGAATGCATTCGGTGTTAGGTATGACTTGTAAGTCATTGGAATTTGACAGAGTTTTTACTATTGTAAACATCGATGGACCTTATTGTGATAGAGAACCGTTTTGGATTGCCCTGTTGGATAGAGATCTGCTCAAGGGAGATTCTACGATCCTGGGAGGAGATCTCAATTTTTCTCTTGGGCAAGCAGAGATTTGGGGGCCTCACGCTCAAGTGGATCCCCTTTCAAATTTTTTTATTTGGAAATTTTCAGAAGGTAATTGGATTGATGCGGAGCTTGTATGTTTGAAGCCATCCTAGAGAAACAAGAGAGTTGGTATGGATAGAGTGGCTAAAAGGTTGGATCGTTTCGTTATTTCTGAACATCTTGTGGAGTCTATTTTCTATGTTAGGCAATGGACAGGGTCGGGAGGATGTTCAGATCATGAACCAATTTTTATGGAGTTGAAGGAAGGCCCTATCAAACCTCCCGCGCCCTTAAAATTTAAAAAGGTTTGGCTGGAAGACCCAACCTTTTTTGAGCTATTTCACCAGCATTGGATCCCTTACTATCCGGGGTCTGTCCATACTGCAACCTTTCACTTTGCTGAGAACATTAAATCACTCAAGGAACCTATTAAATCGTGGGCTGCAGATAAGAGGAGTAGGGATGACAAGGCTCTCAAGTCTATTGAAGAGGAAATTTCTTCTATTTCTGATGGAACAGGTGGTGTATACTGCTCTCAGGCAACGAAGGAACATCTTGTACAACTGGTGGATATGAGGAACATGATCCTTTTGCAGAATGAAGAGGCTTGGATATTGAAAAGTAGGGCCATTTGGCTGGAAAGTGGGGATGATAATTCCAAGTTTTTTCATGCATACGCTAAAGGCAAAAGATATGTCAACACCATCTGGAGCCTTGAGGACTCTGATGGTAATTCTCAGTCCACATTTGATGGTTTGGTCAGGGTTGGGGTTAATCATTTCCAGGATCTTTTCAAAGCCAGCAACAGAGTGAACATTGAAGAGGTCATCAGGGTAGCTCAACTTTTTCCTCGGTTTGTTGAAGGGGATGATAACAGGATGTTGATGGACAGCATTTCAGGGGACGAACTGAAGGCTGTTTTCAATAGTTTTCAGAAGGATAAGAGCCCTAGGCCTGATGGATGTACGATTGAATTTTTTATAGATCTTTTTGACATTATTGGTGATGATCTCTTACAGCTTGTTGAGGATTCTAGAAAGGAAGGCAGAGTCCCAACTAGCATTAACTCCACTTTCATTGCTCTAATTCCTAAAGTGGACACTCCTTCTAATATTAATGATTTTCGGCTTATCTCCTTATGCAATTGTGTGTATAAGATTGTAACTAAAGTGATCGCTTGTAGGCTCAAACCTATCTTATCTACACATATCTCAAAGGAGCAGTTTGGGTTCCTTGAAGGGCACCAGATCCATGAAGCAATTGGAATAGCTCAGGAAGGCTTACATAGTATCAAAACCAGAAAGCTAAAGGAGCAATACTAAAAATTGATCTATCAAAGGCATATGACAAGGTTAGTTGGCTTTATATTTGTCTTATGTTAACACATTTGGGGTTTGAGATTGGTTTCATTCGATGGATCATGAGCTGTATCTCCACTATTTCCTTCTATGTTTTAATGAATGGAGCGGCGACCCCCTTCTTTCACTCTGGTCATGGCCTGCATCAGGGATGTCCACTATCTCCCTTGTTATTCTTGCTGGTGGCCGAGAGCCTAAGTAGGGCTATAAAGGAAACTAAAAGAATGAGTGATTTTGAAGGGATCTTGGTGGCACCTGGCATCTCACTTTCACATCTTTTTTTTGTGGATGACATTCTGATTTTTTGCTCGGGTTCAAGGAGGGAAGCAGTTAAACTTAAAGAAATTATGGATCTCTTTTCCCTTGCAACTGAAATGGAGATTAATGATGGGAAATCCTCACTTACTATTTCTCTCTTGTTGGAGGAGGAACTACACATTTACACTAATCTGTTTCCCTTCATTCTTCTTACCCTTTCTGAAGGGTTAAGATACCTAGGCTTCAATTTAAAGCCTAATGACTATCTGAAACAGGACTGGGTATGGCTTTTGGAAAAGTTGGAAAAAAGGTTAAAGAGCTGGAGCTTCAGGTGGCTCTCTCGAGCTGGTAGGTTGGTATTGGTGAAGTCAGTGCTGGAAGCTATTCCATTGTATTGGATGTCTCTAGCATGGATTCCAAAGGGCATTCTTGAAGCTGCTAGGAAAATCTATTTCATATTTTTGTGGAATGGCAAGGAGGATGCACATGTGACTCCCTGGGTGAAATGGGATAGAATCGCAGCTCCAAAAGCTTTGGGAGGGTGGGGACTGAAAAACATATTTCATTTCTCTAAAGCATTGGCAGCTAAGTGTGAATGGAGGTTAATCAAATTAGGGGGCTTCTGGGCAAGAGTTATGATTCAAAAATATATTGAACCTGATACAGTGGAAGATTGGATTAGTCCTCACAAGTCACATAAAGGGGGGTCTGTTATTTGGAAAGCTTTGGTTTCCTCGTTTCATGTTATTGAACATAATCTAGTCTGGGACGTTGGAAATGGGCAGAAGCTGAGGATTGGACGAGATCCTTGGGTGGGATGTGAAGCACAGCACTTACTGTCAGCAGGGCTGATCAAGGAGCTGAGGCAGAGGGATATTATTGTTCTTCATCAATTGGTGGATTTGGAGAATGTCTGGATGGGAAGCCCTGTATGGAGGAGGGAGGATACCTTTGGATTAGATGTGGATAAGGAGAATGAACTTAGACTGTACTTGAGGGCTCTCAGTAGGGATCATATTTTCCTTAATGAAGAAGACGACACTCTGGTATGGGATGGGGATCCCTCAGGTAATTATACTCTTAAATATTGTTATCTGTGGATAAGTGAGAACTTTGTGGATAGAGAGCAGGTATGGTGGTGGAATACTCTATGGAGAATTCAGTGCCCACTCAAAGCTAGAATATTCATGTGGTGTGTCTTGGCCAACAGGATCCCAACATGGGACTTTTTGCAGAGAAGAAGTCTTCAAGGTGCTAGCAGGTGCTACCTGTGTTATCAGTATGAGGAAAATGTTCTACCTATGTTTCTCCATTGTAGCTTCATCTCGGAGGTCTGGAATGTCGTGTCTAGAATTTTAAAAGTAAAATTCCAATGGGATGGGAATTCCCTTGAGGAGGCTTGGAGCTGGTGGTCACATAATCTTGCATTTGCAACTTTTAAAGGGATCCCTCCTATTGTTATCTGGGGAATTTGGCTCTCACGGAACAACTGTTTTATCTCTGACAAGAAGGGACTTCCAGCTTTAGTGGCTATTAACAGCTGTGGCATCTTTTTAGCTCTTAAGCGTAACAGACATGCTACTATTCCTAGAAATATACAACCGGTGGATATTGATCAAACTCAACCGTGGGGTTTCTTTGATGGGGCTTGTCAGAATGAACAATGTGAGGGAGGGGCTCTTCTTTACATGTCTCCTACTCATTTTTATGTGATGTCGTTTGGATTTGGGAGGGGGACCAATAACTGGGCTGAGATTCTCAGTCTTAAGTTACTTATCTCCTTTGCTGTGGAACACTCCGTTAGTAATATTTTTGTGTTTGGGGACTCATTGAATGTGATAAAGTGGGTCAATGGCATTTATTAGTGCAACAACCGGAGGATTTCTGCTGTTTTGGAACAAATTCAGAATGTCTCTTACACCTTTGATACTTTCAATTGCAGGCACATCTATCGGGAAAATAATGCAGAGGCGGACAAAGCCTCGAAGGAAGGGCTGCTGCTAGGACTCAGAATATGGAAAATTAATGAATTTAAAGATGGGGTTGGCCAGGAATTGTTCCACAGGCCGTTCATTGAATGATGTTGTGGCATGATACTTGAAGTTTGCTGAACTTCAAGTTATTATAGGGGAACAGTTGGTTGGATAACTGTAAAATTTTTGCATTTCTCAGTTTATTTTGCTCTTTAAAAAACTTGTACAGGCAGGCATATATTATTTTTGAAAAACTATAAAGTTATGATTATAGGGTCTAAATATATCATTGTATAAGATGTTAATGCTCGCGTGGTGAGAACATCACTGTATACTTCAGACTGAAGCTTGAAGCTATACTTAGTTGCTCCAATTTCCACTCTAACTGAGTGATGACGATCAATGTAATTTCATACTCTTAAGGATGAAATGAAATTACGCTTTTTTTTCCAGGAAAAAAAAATATTATAAATATATTATATTTTATATGTATAATAAGTTAAATTTATGAAAAATCAACCATGGAAACTTTTTCAGTCAATATAAACTTAGAAAAGTTTTATGGTTGGTAATCTATGGCGATTGTTGGCGTGAGGAATTGAAAAATTTAAACCTTAGGTGATCGAAGGAAAGTGTCACCTTATTTTATATATAAAATCTATATTATATATTATATATATGATTGTACATATTATAAATATATTCTATTTTATATGTATAATAAGTTAAATTTATGAAAAATCAACCATGGAAACGTTTTCAGTCATTTTTCCTCCTTCCCAACCTCCTCTCTAACTTCTGTCATTTTTCTCCTCTTTTAACCCCTCATGTTTTTCCCCATTATTGGTTTACTCTCCTCCAACTATTACCTTTTTCTGCGTTTTTTTCCTTTGAATTTTTATCCCCTAATATTCATTCTATTTTCCTCTTTCCCTCCTATCATTTAATCTTTGAATCTTAACCCCCTCAAATCTTCTCTTTTGGTTTTAATTATTCTCCCCCTAACCCTTACTATAAATTTCCTTTTTTCGCTCCTACATTCTATTCTATCCCCCCTTGACATTATTTACCTATAATCTTTTTCTTCTAAACTTTTGTAATCCATCCTTTTACAATGTATAAGATTTTTCATTCTTAATTATAAATTTGATTTTTAATTTTAATTTAATTTTATATTTTATTTTTTAAAATTAATTATTAAAATAAGTATTTTAAATTTTCATCATTACATCTTATTCTAACTTAGTATTATATCATATTATATTTTATATCTTTATTTTCTAACACAAGACTTGCTCTTAAAATGAGTCTCAAAAGCCATTAACTCCATTTTTATGCCTAGAAAGTATTGAATGAGATGTCAAATGATGTTAAATTATATAATAATGAGATGTCAAATGATGTTAAATTATATAGTAATTTATCATGGATAGCTAAGGCTCATGTGCGAGGAATGAGATTCAAAACAACAAAAAATTCCCTATAAATAAAATGTTTATCCTATGAGTATCATGCTTCATGATGTGAGCTTTTAAGTACAAGGAATGGGTCGCAAAGCCATGATGATTTGGGGATAAAAATAATCTCTTTGATGATAAATGATGTATCCTAATTATGTAATTTAGAGTGTATAAACCTCTTACCAGGGTTTGGTAGTGTAATTTTAATATTTCCTTTAAGCATCATTCTCGTTAGAATAAAATAGAGTGATCAACATCAACAAGTTCTTACGAAACATACAATATCATCTAAAAGGTCCTTTGAACTTCATTCTCTATAGAATCAAATACAATAATCACCACAGAGAAGTTCTTATGAACTTCATTCTCTATAGAAACAAATACAGTAATTACCACCAAGAAGTTCTTACGAAATATACAATATCATCTGATTTGAAGAAGGGTGAAAATGGACCATTGATATCTTTGAAGGCTTCATTTACCAATATTCTAAACTTCGATGTTTGCAAGTCATATAACTATAATTGAGGTGGCGCCTTGTTGTTAAGTCAGATTTAAAAAAAAAATGAAAAAAAAGCATGCCCTCATACACGGCCAAAATGGACAAATTTCAATTATTCTCTAGCAACAAAATTCATCCCGGACCATGAATTTCATAAGACATCTACTTATATAATAACTAATGATAATCGATTTATTGTCTATGATATTGATCATCAAGGTTGAAATGTTTGACAGGGCCGTGGATGAAATCTGTAATATTGGGCTCTTATCTACAGCTGAATATGTTAACAAGGAATGACATTTGTGAAGGAGAGGAGTGAAGAAGCTATTGAGGCGAGTCAGTGTGTTAAGGAGGATAATTTGGGTGTGGTTTTTATTGGGAGGGTTCATCTAGTGAGGATGTTTTATTGCTAACTTTTTTGTAGTTTAAAAATAAATTATTTTTAAGAACACTATTTTGAATTTAAAAATTTAATAGTATTTTTTTAAAATCCAAGTTATAGTTATCAAATTCTAAATTCTAAAATGTTAGGTGTCGCGGGGTTTTTGAAGATGGTTGGCTGGATTAACATAACTCCACCGAAACGGTCGGCAGGCTTAACATAACTCCACTGAAACGGTCGGTGGGCTTAACCTAATTCCGCCGAAACATGGGCTTAACCTAAGATCCACGATTATGTTAAATTGAATACTATATTTACATTCAATGAAATTTACGTTTACTGCTACATTTATGATTACTTGTTATTATGTATATATCATGTTCACATGGACATAGTAAATTAATTAATATATGTTATTATTATATTATATCATTCATGCTTGGCTTCTGAAACCAATACCTTTTCAAAGTCCTCATGAATCAACTCGTTGTTATGCTTTTTAATTTAATCTAAAACACAACAACACGTGGCAGTGGCAATGCCAGGAATTGCCACCAGGTGGCTCTTGTTTTTATGTTGATTGTGCATTTGGATAATACAGACTTTGTTGTGCGCTAAAACATGTTATAAGTTAGGTTTGGGAGCTCATTCGATATTACTCATTAGACATGTTGAATGTTGAAACTCATTGCCTTATTGTGCTGAGAGGTGCTCTACAGCCCACTATGAGGGAGATCTTGTAACGTGTTTCCATGTAACGTTACACGAGTATGAGAGAGATGTTGCAATGTTTGTCTAGTAACGTTACACAAGTAAAAGAAAAGAGTAAAAAGTAATAAATTATACTATGTCGGCCAATAATAAAACAATAATGAGAGAGATGTTGTAACTTTACATGAGTAAAAAAAAAGTAAAAAGTAATAAATTATATTATGTCGGCCAATAATAAAACAATAATAAAAAGACGTGTATTTTTACATTTGAAATTTATTGATATATAAACACCAAAGGTAATACTTGAGTGCAATACCTGAGCCCAGGTTTGCACCTCCGGAGATTTGATCTCTCTCGGCGCTTGATAGAGCCTAGGATACAATCACATCATGATATGATTTGATTGTCTTGTTTTGACATGCAAGCAAAGAAAAATGTATGACATTAATTAAATAAAACATTTATTATTTAAGTGCAATTATAAGTATTTGGTGTACACTGTGTTGTAAATTTTTATTTCACACTTATTTTTTAAGAGAATAATTATTCTTTAATTTATTTTGTTAGGCAATGCCCTTTATAGGGTTAGGTTCAAGTAAAAGTGCTTTAAAATTTTAATAATAATTGATACTTATTTTAATGTCAAATTTTTATGTATACATAATATTGTATATTATATTTCTATTTTTTTTTATCATTTTCTGACATACTCACATACTTGTTAACTAATAAACATATAAAAATAAAATTTTAATTATCATTAAGTTATTTTTATTAATATTGTAAAATATCTTTATATAAAATTCATATATATAATATTCCTATATAATAATATTGATATATTATAAATATTATAAGTTTTCAACTTGTTCCTAATATTGTTCTTTGAAATAAGACAATAGCAGAATAAACTATTGTCTTATTTCAAGGAACAAGTTATTTACTTTCCAATATTGATGGAAGTTTTTACAGTCTCTGGAGATATGGAATATGGCTGAGTATTACAAGATTATGACAACTCCTGCCCATGAAGTGAATAATATTGTCACTTCTTAGGAAACCTTTTCACCTTCAAATTGATTGAATAAGTCATACGAAATCCATTTTATTGGAAGTGCAGAACCTAATGCAAATATAATTTCTGTCAAGAAACCTTTATAGTAAATATTCAGTTACATTTGTTAAAGGTTTGCGAGGTGTTATTCATCCTCTTCTAAGTAATCCGCCGAAAGCTCTGCCTTAGCTCTTTAATATATGGACCAGCCATTTTATGAAAGTCGGATTGGGTTAATATCTATGGCCAATATCTTTAAATAAAAAGTGAAAAATCAATACCGAACTTACCATAATAATGTTGTTTCAGTTTTAAATTCAACTCCTTACACAGCCTCAACATAAAGAGACCAAATTTTGTTTTTTGGAAGCCATATTTTTCAAGATTTTGAATATAAACCTATTATTTGTGGACATGATTGAAGTAAACTGGAATATTCTTCTTAGTATTCTAATTCAAATGTAATAAATTAACTTATATGCCTATTTAATTAATGATATTTGAAAGATTCATCACACTGTTAATCCAAGCAAACTTGTTAATCCAAGCAAACTAAGTGATCCATTTGCTAACGACTTGGCTCATGGATGGCTTGGAATAGTAAGGCCAAAAGTTCCATTTCCAAGAAAAGCTTTGCAAGGCCCCATAAGAACAAGGGACAAATCCTATTGACAAGTAACTCTTCTGCTTGTCATCATAACATTATGTTTTCTTCACGAGCATTTGTAATTGCATCCATGAATGATTTTTGTCTACCTGAATATGCAGCAATAAAAATGATTTATGTCCAAAGGATATTTAACCTTTTTATTATTATTTATGGTTAATGGTTTGTTTTTGTTTTCCTTCTATTTAAGCTACTATAATAGTTTCGGGCATGGTTAATTATAAAATAAATTATCTCATCAGAAGGATTGAGCCAATATAGCGATAAATTCAATATTTTTAATATTTTTTTTCTAAATAGTATAACTGTAATCCATAAATAGTTTTACTTTACCTGTAAACATTTGAAAGACTAAATTGATGACCATTTAAAAAAAAATTAAGCAGTTCAAGTAAATATGTCATTGAATGAAATAACAATTCAAATTCCAATTGTTTTAATACTGAATTCTGTGATTACAAGTCATAGCCATATCAAAGTTAAATACATGTCTTTTTTTTAATTTTTTAAAATATTTTTTTAAAGAAATGTGTCATTAATAAATAATGAATGAATTTGAATATATTATATTGAATTTAAATTTATATATACACATTCTTATATACTTAAATTTATATATAGACATTTTTATATAGGCAAAAATTTATATATACACATTTCTATATAGACAAATTTTTTCAATTACATGAAGTTATTTTTTACCAGCTTCCAACATTACTCATGAAACTTGGATTCAGCAAATCCAAAAATTACAATTTAAGAGATATAACACTCTTTATTTCATTCCCTTGATTGAAGTTCGATATACTTCTATGGAGTATAAATCCATGGTAAAATATTTAAATTATAAAATAAATTATTAAAGTTGAGAAAAAATAGGATTCTTTTAATTGCTTTTAATATGAGTTCGATATACTTATATGGAGTATAAATCCATGGTAAAATATTTAAATTATAAAAATAAATTATTAATTGACAGCTTGACACTATGGAAGTCAATAATATTGTCTTTATTTGATGGCAATCACTGCAAGCTTTGCAGCTGTTATAAGATTTAACTTGTTTATAGTGGTACAACTATGGCCGATACAAAATTTGACATTGAAATATTGTTTTTCTATCCAGCCCAAATTTTAGAATAGACAATATTGAAGGGAACATATTCACAATAATTATAATATACCAGTAACAAAATTAATTTTCCCAATTTAAATACAATGAAATAAGATTAAAATATTGAAGGGAACATATTCACAATAATTATAATATACCAGTAACAAAATTAATTTTCCCAATTTAAATACAAGATTAAAAGATTTGAAAAGTGCATTCAAAAAATATTATCTTACCCTGAAGAGAATTCATTAAAAAGATTATACTTATAAATTTACTTCATTACAAACCCTAAAAGAAACAAAGATAGAAGAAACAAAGATAGGGGTAAATCTATGCTCAAGTATCATGCCAATCAAAGATATGACATCTGACATGTGCGGCAATAGAATCAAGCTCATCAAAGAACAAGATACATGGTGCGGATTGTCGAGATTTGTCAAAAATCTCTTGTACATTAACCTAAGTTTCTCCAAACCACATTGTTAATAATTTCAGGCCTTTTACACTGATGAAATCAGCTTGACACTCATTAGCAATGGCTTTTGCAAGTGGAGACTTCCTACAACGAGGTGATCCATAAAACAACAACCTACAAAACAACATTGAATCATTAGTGATTTACCTTTTGAAGGTTCCTCTTGACATTTTCCAAACATTGGGCACCTCAACAAACTATTGAACAATTCTTAACATGTTGTTATTTATACACTATTTACTACAAATAAACAAATAAAGATAGAAATACAACATTGCACTATAGTGTTTATATACACAACTTAAACCTTCCAAACCTTCTAAGGCATGGGTCAATACTATTTGGTGGTTTGTTGCTCCAATCACAATAAAATAGACTCGAGTTTTTAGCTCATCCAAAGTAATGATCTCATGTGCAACTTGTTGGTTCCCTAGATGAGCTATGAATTTTGTTGCTGCCAATAACAGAGGCTGCATAATAGTTAAACATAAAATAAGCATATCATGCAAAAGATAGTTTCAGAATAAAACAGGAATTGACAAGGCCAAATATTAGTTAATAAGATAAAGGCAAACCAACCTTGTCATTGCATTTGAATGCCCTTTTAAGCTGAAAAATAATTATTCTGAAAAGCAGATTACCAACTTCTGGAAACTTTGTATTCACCATAGCAACCAAGGCAGTGAAAAACATCAGTAAATCTAGGTGATGTCATTTGGGATTTCATACATGACCTGCAACTCTCTTTTTTTAAGTTAACACAACGGGGGATTCACTTTTTACAATTCTATAGTAGTGTTTCCTTCTCTTGCCGCTACTATTCCATTTCTAGGAGTTTCATCATCCCTCCTCTGTTCATGGTTATGACTAACAACCCTCGCATTTGGCTCTTTGTGTGAAAGGCCCGACCTTGATCTCTTGTAATTGTCCGCGATCAGCGTGATTCGCTCATTTGCAGTGAAACGATTGGTGACCTTTGTTGTTTTATACCAACGTTGGCGTCAATTTACTTTTTGTCAAAAACTTTCATTGTTAGCCAGTCGGCGTGTCTTGTTCAAATGAAGCAAAAATATCGGTGCAACTTGCAAAACCGATGCGAAACTCTCGTTGTAGCTTCGTCAAAATGATGTGAAAATTCACAAAACAACCACGACATGTTTCGTCGTAAAGGCATGATTTGTACTTACCCGAAAAATCACCCTTTTCTCTAAAATATTAGGCCAAAATCAAGATTACAAGACATTTGAAGGAACCACATAAGTTCTTAGTCGTGTTACCTCCACCTAAGGGAATTGTCAAATTCAGATTGTCCCCATTTGTTTCTGCATAAGGTGTCTCACCAAAAACCACAATAGCCATGATAGACAATATCAGCAGCAAGGTCATTGATCATGGTACACCCTCGCTTCAATTCATTTAATCTTGAAAGTTCCTTGATGAGTTCTTGCTTTGACAATCCATTTGCTAACAATCACTCTTAGATATGTGATCTTCTGAATATGAGAGTGCAAGAAAATATCCATATGGACATTAAAAGGAAAAGATATGTAATCGAATATTCCTTGATGTTTTGAACTGCATACCTAACCCTTGAATATATGGAAATACATTATATCCTTGTGCTCATCTATGAGTGAAACCATGCATTCCAACAACAGAATAGTCATTGGGAACAAATGCAACTACAAATCCAGAATATTTTATATCCTTGTGCTCATCTATGAGTGAAACCATGCATGCCAACACCAGAATATTCATTGGGAACAAATGCAACCACAAATCTAGCCCTCTTGCATTATAATGAAGAGTCCAAATTAGTTGTGGTTCTTCTAGAAGATTGTTGCGATAAAGAACTTGAAGGGAAAAATCATTACAAAAGTGAGTATGAAAAAGATTTTCAAGAAGATAAAAAGAAGCAAATAGTTGAGGAAGTTACTATCCCATATTATCATCAAGAAACCTTTATCTACGAAGAATACCAAGAGACTCAAATGCCTTATAATACGACACTAAATTTCTCGTCAAACTACACCATGAAATCTAATCCGCGATCAAGCGAAGACTTCATATACATTGTAGTGTCGGAAACGACTATGAACACCATAGCACACCATAATGAACACCATTCCAACTTGACATCAATAGACATTCAATCTATTAGTCAGGTCAATATGATTATTATAACCAAGTTTGTCTTAGTTGTCGATGTGTGTTTTCTTTTTACTTCTATCCAATCAACATATTTTTTTTTTTTTGGAAATCATTTGCTTATTGGGATGATTTAATGAATATAATACTCATCAAGAATGAAAATTTTTATATAAACATATACCCTTTGCACCACGCGTCGAATAGCAATAGTGAGGCTAGGCTTTATAAATACATACCAACTCAAACTCCCTGCCAATGTGGGATAAATCCCATTAGTCGAATCAATATCCTCCGTTGATTGTTTGATCCGACAGATGTTGAGTCTCCTCTTTTTACTCTAATAATGGAAGCAGGAATGATTCTTGTATATATTTCTATTTGACGTGCAACCAAATTTTTTCTCATTAACTTTGACCCCTTTGCTCTGCAGGATGATGAGAAACCCTGAGTTAGCCCTTAAGCTGAGCTGGTGTAAGATCCATGTGTAGATTGTTGTTGAGATCAGAGGCCTTTGAAAACACTCAACCTGTTAAGTTTAATAGCAAGAAGTGTTGGGAAAAATTTATGAACTGAATGTGTTTGACTCATCCTCTTTCTTGACATCCGATAACGCTGCATTAATTCTTGTCACAAAAATTGCTGCCGCTGTCACTTCCTTTGGTCTCATAATACTTTATATATATTTGAACATAATCAAAGTCTCTTCCATCTATCATTTATCTTTAGATTTTCAATGATTCTGCTCAATGGCCAATGGCTTCCATGCTTGACACTTTGCTCGATGGCTATAGGCACGAGCTCCTCTCTTTACAAACTTCAAACCGGCTCCAGATCTTCATCAGAATCAAATGACGCTCTTAGTTCTTCTGAAAGCAACGCCCACGAGTTCCCTTGTACCGTCTCCCCCACCTCCTCCACCGGTTTAGGGTTTACGTATCAGTTCATGAGTTATTTCACTTGGTTTATGATGATCTTGTTATCTTTTTCGATGGTGCAGCTACTGTGGGACATTGTGTATTTGGGGGGGCTATTATACTTAATCAAGAACATTATTATACCTTTCGGCTTAAATGTGGCAGTGGCACAAATATGAAGGCAAAACTCCTAGCACTTTGGTGTTCACTTCGGCTGGAAAATTATTTTGGTTTACCAAGGATCAAAATATATGGGGACTCTCGGGTTACCATAAAATGGGCCAAAGGTGAATACAAATTGAATGTGGCAGCTTTAACACATTGGTGCAACGGGATCATAAGTGAAATTGATAAATTCAACAACCTTATACTTGAACATATATACCGAGAGTATAATCACTTGGCGGACAAGATGTCAAAATAGGCTTTTGAAGGTGAAGATGGCTTTCTGTTTTGGGAAGAATATCTTGAAAAGACGGTCCATGGAAATGGTTCATTATATTTTATGGATTAACATATATTTTTTGGTTAAAAGGTTTAAATATTGAGAGATCTAGAATCGATATTGTGATGATATTGAATAGTCTGAAAACTTTTGTAAGGATATCTGAACTGAAGAGATGAAAAACGAGATCAATGTCAGGTGATGAGTGATCTATCATTGTATTGTTTGATTCACATTTTGAATATCAATAGTACGCTTTTTTCCACTGAAAAATAAAAATAAAAATAAAAATAAAATAAAATAAAAATCCATTATAACTAAAAGGGTTTAGTACGAGGAATTCTTATGTCTGTTTCATAAAATTATGTTTCAATTAAATAAACTCTTCCACGATTCCAATTATAAGATAAGAAAGGATTTTGACATTCCGTTTATGCAATGAAGGGACTTTTTCCAATTTAGAAAATGGTTACATGTTTATATTCAAATGAAATGGCTAAATTTTTTAAAAGGAGGGTTCATAATAAAACTTATAGGAAAACTCTCATCGAATGTGATTTCGACGATCTTTTCTTTTAAAAAAAATGGATATAGTATTAAAATATACATTAATATAGCTAAAGTATTAAAAACAAAAAAATTTGAAAAAAAAAACATGTTTTTAATATATATTTAATATTAAGGAGACGTGAGATTTAACATTTGGCTTAATTTTTGAGATTTTCCCTGTACAATATTTTTCAAAATAAATTAATATAAAAGTAATTACAATGTTAAAATTTTAATATATTTCATTTAGATTATTATTTTTCTGAGATTTTTCTTTTATATTAAAATACTAAAAAAACAAATATCTATTTGTATTTAAATTAATATTATTTTTTCAAAATTTTAATATAAAATTCATTACCATTTTAAAATTTTAATATATTTTAATTATATTATTTTTTTAGATTTTTCCTTTGCCTTAAAATATTTAAAAAACCAATATCTAATTATATTTAAATTAAGAGACAATTTTTTTGTAATTTTAATATATAATTCATTACAATACTATCAAATGTTGCTGTAAACCAGAGAAACTATTTTTTTAATACAATGATTTACTTTGTTTAGGATTTAACAATATTATAAAATAAGCGAAACTAATTTATTAATGTAAATTTAATAAGTAATAAAAAAGAAGAGAATAAATTTATGAAATTATAATAATAAAATAATTTATTTTAAAGAAATTAGTGAATTAAATTTTTTAGTAAAAAATAAATGATTGAATTAATTCATTGCATGGCAATATGCAATGTGATTTAAAGACAAAGTTTTATAAGATCACCTTCTTCTTATGTTATTATATCATTTGCTATTTCTTTTTTCCTTTGGATATGAAACTTTTCTGTCACTAATTATTTCTATTTTCGGTGACGTTGCTCTCTCGGTATTCTTTCTCCATGGATGTACTTCCTTCTGCTGCGTCTAGACTTCAACACTCTAATTCAATATATTATTAGCATTCACACAGGTCGTTTGGGCTTTGACACATTGCTCTTTGCTAGAATTGTCTTTTATCTTTAAATTTTCAGGTATTTATAAGATGATATTTTAACCTAACTCAGCCAAAACATAATTCCTTACGGCTATGGCTCCAGCGCGAGATTTGCCATCGAAATTGTCGGAAAGATTAACATAACTCCACCGAAAGGGTCGGCAAGCTTAACATAACTCCATCGAAACGGTCGAGGGGCTTAACCTAATTCCGCCGAAACAGTCGGCCTTTTTTGAGTAAATGAAAACTTAAAAAATATATCCTTACAGCTATGGCTCTGTTGCTGATCCTGATCGTGGTCGTGGTAAGGAGGAGCAGGTAATGATTCCTGCATTGAAGACATTCATAATTCTGAGTGGTCTCAGCGCCAACAGCACCGTATTTCCTCAAATGCCAGTTTTTTTTTCTTTTATTTCCCCCTTCATTCTCTTAGATGTCTTACAGCTGCAGATTGTGCCCATTTTTGTGCAATCCAGACGTGTTTTGGTGTGATATTTCCAGTCAGGAAATTCCAATTTATATCTATAATTATATGAGAAGGAACATGCACATGACAAACAGATAGTGTAATCTCTACGTTGGACTGGATTTCTATATTAAACACCACCAGTCTCGCTCGATTAGCACGCCTTGAAATCTGTTGTGTATAAATTATTTTAGCATAGAACAATTAATTTCTGCTACGGCCATGGAATTCAGCGATGAACCAAGTCACATTCCTATTTGCGCCGCATTCAAAGTAATAAATGTATTCAGCAGATACCTGTGTGGGGACGAACAATTATGCTGACAGAATAAAGATCAATGATTTCATGGCCAGTAACCAGCGTTGACACCATCACACATCAAAACATAGAATCTATGTTGAGCCCAGAAGGATAGAAATGAATTTTGACTTATTAGGTTGAGGTCGGAAGAATGTAGGTTGGACTGTATTCATACTCATTTGACAGACGCCATAGGAAAACAAAGTCTTCTCATGGTTAATTAGATTACGGAGGCAAGAATTTTGCACGATTTATGTTGAGCGTAGAATTTTGAAAAAGTCCGTGGATGTTTCAATAATTAATTCGTAACTTCTGCCGTGGCGCAGGATTAACATAACTCGGCAGAAAATGTCGGTAGGCTTAACATAACTCCACCGGAATGGTCGATGGCTTAACCTAACTCAGCTGAAACATAATTCCTTACAACTATGGCTTCAGCGCGAGATTTGTCATCGAAACTGTCGGCAAGATTAACATAGTCCGGCAGGATTAACATAACTCCACCGAAACCGTCGGGAAGCTTAACATAATTCCACCAAAACGGGCGAGATTCTTGCAAATTCATGTTCAGCGCTTATACCATAAAACATGCGGCAAGATTCTTAAAATTTATTGGTCACTGCTGCTGGTCGGCTCTTATGTCATAAAACCCACGAAACATGAGGCCAGATTCTTGCAAATTCGGAAGCAACAAAGGGCTACTTCCCAAAATTATAGGACTCATAGAACTCAATCTCAACACGCGCGACTCTCAAATCAAGATGGCAAAGCTCGCTCTGCAGTTCATGGGAATGCTGGCAAGCAGTATAGGCTCGACACACTACAAGAAAAAGGGCATTTTAGCCTCACATTAACACCACTATTTGTAAAGGATTTGGGAAATCCTCAATTTCAAATAGTGGTGCAAAAGTGGTGATAATGTGGGGATACGCAAGTGGTGCTAAGATTTATGGTGCAAAAGTGGTGTTTGTAAAAAAGTTGATTTTGGTGTTAAATGAATATGTGGCAATCCCAGGTGGATTGAGATTTTGTGGTGCAAAACACCAAAACCAATCCAACATGGATTGTGACTTTTTGGTGCAAAACACCAAAATTATTATTATTATAATACTTGTATATGGTGCAAAGCACCATAAAATAATAAGTGGTGCAAAGCACCATAAAATAATAAATGATGTAAAAAAAATATAAATCACATAATTTATATATATGTGATTTATATTTTTTTTCACAGTATCACTTATTAAGTGGGCATATCACTTATTAACTAGGTTTAAAGAGTATTAAAACATTTTTTAGTTTATTTGGTTTTAATCAATTATTATATATATATATATATATATATATATATATATATATATATTATTAATTAAGCTTAAAGAGTATTCAAATATTATTTTATAGCTTATCTAATTTTAATCCATCATTAAAACAAGAGGCACAAGAACAGTAGCAAGAAAGCATCGTGTCAAATTAAATATAGAAATTCAAATACTAGAAAAGACCTTTATTTATTTATTATATATAAAGAGTTTTGTATCCAAAAGAAATTGTACATTTTTGTCATTTTTTTTCCTTGGCAAAAACTTAGATTTATATTCCAGAAACTGAATTTTAAACACATTCCTCGAAATTCTAAAAAAAATCAAGAATCAATCTTATATAGATTAGATAAGAAGTTCAAGAAAACTTATGCAAAATACAATCTGCCTATCTTTCTTTCCTTCCTGTATATAAGGAAGAAATAACAAATAATGTCAAAAACATTTCCAAACAAATCAATTGATTAAAAGATGATTAATCTTTACAAACTGTAAGTGATCAAAAGATCTGAACCTTTAGACATTTCACCGCAGATGGGTTCCAAATCCATGGGACGTTTCACCGCAGATGAGCCTGAGGTGATGCTGCATGGCAGAAGAGGGACGCAGTGGCCTTGTGGTAGGCCGGCATGTATTTTTCCAAACATGATCTGCTCTCTGTGTTGGTAAGATTTATGTATTTCTCAAATTCACATCGATGGCAAATTCACATCGATGGCAAATGCAGTCGAATCCCCATTCCTCCTCGTTCACTCGGAGAGTGCAAGGGACTAGAACATCGAAGTATGGGATGGTGATTTCTTCACCTCGGTTTATGTCTTTGGTGGCATGAACCCTCATAATATCGTGGCCTGTGTTTATTCTTGACGCATTGGGCGCACATGAGTGGTTTGTGAAGGACGGCAGTAGCCAAACCCCAAAGAAACTCCTCTTTGTAAGTGAAAGACTCAGAGTGTTTGATAACCGAGCAGATTCTTCTATTACAGCCAGAGAACGGTCGTCAAATGCTATGCAATTTATTATATTTAGGATCTGACTCCCGGAGATATTCCTAAATATTTCATGAACATTCACCTTCAGAACACTCGATTTTGAGCTCTGTGAAGCCGATTCCAAGAAAAGGCAGTTCTCGTTTGCAGACTTTTCTTCGATGAACTCCGACATTTTTGGGATTCTGGGCTTGAATTATTTTTTATCGTGAGAAAAGAAATGTTGGAGGAAGCAATCCCCTTTTGTACTGAGCGCATTCCTCACATTTTGAATCAAACCATTTTCAATCGATTGGAACTTAAAAGAGGAATAATATTTATCGCATATAGCCAAAGCGTTGCTGATAAGTAAAACCTCACCGGCTTTGATCGACTCAGTAGAAAACATTCCTCTGCCACATCCATTCTTTGTCATCTTGATCTCCACGGCCCCAATGAAATCGGCATCTGGTTGAGAAGAAACCTCAATTTCTAATTTGCCTGTAATTCCCGCTATGGATTCACCGATGTCATAATATGTCATGCACGTCTAGTGAAAAATGGTCGTATTATGTTGCTTCATGGATTTCGTACAAGTCTGAATAAAACTATATGCCTCTTTGTATCTTCCCAAAGCAACCAGTGATTCAAATTTGAGAACGTTAGAGATTTTGTTTGAAGGCTCCAACTGCCAACATTTCTCTGCATCTTGAAACGCCTCTGTGATAGTTGTAGATGATACAATCCGTTGTCTCCCATAACTGAAACAAAATATGAATTCCACAATAAGCATAAATATAGTTTCCACTGGGACTACGAATTGATCCAACTTCCCCTTTCACCCATAACCAAAAACTATCACTATAAGTCTCATCCAAACCTCTGCAGATTGCAAATTGAAAATAAAAAAAACAAAAATAGTATCCACTGGTGCTACATACAGATGCAAGATACTTCTTGATTTTACTGTGTGTGAACTTCCTGTGTCTCTCGTATTTGAAGTGAATCCAAATGCTATCACCTGTAGATCGCAGTCTTAAAGAATTCGATTGAAACACTGGGGCTGCACAAAAATATTTTTACTTCTACAGTGAGACCAGTACTAGGCTTGACAGGAGCAGTGCCATTCTCTTCTATCCAACCTTTGAAAACACAACCAAAGCCACCTTCACCAAGAAGACTTTCTGGCCTGAAATTTCTTGTTGCAGACTTCAAATCATTAAAGGTGAATTTCCTCAGCTGGGATGCAACTTTCAATTCATCTCCTACTTTGGGAGTCGATGGATTGCTTCCTGTATTACTAGTGCTTGTGGAAGACACTGTCTGAACAGCAGGTGGCTCTTTGCTACTATCATCATTTGGATGATTTAGTTTCAGCTGTAACAAATGAAGTCCAGTCATTGCATTTGTTAGTCATATGCATCATAGCCTACCAGTCACCAAATATTATAAATAATTTGGACAAGATTCATAAAGTCGTATAGAACAAAATCTAGACATCTAGTATTTCATTTGTTTCT
Organism: Larix kaempferi; assembly: GCA_027924585.1. Classification (NCBI taxonomy): domain Eukaryota; kingdom Viridiplantae; phylum Streptophyta; class Pinopsida; order Pinales; family Pinaceae; genus Larix; species Larix kaempferi. The sequence goes on along the minus strand of BSBM01001606.1, from coordinate 3,803,340 downwards.
TGCAACTTTGCTCTAATAAATTTTTAAAATGCATCATTTTCAACACATTGGAACTAAATAATATATGGGCCCTGTTTGTTGTACACAACCAGAAACATTTCACAACCTTGTGAATATGCACAATCCATTTAACAAGTTAAAAAATAGGAATTAAAAATACATACAAAAAACCCATTAAGTCTGATATCTACATAAATCAAATAACATATTACAGAAATTAGACATATCACTCCACTTTTGTATTTGATTTTTGGTACCAATCGATTTGCAGTTAGGATGACAGACTTAGCAAGTTAAGAAAAATATTGAACAGCATATTCATTTCTGTGAGAGCAAAATATTAAGAAACAAGACAAAGAATATGGAATCAACAATATGGTGATGGCTTTTTCACAAAAAGATCGATTTCCCAAAGGTCAATATAACAAATGAAAATGAAAAGTTTGGCCTAGTAAAGTTCTGAAAAAAATTGGGCGAGGATGTTCATCCTTTGCATCTACCAAAAGAATTGAATATGTCTTCTATTTTGGACATTGTCTATCTGTATGATTATAATCAGGAAGAGAACATGGAAGAGAACATGGGTTGTGATGACAACATAGTTACACAATAGTTGCCATGTTGGGATGTGGATTTACCTAAAAAGCCCTAAAGAATGTTATGTAAAAAATACCCTGAATAATGCATACACAGAGGAGTGTAAAAATCAGAGCTTAATAAGAAAAGGAGATGAAAGATAACCTTTGATGCTCGAGTGAGTCGATCACCACTCTCACTGACTAATATATTGAGCACCAACTTCTGCACCTTGATTTTCCTCATGGGGTTGTTTAGTTTCTTCTCCGCTGCCTGGAAACAAAGACATTGTGACCTTAAAAATGAAATCCTCCCAGGGATAATGGTGTCCATGCCTATTTGAAAATCTCGAGTGGAAATAATGAAACGGTAATCTAATATTACTATGAATATACAACTTCATCATGCAATCTACGGTTTAAAGGCTTAAAATTAGATCGAAACCCACGAACCATTTTAGATGATGCTCTGCTTCTAGCGCCCCTGCTTTTGCTGATACCGCCTCCCAGAGCCTCGCATAACCCTTCAAAACCCTAAATAAAATGTGGATGGTCCTGAAAATCACATGTCCCTATCACAGGATTGTTTTTCAAAATTTAAGGATCTTCAATCACTTACAAGCGCTAAACATAAGATTTATTTGCTACCCATTATCAAGCAAAGTTCTATGTTACAAATAGGGGTTAAAATCATAAAATCTAAAAGGGCTCTAGACATTAACATATATTCACCCACAATATTTACCTGAATGTTAACAGCTGAGAACTGTCAATTTGCATACTGTGAAAATAAATTAATTGTGAAATATGATGATTATCCTTCATAAAAATTGCGTCACTTAAACAACTGTACATGGTAAATAAGATACAATTCAACCATTGGTCTTACAGCAGAGACGTCCTCTAAGAGTAGTCAATCCAATATTCTACTGAAATAAAACAAAGTAACTTCAATCGGGCAGTTTTCAAGACCTGAAAATGGCAAACTTGGATTTCACATAATGCGAGAAGGGCACGCCATTTTCACTGAGAAAATCTTCCAGAACTTTCTTCACTCTCTCAGGATCCTCACTCTCGCATTCAATCTCATAACAAGTACCAAAATCGTAGTGCATCTCATCCATCTTGATCTTCAACCCCTGCCGATCAAAACCGCCCCTAACATTCCTAAACCCTCCGAGGCAAACAAACCCTTTACACCCATACTCCGCCAAAACCCTCTCAAGGATCCCGCACTCGAGCACCACCAACTGCCAGGGCTCTGCCACGCAAGCCCTCCCAATTTCGACGTCTATGACCTTCTCCACGCGACTGATTTCGTTGACGATAACGGCATTCCCCTTTAGGGAAACTACACAATGGGAATCCTCGCCATAGAACTGCAGGAGGAGCACTGCCCTTGCGCCGCTCAGCTCCCCCTCGCTCTCGTCGAAGAAATTTATTTCCTGCAGGTGGGTTTCCATGCGGAAGGGTGCTAATAATCGCGCCACCTCCTGATGGGCGGCGACATCGGGCAGCTTCAATTTAACCTCTATTTCCATTACAAAAAGATCAAAAACACGAAGGGAAGAACTCAAATTTTATTTACTGGTTGTTATTGTTGTTGCTGCTACTAATGAAGCTGATCCTTGTGATTAAGGTGGGTTTGGAGTCAAATTGGGCAAGAAGACTAGTGACGGCTCCAGGATTTGAAGCACCAGAGTGCAGGGGTGCGGCGGGAAATAGGGTAGAAGCAACCTCGGCCCTTTTGCGAGCATCTAACAACTCTTCTTTGTCTTCCAATCTCACTTCCGCCAGCGTTGGCTTCCTTCGCAGCATATTTCTTCTTTTCTTTTGTTCATCGGCAGGGTTTGAGCAACCGGAGGAGTTGAAGATCACAAGATGTCAATCCATCTATTGTGACATGCACAATGGACATGAGGTAGGAGCTTGAGGCTATGGTTTCAAAGGTTGGACAAGGACACCTTGTCATATCCATATTCCAATGGCGGGAAACATCGGGAGCCAATTGCTTCCTGGAAACACCATTCCTAAGGAAACCCAAGGGTCATGGTAAGAAACCCACCAGTTGTGTTTGTCTCATGGAGGTTGTGTTTGATTGATAATCTAGCCGAAGTGGTCAAGCAAATGATTTTAGGACAAAAAGAATTCTTTCTTTATCTCACATACATCATTTTTCTGATATATATGGTGAGGTATGATCATTGAAGCATTTTCATAAGGAAGTTTAACTTCTAGTTTGGAAGGAAAGAGTTTGATTCTAGAGAATCCCATATGTTCCCCTATAAGGTCTATAAGTTTTTAGGAGAAAGTGGCTCAAGAGCATGAAGCTCATTAGATTTTAGGTTATGTTTCAAATCAATTGGAATAACCCTTTGAAGATTTAATAAAATGGATGGGGTTTATTGGTGCAAACCTTGACTAGTGATCATTGTGTGGTGAACCAAGGGGAAATGAATCTAGAAAAATCCTACAAGAATTTCAGAACAATAGGAAAAGAATTAAAGTGATTAGGTGAAAAGAAGTAAATGTTAGTATGGTTGTTGGTGAACAATGTTAATCAAATTGTTTTATGGGAAGCATATTGAGGCATATCCTTCAACTAAAGCAGATGTTAGTAAAATACTAAGTAGAAATTGGTATGGGATTCTTCACCTGTTGTTGAAGCTTTGGCATGCATGCTTTGACTTGAGATCATAAATTTTTTATTTGGGTCAAAGTACTGAGTCTTCCTTTGGAATTTGGATTGAAAAATTGATATAGTAGTTAGGAAATAACTTGGGGATATTTCTTATGGTGGATTCATCCTTGAAGAACAATATATTTATAATGGTTTAAAAATATTAGTGTAAATTCAATGTTAAGGAAGGTATGTTGGAACATGTGGACTTCAAGGTACATACACGTGACAATTTTTTATTCACTCAAATGACGAGTAATCTACTACATTGTCTAGACACAGGTTCTCATTGAAATAATGCCTTCGACTTAAATATTAGTGTAAATTCAATGTTAAGGAAGGTATGTTAGAACATGTGGACTTAATATTGGGTGATATAATTCATAATCAAATCCTTGGTTATTGCAATGTTTTATTTCGTTGTGTGAGGTGCCATTTGCACAGTTAAATATGGAGATTATTATGTCTTTCTAAATTAGAACATTTAGAAATTTCAAATTTAAATTTTGGAAGTATTTGTAGTAATTATAGACTACTTAAAATTGACATTAAATATAATATTTTTATTTAAATTTTTATGTAAAAAAATTCATTTTTATTTGAACTTTTATGTAATGAGAAGAAATTAAAAACCTAAATTGCAAGCATCACTTAAATATGTGGTTTTCTGAAATGGAAAGCTTTACAATTATTTCATTTAAATTATTATGTATACTGGTTGTTGTTTCCCCACCCCAAACAAACCTAACCAAATCCTCATGCAATGATAGATACATTCTTATGCAACCCAAGCTTAACACCCAATAGTAATACCTTGATAGAGAAACACATATATCCTTGACACACCTATACTAAAGGGATAGAGTAACCCAAAATGCCCTATCCCAATCCCACAAGCATGACAAATAGAAAGAGAAAAGGACGAATGGCGAAAAATATGACCCACAAGCCCCTATGACACCTTCATAATTCTCAAAACCACCTAATGGCACCAACATACTAAATCATAGGCCAATGATACCCTCAATAGCCCATGTGTGATTGGTGGAGGTAACCTACTTAGTTTTAGATGTTTAGAAGATTCCTTTAAAGCCTCAAGTTTAGGTCTCCTCCACTAAACATGTCTAAGGCCCAAAGGCTACAAGACCCAGATACATAGTTCCATAGCTACCACTCCAATGTCATGCATGGTGCTTTGAGGCAGTGTTCATGGCTTTGAATGCCTCAATGATTTATTTAGGGTCAAAGGCATGGTCTTCTTCCTTAGAACATCATTCTCAAGGCCCTGAGACATGTACATATTTCCTAAAAACAACTTAATGTCACTGACATTCTAAATCATAGGATAATGATATACTCAAGAGGCCATGTGTGGTTGGTGGATACAACCTCCTTTTCCATATATGGATAGAATATTCCTTTAGGGATTGAGGATCAAGTGTCCTCCGTTGACAATGTCCAAGGCCAGAAGGAAAAAAAGCTAGATGCATAGTGCCATGGATACCCATACGAAGTCATGCATGATGCCTTGATGCATATTTCAAGGATCTAAATGCCCCTATAATTAATTTAGGGACAAAAACATACTATTATTCCCTAAAATATCATTGCCAAGGCCTCAACACACGTAAATTTACTCAAAACCATCTAATCGTAATAAAATCCTCAATCATAAGCCAATGCTAACTTCGTGAGGACATGTGTGGTTGGTTGAGGTATCTTTCTTATCCGTGGATGGTTAAAAGATTCATTCAGGTACTAAGGTTGAGGTCTCCTCCCTTGACAATGTCCAATGCCCCAAGTCCCAATGACTTGGAGGCATAACACCCTGGATACTCTACGAATCCATGTGTGGTGCTTTATGGCATTCTTAATGGATTTGGATGCCTAAATGGTTTCTTTGGGGTCAAAGGCATGGTCCTATTTTATAGAATGCCATTCCCAAGGCCCCAATATATGTGTGTATTGCTCTCAAAACCACCTAAATCATATGCCTAGTTTTAAACCTCATAATGAAAAAGATACCCCCATAGCTTGTAGGCTAGAGACACCCTTTGGAGATCATGGCTACTGGTTCAAGGTGTCATTTAACCTTTGATTCCTATAATCTTATTTTAGTGGTCACGAGTTTGGTTTTTATCCCTAAACATGTCAAGGACACAATATCCATACCTAATGATGTGAAACTTTAGCGCTTGAGTTGCAGGTCTCCTCCATTACCATGTCCAAGGATTTAAGACCACAAGACCTAGATACATACCACCATGGATACCATGGAAAGTCATGTGTTATTCTTTAAGGAATTATGCATGGCTCTAGATGAATGGTTTCTTTAGAGCCAAAGGCATGGTCTTCATCCCTATAATGCCATTTCAAAAGCCCTCAGACACCTTCATAATTCTCAAAACCATCTAATGGCACTAGCATACTAAATCATAGGCCAGTGATACCCTCAATAGGCCATGTGTGGTTGGTGGAGGAAACCTACTTAGTTTTAGATGTTTAGAAGATTCCTTTTAAGCCTTAGGTTTAGGTATCCTCCACTGACCATGTCCAATTTGCCAAGGTAAAAAGACCTACATACATAGTTCCTTAGATACCACTCCAATGTCATGCACGATGCTTTGAGGCAGCCTTCATGGCTTTGAATGCCTCAATGATTTATTTAGGGCCAAAGGCATGGTATTATTCCCTAGAACATCATTCTCGAGGCCCCAATACACCTACATATTGCTCAAAACAACTTGATGACACTAACATCCTCAAGCATAGGCTAATGATACACTCAAGAGGCCATGTTTGGTTGGATGATATCACCTCCTTTGACTTAGATGGATAAAATATTCCTTCAGGACTTGAGGATTAGGTGTCCTCTGCTAACAATGTCCAAGGCACTAAGGCCAAAAACCTAGATACATAATCCCATGGATACCCCTACGAAGTCATGAATGATGCCTTGATGCATTGTTCAAGGCTCTAAATGCCCCAGTAATTAATTTAGGGACAAACACATTGTCTTCTTCCCTATAATATAATTCCCAAGACCTTGACACACATAGATACTACTCAAAACCATATAAATGCACTAAAATACACAATCATAAGCTAATGCTACCTTCATGAGGTCATATGTGGTCGGTTGAGATATCCATGTGGGCCTAAGGTTGAGGTCTCCTCCCTTGACCATGTCTAATGCGCCAAATCCCAATGAATTGGATGCATAGCACCATGGATACTCCGTGAAGCCATATGTGGTGCTTTGTGGCATTCTTAATGGCTTTGGATGCCTAAATGGTTTCTTTGGGTTCAAAGGCATGGTCCTGTTCTATATAATGTCATTCTTAAGGCCCCAAGATATGCATGTATTGCTCAAAACCACCTAATGGCATCAACATCCCCAATCATAGACCATTGATACCCTTAAGATGCCATGTGTGGTTTGTGGAGGTAACCTTCTTAGCCATGGATGGCTATAAGCTTCCTTTAGGGCCCTATGTTCAGGTCTCTTCCATTGACCATGTTAAGACCCAAAACAACATAGTGGAAATGACATAATCAATCATAGGCCAATGACCTAATGAGGAGCTCAAGGGCAAGGCCCCATCACTCGATCTTGAAAGAATTATTTTTTCTTTTCCTAAGTTGTAAATATTGTTTTTGGATATCGAGTTTTACTTTATATGTTGTCATATATATAAATATTGCCGAAGTTGGCTATCACATTATAGGTTGTCAAGTATCTTTACATATGATTCTGTCGAGTTCTAATTATGTGCGACCTCGCGTATCGTTGAGATCCAGATCTAGGATCTCTGTGGTTATTATTGTAATCCTCTATTTTGAGTAATAAAATAAGATACGCTGGTTTTGTGGACATAGCCCAAGGAGTGGGTGAACCATGTATATGTGTCTCTCTGATGTTTTACTGTTCATTATGCTATGGTCAAGTGATTAATTGTGTAAAGGATAATTTATTGATTAGTCACATGGTTCATGTATAATGTGATATGTGTCTTCCTCTCATGTATGATGTGATGTTTTTGTTGTTCATTATGCTATGTCAAGTGATTAATATGGGTGAAGGATGATTCTTGTTTAGTCACATTGTTTAGATAATGATTTCACTAATATAGTTAAGTTTTGTTAAGGACTTTTGAGTTTACCATTAACGGGTGGGTGGACTATTAGTCCTTATCATACATAAAGTTCTTCGTGGAGATTTTTTTTATGCTTATTGGTCTCACCTTTGTTGTACTCATATATGTTTTATTCTCCTTATTGATGGTGAGGAAATTTGATGAGTGTATATATATGAGTTTGTTTGAAATGTGATAATGAAGTAGTTGTATGATCATTAAGACAGTTTTAATTACTATGGACTTCACGCAGATCAAACATTACCAAAGTTTTCAATTTTATTCATCGAAAATATAACTCAAAGGAAACATGTATTCTTTCACCCCACTTTCCCAAGGGAAACCTTGAGGTATGTTACACTTAGCCCTAGATGGCTATAAGATTCCTTTAGATTCAAAGTTCATGTCTCCTCCATTGACCATGTACAAAGCCCCAAGACCACAAGAACTATAAACATAACACTATGGACACCCATGCGAAGTAATGTATAATGCTTTGAGGCATTTCCCGTGGATTTGGATGCCTATATGGTTTCTTTCGGGCTAAATTTATGATCTTCTTCCCAAAAATGTCATTCCCAAGGCCCCAGGGAATCTACATAATGCTCAAAACCACCTAATGGCACCAACATCCTCAATCATAGGCCAATGACACCCTCAGTAGGCCATGTGTTGTTCCAGGAGGAAACCTACTTAGCCCTAGATGACTAGAAGATTCCTTTAGATCCCGAGGTTTAGGTTTCCTCCACTGACCATGTCCAAGGCCCTAAGGCCACACGATCAAGATATATAGTGCTATAGATACCCCTACAAAGTCATGCATGGTGCTTTGAGGTAGTGTTCTTGGATTTGGATGCCTCAATGATTTATTTAGGGATAAAGGCATGGTATTGTTCCTTGGAACACAATTCACAACACTATAAGACACCTACTTCCTGGTCAAAACAACCTAATGGAACCAACATCCCAAATAATAGGCCAGTGATACACTCAGGAGATCATGTGTGGTTGGTGGAGGCAACCTACTTAGCCTTAGATAGATAGAAGATTCCTTTAGGGCCCAAGGATTAATGGTCTTTAAGGATAAATGAATGGTATTTCCCCTAGAATGTCATTCCCAAGGAATTGAGACACATACATATTTTCAAACCCGCCTACTGGAATTGTCATCCTTAATCATAGGCCAATGATACCTTTAGGAGGCCATGTTTGGCTGGTGGAGAAAACCTTCTTATCCTTGGATGGATAAAATATTTCTATAAGGCCTAAGGTTCAAATTTCTTCCACTGACCATGCCCAAGACCTCAAGTCCGTAAGACCTAGATACAAAGCTCAATGGATACCCTTGCAAAGTCATGCATGGTGCTTTGAGGCATTGTTTAGGGCTCTAGATTCCTTAGTTGTCTATTTAGCGCCAAAGGCATGGTATTATTCTCTATAACATCATTCCTGAGGTTCTAAGACACCTACATACTTCTCAAAATCACATAATGGTGTTAATATCCTCAATCATATGACAATAATACCCTCAAGAGGTCATGTGTGGTTGGTTGAGGAGATCTTATTAGACTTGGATGGCTATAAGATTCCTTTATGGATATAGATTCAAGTCTCCTCCCTTGACCATGTCCAAGTCTCCAAGGCTCCAAGAAATGGATACATAGTGGCATGGATATCCATGCAAGGTCATGCATGGTGCTCTAGGCATTGTTCATCACTCTAGATTCCCCAATTGTTTCTTTAAGGAAAAAGGCATGGTTGTTTTCCCTATAACATCATTCCCAAGGCCCCGAGACATGTAGATACTACTCAAAACCACCTAATGGTAATTACATAATCAATCATAGGCGAATGATACCCTCAGAGGCCATGTGTTTTTAGTGGAGGAAATCTTCTTACCCTTAGATGGATGGAAGAATCATTTAGAGCTTGAGATTTATTAATATTTTATAATAGTAATAAATCAAAAATGTTTGTATTTAATTATTTGTCAAATTTAAGAATCATGGGTATTTGTTTGCTTGAATAATATTAAAAAATGAATACTCGACTTAAGCTATTTAGAAAATAATTATTTGTGAACTTGTTGCGTTTCTGGTGCAACACCTCATAAATGAATCATGTGAGCTTGTTGGTTTAAATAGTGATAAAAACAAATAATTGAATTTGTTGTGAATGAAAAAAATTGAATTAAGTTATTAAAAAATAATTATTTCTGATATTGTTGTGTTTATGGTGCAAATCATCATAATTAAATCATTTTTGTACATGTCCATGTGACAAATATGAGCTTAGCCCCACTATATGGTACATGACAACATGACATTTCTTTATGCTTAGGATTCCTTTAGGGTAAAGACTATGATTGTTCGTTCAACAATGTTGAGGGCCATTGGACCTATCCCTAGTGATTAAAAACTTATAATAGTGTGAATGCCCACACTTAGAGGCTAAGAATACTCTTAGGAATATGTGTGGGGACCTTTGTGGTGTCTTTCTTGGTCCTTGATTCCTAAAAGCTTCTTTTAGGGCCTTAGCTAGAGGTTTTCTCCATTGATCATATAGATGGATCTAAGACTCATGTCTTGTATTAACACCTAATAACAATACTAATTTCCATCAAAAAAATTTAAGAAGATAAAAATATCTCAAAGGAATAATCAAATTTAAATTCAAATAATTTTATTACTAATTTATAATAATAATAAATTAAAAATAGTTGTTTTTATTTATTTGTTAATTGTATTTATATGTTTAAATAATATAAAAAATGAATAAATGAATTGAGCTATTTTCCAAATATGTTTTTTGAATTTGTTGTACTTGTGGTGTAAACTTCATAAATGAATCATTTGAATTTATTTGCTTAATATTTGAACTTTTTGTAAGTATGGTGCAAAAACTCATAAATTAATTTTTGATCATTTATTTTAATTGATATGAAAAAATAAATAAATATTGAATTGAGTTATTTTCAAAATAATTATTTGTGAATTTGTTTTGGTGCAAATCCACATAATTAAATCCTACGTGTACATGTCCATGTGGAAAATAATAGCTTAGCACCACTTTATGGTACTTGCCAACATGGCATTTCTCATAAAGGTAAAACTAATATAACACCATATTAACACCACAAAATATAAGTGGTGCTAATACCACCACTTTAACACCACAAAATATAAATGGTGCTAATAACACCACTTTAACACCACATAAATGTAAGTGGTTCCAATACCACCACATTAGCACCACAAACTATAAGTGGTGCTAACTTGTGGTGCTAAAAGATGGCTTTTCTTGTTGTGACAGGGAAGGCGTTAAGGAAAGGGATCTCGGATATAGTCTTCACCATAAGCATTCTCAGAGACGTTCTTCATTACAGAGACATAGCGACCCATGGTATGCAAATCCTGGCGATCGACACGCTGATGAGTCTTGCTCTCGAAGTGGAGGGCCGAGAGTGCATCGGCAGCACTGCTGGAGTTTTGCGAAGTCTTTTCTCTGTGTTTCTCATGGAGAGAAGTAATATTGATATTTCTATTAATGGATCGAGCAACGAGGAAACGAGGGACCTTGTGACCAAGGCAGGCGAAGCCCTGGCTCTGCTTCTCACGCGAATTAAGAGAGGCACACTACCCATGCATCATGCAGGCTGGCATGAGACCGTTACACCAGGTCTGAGGTTCTGAGCCTAAAAAACACGCAGGCGAGGGCAGGTGAGGTGGAATGTGGATAGAATGAACATCACACACCAATGGATAGATTATTAATAATGAAAAAGTGTACGGTCGCCCAGCAGAGAGGCCATGCAAGTGTAAAAATGCATCTCCTTAGGAAAATAAAAAACGCCCGTCTGCGGATAGTGGAAACAACTTGATCCCACCAATAAAGCAAGAGCATACACAGCAAATGACAGTGATTCTCAGGTCGAGTGATCATTCAACGAGCAATCCACCAAGATAACGCTCATGAACACAGAGGACAATGTGGCATGGGGCAGTGCAAAGGCATGCATACGGAGAGTGAGGCGGTCGCGACGAAGCATAACCATCTACGTATTAGGATTCCATTCGTTCCATGAACGAGGAATTTAACTGACATGGAGGTTATGTACAGAGTAACGCCTACCACGTAATTAATGTTTTTATTTTAATGAAAATGGGTTTTTATTTTATTGAGGTTGATGGATTTACTGAATGAAGCGGGTTTTTATTTTACAGCAGTTGATGGATTCACTAGGTAAATTCCATATTCAGTGGGTGAATTCCATGTTTGATTGAGAGTTGATTGAGGGTAAGAGGACAGGGACTGGCCCCACAGCTCTAAGACTTGCTTTACATAGTGGTTTATACCTACCCTTGTATTTGGGAATATTTACGCCGAATGTTTTGACATATAATATTGTGGCCAGTCATTGTCTTTTTTGTCGTCCTTCAATGGTCATATATTAAATGGTAGCTACGCAAGGTTAAAACCCTGACGACGATTTCGCTAGTTCAGTTGTTTTTTTGTTTAAATTTTAATGGTTTTGAAGTTTAAATTTTTTTAATGTAGAAATAGATTTAACACTCCCACTTATTTCAGGTCACTCGGATTTTGTATCTTTGATAGTTGTTATCTGATTTTCAAAAAATTTAATGCGGAATGAACAAGGTTCAGACTATGCTAATTAGATTCAAATGGTTAGTCAAGAAAGGGTTCTCTTCTTTAATAAACATTTTAATAAAATAATTCAACATTTAATATTTTAAATTTTAATATATAAATTTTTTATTTTAATCCATATTTAAAATTTCAATTTTACCTTTTTCTCAACCAAAAATAATTTTACCAATACTACATATACAAACAAAGAATTATATAATTTAATATTGCATCTTTACAAACTAATTCTTATTGAATATGTATTAATTAGGAAACCACTTATACTTAGTAGAATCTCTATAAAATAGAAGGAAGCTTGAGTTGAATGGATTCAATTCTCTGCATTCAAGTTTCATAGTAGGGCTAATCTTTAGGATACACGTGTTTTGATATTTTAAAATTAGATAATAGTCAATAAATAATAGGAATAATAAGTTTTTAAAGATTGAATTTTTTTTAAATAAAAAGGGTATTTTATTAATTTTGGAGATCGGTTGGGCTTAACCCAAAGCAACCATCATTACAAGGAATCAATAGCCAGCAAAGCCAAGAGGCGTTTTCCTTTCTTTACAAAGTTGGAACTCAAGGGATAGGGAACCAAGAAGGTTCTTCATCATTTATGTTGTATACTCCTTGGGACAAAAGACAACCCATGTTAGCTTTGATGTCCACTTCCTTATTCGATCCACGTAGGATGTGGAAAAAGAGGGAGGGGGAGAATTCAAGCAGCATATACAACAACCTTTGCAGAGTGTTATTGAGAGATGGATTGCTGAAATGTTCATCCGTGTTTAGAATTTTTATCACGATTTCAAAGTCTCTGAAGATTTGTATTTCTTTGTATCCGTTATCACATGCTATCTGACCAGCGTTTAGAAACCCAAGTATTTCTTCTTGATTATTGGTTCTCTGTCCTAATCCCCAGCTGAAGCTATCTTTTCTTGTGCCTTCCGGGGAATATATTACTCCTCTAGCTCCGGCAATCCCGGGGTTTCCTTTAGAAGCGCCATAAAAAAAAATGGAAGCTTTACCCTGCTTCCTCCACCATTCCTGAAAAGATGCATCTGAGTTTCGAAGTTTCCAGCCTGGTATGTCGAGACGTCTGGTCATGACTGTATTTCTATCTCTGAAAGTATAAGTTCCCATCCATTTCTTTTCTTCAGCTAGAAGGTGTTTTCTTTCTTGAAGGACTGTTCTGCCACTGTTTCGAGGAGAAGGGATTTGGCTTTGGTTGCTACCTTCGAAAGGGGACGCAGAGAGTTGTTGAAGATCCAGTCATTTCTGGCCAACCAAAGTTTCCAGCAAACGTACTTTGGGATGGCCTACCATATTCGAACCCATAAAGAATTGCTTGGGATCGCTTATGGATATCTCTCCTTCCAGGAGGAGTATAGAGCAACCAAAGAAATATGAGACAACGCTGTTGCATTAAGGCCCTGAAGGTAGGTATTCCAGACATCTTGAGTGTAAGAAAAATCCACGAACATGTGATCCAATGTTTCATTAGCATTACAACATAGGGAACATCAATGACGACCAAGAATACCTTTTTTAATCAAGTTGTCACCAGTCAGGACTTTCTTGTGCATTAAATTCCAGAAGAAGAAATTGACTTTGGGTAAACCGAAAGGATCCCAAACTTGTTTCCAGAAGGAAGGAGGATGAGTTGACGCAGAATGAGCTTGTAAGGAGAAGAATCCCCGCGTAGCAGTGTAAATTCTGTTCTTTCCCAAGCCCCACGAGTCTTTTTCCTACTGGCGCACTGGAGCTGTAGCCGTCAAAGCTGCTAAGAGGGAGGTCTATTGTATGTGCAGATGCTCTGGAACTCGAGGAAGTGACCACGACTTCCAATTTCCTGTGGCGTCCCAGGAGGAGATGTCAGCGAGCATGTGATGCCTTTCTGAATAAGCCAAATACGAACATCTTTAATTTCTTCAGAATTGATAAGAGGGGCATGGCCCATGATGCTATCGTGCCACAATAGGGTTCTGCTTGCATTCCCAGGAATGCAATACAATTGTTTCTGGAATAATTCTAAACCCCTGTGACAGAGGTTCCAGATCAACGACCCTTTTGGGTTTTTTTTTGCCTGGAGGTTTCTCAGAGATACACCATTGAGATATTTTTTCTTTAGAATTTGACTTACAAGGTGCTTTTTTATTCTATTATCCATTAGCTTGGAAATAATTTTATACGATACATTGCACAGTGATATCGGTCTGAATCTGTCGAAAGAGCTCGGGTTTGCTTCTTTTGGTATTAAGGCCAAGAAAGTGGAGTTGATGTTGCCTCCAACTTTAGCTCTTTGTTGGAAAGCTTTGACCATTCTCAGTAGATCATCTTTTATAGTTTCCCAGCATGTTCTGTAAAATTGAATTGAGAACCCGTCAGGCCCAGGGGAACTGTCCGGCTCCATAGACCAAATTACATTGCAGATTTTAGCTTTAGTGATTATCTTCAAGAGTGCTGAATTGTCTTCCATACTTACTAAAGAGGGGATATGGGAGAGAAAATCAGAAATGATCTCCTCGCAGCCAACACCATCTTCATTGTAAAGGATTTGAAAGTGTGTTATTGCTGCCACTTTGAGCTGATCAAAGCCTTTGTAAACCGTCCCATCTGTAGAGGTGATTTCAGAAAGATGATTTCGAGAAAGCCGAGCTCTGTATTTCCGATCAAGGAAAGATGTGTTTCGATCTCCAGCTTTAAGACACAAGCTGCGAGACTTTGACCTCCAGTACTCTTCTTCGTGGTAGAAGGAATGCAAGGTTTTGATTTGGGCAACATGTTTCTTTTCTAAATCTACTGTGTTGATAACTTTGCTTTCCATTTCAACCTATACTTTTTCTAACTATTGAACAGCCTGAATTCGAAGGCTAGTGGGGGTGTTGTTGGGATTTTTGATCCAAGCTTTCAGGGAAAGCTTTGTAGCCTTAATTTTCTGCTCCCACACAAAGTTGGGGGATCTGGAGATTGGAGTAGACCAGGCCTTTTTCACTACTTCCATGAAACCTTCTTTTTCAGGCCAGAGAGGGCTGTAACGAAAAGGTATAGGGCCCATATTTTCTTCTTCTTCCAAAAGTAAGAGGATGGGATTATGATCAGAGGTGAGATTTGGAAGGATTTTGGAAGAGATGAGCCTCTTTTCCAGCAAGAACGAGCTCTGAACAAGGAACCTATCCAAGCAAGCTGAGATGTGGTCCACTCCAATTCTTTTGTTTGTCCAGGTGTACAATCCTTTCAAGGGTTTGAAGTCTAGAAGATCCCACTGCTGAATAAGCTCCTCCACAATGGGAAGCATTTGATCTCTGCCACGATTACCTCCTCTCTTTTCTTTCGGGTCAAGGACAATGTTAAAGTCTTTGCCTAAGATAATGTTCATGGGAGAAGAGGTTTCTAGAAAATATGAAAGTGATTGGCAGCACTCTTTCTTTTCAGAGGAGAGGATAGGGACATAAAGGTTGAAAAGAGAGAAGATTAACTTACTTGAGGAATGCCGAAGTTCGGTGAAAATCCAGTGTTGAGTCTCAAAATAACTTTCTAGATGAAACATATCCTCCAACCACAGGGTTGCAAGACCGCTAGAGGAACCTCGAGCACTTATGGCCTTTCCGGTATTCTTTTTCCATTTTGATTTACTGATGTCAAGAAGGGTTTCCCCTTCAATTTTAGTCTCTTGGAACATGAGGATTTAGGGAGATTCATTTTTCAAAAAGTCTTTTACTGCTTCGACTTTCAATGGATTCCCTAGACCTCTGTAGTTCCAAGAGACTGGATGCATTATTTACCGGGGTTGGAGAGGGTAGAACCTCCCTTGGGATGCCTATTTCTGGTGTTTCTCCCAATGGACATTTCGATAGTGGGTTGGTTTCCTTGCAGTTTTTGCGTCTTCGCTTCCTCTTCTCGAACTTCCTTATGAGATTTCCTCCCTGCTCTTTTCGATGGTCTGTCGAAAGACTCATCCTCCGAGGACCCAGAGATTTCTGGTTGCTTTTTTCTTATCATTTATGCATAGGAAGGGGGAGGGGGGGTGACCAAAGGAGCACCGAAAGCCTCTGCACTTCCCTTCTCCACTGTTTGAGGAGCACTCTGCTGCTCGGTCTCCTCAAATGTAGGCTCTGAAATTTATGGGATTGTGCTAAGAATTTCAAAAGGATTTTTAGTAGCTGCTACCAATGAGGGATCAGAGCTCCCTTATCCCTATGTCGATCTTGAATTGTGGGAATTAGTCCCCTGAGGCACTCCTTTACCTTTGGTTCTACTAGTTTTTTTAGACAGGGCTGCTTTCTGAACCTGTGTCCATTGCTCTCCGTTGGAATTCTCAGCATCTTCCTCCACCTTCTTTTTGCAATGCCTTGCAAAGTGTCGATATCCATGGCAATGTCTGCATTTAAATGGAAGCTGCTCGTAATCCAGTTCTTGGATATGAGACCAATCTGCCACCATAAGCTTGATGGCCTTCGGTAGCCCCACTTCCAGATCCACTTCAACGCATATTCTTGCGCAGGAGTACTGGTCGTTTTTCTCTGCACGATCGATATATCTCCTGAGACTGTTACCAATGGAATCTAGGGACTTTGGATTCCAACAATGAAGAGGTAAATGGGGAAGGTAGACCCATACTGGAACAACCGATGGCACATCTTGTGTCGGATCAAATTCCGGTGTCCATTTGTTTAAATAAAGTCCCTGGGGGCCCATAAAATATGGACCCTTCCTGAAAATGAGGCTTCAATCTTCTATGTTATCAAAGACAAAAACAAAGAAACCCTTACCGACGAGATAATTTCTGATGTCTGCAGTGACAAGAGGGCGGTAGCTCCTCTGCACCCAAGAATCCACGGCTTTGGGGGAGGGCCAAAGGCCAGTGAATTGCCCGATGAGCCCTCGTTCTGCAAGATTCAAGGCGGCCCGACAGGATTCTTCAGCAGGAAGAGCAGTCGTGGGAATATTGCCGAGCTTCTTTATGAATTTTTGTTGAGCTTCAGTCGCTGGCCATTTGGAACTGGTTGCAACTAATTTCCTGAAAGCTAAAATGTCCAGTGGAGGAGGAGAAGGGGCCTCAGGGCCCCCTCCAGGGCCCATAGCATGAGCTGGATCAGGAACTAGGGCAGAACGAACCTCAAAAAAGATGTTGGTCGCCGGTCAGAGGGATGGGCAGACGTTAGCAAGTTGCTGGTCGCTGGATGTAGGTCTAGAGGGCTCCAAATCCGAGTTCAGAAAAACGATGGCCCCCGATATCTTTTCTTTTAAATATTGATTTTAACTCCACATTTGTTTTAGAGTTTTGAATGCTTAAATAGATTAAAAAGTTCTAACCCTAGGAATTAGAATAGATTTTAGTTGTTTTAGAGTTTTGAATGATTAAGCACACTAAAAAAAATTCAACCCGAGGAATTATAATAGATTTTAGTATTGAATTTTTTTTTAAAGAGTAATAAGTCTTGTCTTTATAATTGGATATTACTAACCCTAACTTTTAATATTTTAAAAACCTTAAAATTTTTAATTATTGAAAATACATGTAACCTTATTAAATTTAATACACTAGCCCTATCAAGTTGATTAATGTTGACGCACTAATTAAAACCCTAACCTTAACAATTTATTATTGAAAAAATCAAATTTTATTTGTTATCATAATCTATTTAAAATAATAAAGTTTATTTAAAAATAATTACAAGAAATTGTGCCTTAAAATTTTAATCACATATAATTATAGTTATCATTAACATTTTACCAAATATTGATTAATAAAAGAAATTTATAATTTTTTATATTTTACCAAATCTTAATTAATAAAGCAAATTTATAAGTGTTTTTAGCATTTTACCAAATCTTAATTAATAAAACAAATTTATAAGTTTTAATTTAATGAAACATTTTTTTTAAAAATTTTGGATGAATTTAAAAATCATTTTCTAAATCAAATTTTTTATTTTCATAGAATTATAAGGATCACTTACCAATTTTTTTTTGGAATTTTCAAAAATAAAAAATTTGATATTATAGATTTTTTTTATTCTTAAAAAATGGTTTGAATTATTTTTAATCTATATAATTTAACTTTAATTTTGAAATTCTTTCTTAAATATTATATAAATTATAATTTTTCATTTTTTATTATAAAATATTACTTTTGGAATTTTTAACCTATTTTAAAGTTTTTGAAGATTAGAAAATGAAGGACAGAGGGCTAAAGGCCAAGCGGGTTTTAGAAGGAATTACTCAACCACGGACCACCTCATTACGCTTAGGATCATTGCAGAGGAGTGTCGTAATAAAAAATCCAATCTTTTTTGTTGTTTCATGGACTTTCGAAAAGCTTTTGATTCGGTGCCTAGACATAACCTTTGGAATATATTAGAAGAGCTAAAAGTTCCTCTCGACTTGAGGGTTGCGACTATAAGGTTATATAAGAATGTCTTTTCCAAATTCAAAAACACTAAAGGATGGTCGTAAGATATTAATAGTAATATTGGAGTTAAGCAAGGGTGCCCCCTTTCCCCTACCCTTTTTGGCATTTACATTGATAAGCTTGAAGAATGTTTAGAAGAGGCAGGTTGCACGGGCACGATCTTGGCAAAAATAGTCATCATGCTACTTCTCTATGTTGATGATATCGTTCTTTTGGCAAGGTGGCCTTATGATCTTGAGAAGCAATTACCAATTCTCAAAGGTTTCTGGACCAATATGGGTATGATTGTTAACACTGACAAAACAAAATTCATGATTATCAAGTCCAATAAAGGTAATTATGACAATTTTTCTTATGACAATAGAATCTTAGAGGAAGTAACCTCTTATAAGTGCTTAGGAATTGACTTTCATCACAAGCTCAACTGGAACTATAGCATTGAGAAGAGGATAAATGGAGGGTGGAATGCCTACTTTGACCTTGAAAACAACTGTAAATCGACAAATCTTGTGATGTGAGACAAAAATAAATTCCTCTTTAAAATGCTCGTCACGCCCATTATTTTATATGGTTGTGAAGCTTGGGGATGCAGCATTTCCAGAGAGTCTTGGAGAAGAATTAAGCAAATCCAGAAACGATTTATTACTTATAATCTTAAAATTAAGAGCAACACGCCCTATCCTATTCTCCTCTTAGAAGCAGGGCTCTCCCCCATTGAAAGCATGGCTATGATTAAATATCTAATGTACACGAACAAATTAAACAATATAAGAGACAATCGACTTCCTAAAACTTCTCTTAACTCTAGCCAAAAGCACCTCTGCCTCAAGCGGGGATGGCTTAAAGATGCCATGGCTCAATAATTACATTATTACTTCTACCTTCAAAGAGAAAATGTGGTGCAAAGAAGAATTAGAGGTAAAAATAAAGTTTTGGTATTACAAAGAGATCATTAACCCTAATCTCGAGGATCAAAACTATCTTTCTATCTTACCAAGATCAAAGAAAAAAAGTAATATTGCTAAGATTAGAGCGAAAGCTCATGAGCTTCATAGTGAAAATGGGCGTTTGACAACCCCTAAAACGCTTTGGGGTGAAAGAATTTGCCATCTATGCGATTCTGAGCATGGAAGATGAAAATCACTTTCTCTTAGAATGCTCGGCACTTTCACTCACATTAGATCTCAGTTTCGAAATCTTTGTTCCGACACTAACCTTTCTAACCTCCTAGATCCCCAAAACTATAGCGAGCTAGGAACCCTCCTCTGTAAGCTTTTTGAGCATAGAAATAATATTTTAAAGAAAACCAAATAATCTCTATCTTCTTAAGGTTCGATAGACCAAAATTAGTCTGACATTAAAAATAATCATCATCATCATCATCATATAAATTTATAAAAATAAAACTATCTCACCTAATTTATTGTGTTACATTTATCCTAATTTTTTTACCCTATGTTGGAGACGAGAGAGTGGCATTTAAACCCACCCATGATCGTGGGAAAACCGGCTGTCAATTAAAAGAAAAGCATTTGGGATGTCGATTTGAGATGTTCTTTAGAGTTCTCCTTCCACACACAAACTAACCGAAGTTGGAACGATTACTTTCCAGAAGTTATGATACCATACTCTGCTTTTTCCATGGGAGGGTTGATTTTGACAAGTAAAAAACGCATATAGAATTTGCTTTTGCCAAGAGCATATCATTTCAGGGTTAGGTAAGAAAGATTAAATCATATAATCTCAATGAGAAATATGTTTATCATTAATTCGCTATCTTTCTAGAATCTAATCTAGAACATAATTTTAAAAAATTATTCATACTCCATCTGCAGCATATTTTACTTTCTTAGAAAACATGTTCAAGCTCAAAACATGTTGATTGAAAAATATTCCATGCCTACTTTCGCTCATGATCACAATTAAAATTATAAAGCACTAAGGGAATAAGAATAACATAAAAATATTCCATGCCTACTTTCGCTCATAATCAAAATTAAAAGTATAAAGCACTGAGGGAATAAGAATAACATAAGGGTTAACTACCTTTCATGATAGAGTTCAGTGTAAATTCATATGGGAGGGACCCAAATTACCAAAAAGAAAGAGAGCTTAGAACAAAATGTACCCGTGAGGCATTATATCTTATTTCGAGACCTAATATTGTTTTCATGACAGGCTGATGGCATTGAAAAGGAAAAAAAATATAAATAAAAAAATTAAAGAGATTTATACCAAAAAAGAATATATGATTAGAGAATTGGATTTTCATGCATTATTATATGCTCATGCTCTAGATCCGCGTCTCTTGTTTCTACGTGAAGTATAACACAACATCTTTTATTATTCTCTTTAGTTAGTTTAATAAATAAGTGTACTAATTTATATATTTTTATATATTTTTAAATAGAGTTTATTAGGTAGTTGGTATATGGTTAATTAATGTAAAAGGATCATCTTTATTAATTAAGGCTTTTTAGATAGTTGGCATTGATTAATGATAATATCATAAGTGAATCATAGGGAGTCAGTTGGTAGGCAATATCCTATCGCGTCTATTGATATTGGGAAATAAACTATGATACATAAATGATAAAATATATTGCCCTCTATTAAGGGGCCAATGGGGCTCAATTATGTTATATGTCAACACAAATATTTAGGGTATATTTTATTACATTTTGTGTAGAAGTGGTGGAGGGGAGGCTAAGGGAAAATCAGGGGACAAGGGAACGAGGTATTGAGTTTGATGGACAAGTGATACTCAATCAAAATGTAGGATGGTTGATGCGTGTGCTATATTGAAGGGTTTTCATGTTGCTCATGTGCTTGGTTAATTAATGGATCTTCAAATTGTTAATGGAATTAAGGTAATGAAGGATTATGATTTCTATCTTTTATGTGATTGTTATCAATTGGAAGTGTATTTTAGGTGCATGTTTCGTGTCCAGAAATCATGTATTTTTTATGCATTTTAATGTAGCTTTCCTCGAGTCCATCTGAATTTTTTTTCTCTAGATATTTTCTTTTGTGTGATCTTTAAAATTAACCCATCCACTAGAGAGCATCTAGGTTTGTGCATTGTGACCTTGTCCCTTTCTAATATTCCTAAAGAAAGCCTCATGTAATCCTTGGTTGACCCAATCTGCCCATTGTATAAAACACTAGTCTCCAATTCCTTCATGACTCTTATATTTTACAAAAACAAAAACAGTTTGTTTTTCTAAAGTTATTCTTCATTTTCACCATGTACCACATTGTTAAACTCTAGTAATCCTACCATAGGGACTCCACCTTTGAGCTAGAGAAGACAAATCCTAAAGAGGCAAAAAATGTTAGGTGTGGTGATAATGGCCTCCCTCTTAGTTGTCCATAAGCTATCATTGATTTTAGGAATTCAATCTCAAGATGCTAGTTTATGTGCTAACATAGAAGAACAAGCATCTCTAAGGTGATGAATATATTCTTAATCGTAGAAACATTGGTTTAGTAGGTTGAAAGATACAACTATTGGGTAGGAAACAATGCCTTATATAATCATCTACTTATTCTAATACAACTAGAAAAGGAGGATAGAAAACCTCCATTTTGTTTTAAATCCAATCATGATTGATTGACTAAGGAATATTTTAGACTTCTTATTACAAAAAATGGAAATTTTATGATCCTTGTTGATGAGATTCAGTGCTTCAATTTTCATCCAATCTCAAATAAGTTAAGAAGTTAGCTGTAGGGAGAGAAAAGATGAAAAAGGAAGAAAACTCAAGTAGACCTAGAAAAGGTAGAAGAAACATAACCACTCTTTTTGAAAATAATGTCAAAGGGTCTTCCAATGATGAAGAGTTACTAGATTTAAAGACAATAGAGGATAAAATATGAACTTTTAGATACAAAGGAGGTAGAGTGGAGGCTCAAAAGTAGATCCATATGGTTGGAAGATAGACATATTAACACTAAGTTCTTTCACAATTATGGAAATTTTGGGAAATGTGTATATAAAATTTGGTCAATTGGTCTTTCTAATGGGTCAAAGGAAAAATAATTAAAGAGATTGTAAAAGTTAAAAAGGTTCATTTTCAAGATCCAAAGTCTCCAAACATAGAAGAATTATGAAGGTGACAAGGACTTTCCTTATAAGTTTTGACCAAAGGGGGAATGCGAGCATAGAGGAAGAAGTTACCAAGGAGAAACCATCCACCCTGGAAGGATGAGGTAATTTGTGATTTCACACGAGCTCTATTCTAAGATCAACCAAATATCCTGATCTCCAACATGATTTAGCGATGGTATGCATTCTTTAATATATAATGATTTAATTGTAATGTACTCAAACCAACTTTAGTCACACTAACTCAAAGTTATGAGAACTCAGACACACAAAGAATAGGCTAGATAGAAAAATTGACTAGTTTGGTTAGAATTACAAAAACAAAACCCCCAAACACTTCTAGACCTTTCGAATTCATCAGGAGTGACTTCTAGGATCTGTTATAGGTTAAGGATATCCTACAACTATCCTAAAAAGACTCCTAACTTCAGCAATTGCACATTCTCTGGGTGCATCACACCTGGGTAGAATCATTTTTCTAAACCAAAAGCTTAAAAGCAATATCCCTAGGACTTATGTGGAACCCAATGGCTTCTTGTGAAGATATGGAAGTGGATGGCCTGCAAAATACCCCAACCAGCTATAAAAATTCTAATATTAACAATTTGGATCAACTGGATTAAGTTTGGAAACTAGAAAATAAGTGACTAGTTTCAAGACAACTTTACTAATTAAACTCCAAGCATTTCCAAATGGATCAATAGGGTCACGAATTTATGATATAGGGCTTGTAATGGGTTCATCAAAGCCTTAAAAACCTACAACAACTCACAGAATTCAATTTGGATACAAGGAAGATAGATTATTGCATTAATTCTGGAAATTAGCTAGACTTGACAACACAACGAGCATAGGGATGAAAATCCATTGAAGAGTAAGACAAATTTGCAGGATACGAAACAACTTGATATCATTAATTAGAAGAAGACTCCATATACATCACATCGTTGTAATTATAGCAAAAAATATCCATGATATCAGTAGCTTCATTCAATATCAGAGACAATTACTAAAATTTATAGAAAGATCACTAAATCCACTGGACCTCTTCAACACATGATAGAACATGAACTTGCTTGTTTGGAAGAGAATTGGAACTACAATTTTCCTTAGTGAGAAAGGATGAATTCCATACTCCTTGTGGTCTAGATAAATCCTCAACTAGAATGATGAACATAAGGGGCACATCTCCCAATCGGTGACTAGGGCACATCTCCCAAGTCTTGAGGAGCTTAGAGATCTCAATGCAAAACTCAAACTGGAAAAATATATGACTGGCTGTGCTCCTCCTTCCTTTATAAGTTGATTTGGATTCAAGATACAATGCATGTGGTCACTTTCCTCATCCAATGCGCCCTCACTGATTAATTTTGGACTTGCAACTTTATAGGCTTCTTTTTCCTTGCTTTCTTTCCTTTCTGCTTTGGTTTGCTTTTCCTGCTTTTGGAAACTCCTGCTTTTCCAGTGATTTCCCGCTTTTATGTTGCTTTATCCTTTTATGTGCTTTCCTCCTTTTACATTGCTTTCTATTTTTTTGTGCTTTCCTGATTTTATGTTGCCTTCCGTCTTTTTAGTTGATTTCTTGATTTTTTATGCTTTACTTCCAATTTATTTTTTTGGAAGACAGCTCATAGGGTCCACTAAATCTTCTATGTGCTCTCCTGGGCCACTAAGCATTTCCAATTCATAACAATATTAAATAATAACTAAATATTTACAATTTAAAAACTATATCACTTCTCCGAGTCTTAAATTAATTAAACTAAACAACTATGAACCAAAATTAATCCCTACAAATTTATTGACTTCACCTAGAACCCATGGGGATTGAATGGGTTAGGAAGATGACTATTAAGCCTCTAAAGTGGGTACATTATAGTCCTTCCCTCCCAAAATTGCTTGTCCTCAATAAAATGAAAACAAGGGTGATGGCGAACATGTGCTATGCCTCCAAAATGCCGCTACAAGACTGTCTCAAGAATCATTTGAATCTCTCCTCGATAATAGATGACCCCACTTATGACCTCATATTGTTCTTCTTGGATCAAATCATTCAATGGCCCACATACAAAATTGTGTTTAGAATACTTTACCACTAATTGAACTTCCCAATCAATTGAATCTTCTATTAATGGGAGAAATGTATATGCCACTACATTCTTTTCCTCTCCCTTGTATGCAAAATCAGAACTATGGGCACATCCCTCACTTACCCATTTGAAAATATGCTCAATATTTTTGTTTGATGGTCTATCAGGAGGAAGGTTCCCAAAAAACTTCTCATGCAACCTTCTTCCACCTCACTTATTGTCAATAGAAAGAGTCTTTTGAAGACCCACAAAACACCAAGCAGGTACATAGTGTGTCCATCCACCATAATAGTTCCCATGTAGGAAACTCATCCACTGCTCCCCATGGATAGACTTCTGGAAGTTTAGGCCTTGCGTTGAGTCTATCTTCTACAAGTTAAAAGAAAGTAGGCCATTTAGGATGAATGTCAAGAAACAAAAAATCCCATGGGTTTTGACACACCTTTAGTTCTATTAATATACACCGTGTGGATATTTTGATCATTCCTCATGGAGAAACCCAACCCTAGTGGGGATCGTATATGGATAAAAATTCCAAATGGGAATATATTATTCTTTATTATTGGTTCAATCACACAACCAACAATAGGGAAGAGCTAGTAGTAGTGGGTGTACTATTGAAAATATCCTAGAAGATTGGCATCAAACAAATGGTTGTATTTGAGGAATTATGGGTATGAGCTCAGTTGATCTTGGGTGGATTGATGATGTGGATATTTCTCATCAAGATTAGGTAAGAAAAGTAAAGGAAATTCTCTCGCGGATGAAACATACCACCATTCCCATCTCTTCAAGGAACTCAACTTGGACATTGATGAACTAGTGAAAAGGGTGATTGAGTCCAAAGGTAAGCTTATAGTGGACCACACTTTGGGAGGGATATCCTTACAAAGTGTGCATATTTTTCCATAGTCCCTTAACTCATGGAAATATGTTTGGATCTTATTTTCCATTTTGTAAAAGGACAATTTTTTTGGAAACTTCCTGTGATATTTTGTTGATTATATAGTGAACTGAAAGATGAAGATGAAGATGAACTTTTTAGATCAGTTTTATAACATACCCAATACCCTCATTATCCATTCAGGGTACAAGGTATAAAATTTTTCCTTTAACTTCGTACAAGTCACCTGAAAAAGAGGTAATGTATTAGCTTCATCAACAAGCTAATTACATTTTCATGCTATAACAAATCCAATCATTGAGGTTAAAGAAAATCTATTGCACCTATTCAAAGGACTTACTCTCATTATCAACATTTCACTTCATATATAAATTAAATAAAACAATGACAAGAAGTTAGTTACTTATAACATAAAATTTACCAACTCTTCATCATAGGACTCATTCTTCTAAATGTCTAGTAAATCATTTGAAGTTTAGTTACAACCAAATAACCTTAATTGGTCTTCACCACACACACACAAACACACACATATATATACACACTCACTAAATATTCAAACTTTCAATTAGATTAGATCCATTTAAGAATGGTTAATTACCTACTAATCTTCATACATAAAGATAGTACTAGACCATTTTCCTAGTTTTCGTCGTGTAACACGTACAAATGTGTATACAATGTATTGGAAGTGGCAACATACCCTTTAAATATATACAACAAAGTAGAATTGTAACGTCCCCAACCCTTAATCTGGACAGTAGGAGGGGACATTAACTAAACTAGGGCCTCCCAATTTCACCCCATAACCACAATTACAAATTTATACATCTAAAATGCATGTGCAGACATGGAAATAAAAACACACAGTGGAAATAAAATTGATCCACACACACATAACATGCAATTTATAGCCATAATTTCCACATGAATATAAATAAAATCAGTGCACATCAAATACATAAGAATACTTATCTTTAAACAAAGAAGATCCAAACAACTGGTTGTGTAAGAGCGATTTTTCACCCAACCATAGGCACTCTATCCATCATATACTCTTTCTGCTGAGAGGCCACCCCCAAGCTAGGATATGAGGCTACCAAGGAAAAGGGAATACCTATAGGATTCTATCTCTCATCCCAAAACCCATTATGCTCATTGTGCTTAGCCAAAATGCTCAACCAGAGCTCTATAGAGGTCTCACTAAGGCATCAAAACCATGGCACTCCTTCCAACTTCCAAATACAACACAAGAAAGGTATTTTCATTCACTGATCCACAGTTCCCCAAGAAATCCAACCCTTACAGTGATTACTAGTGTGTGCAGTAAGAGTCCAACATGTTGTATGCTAATGGAGAACCTCCTGCAACATCAATCCATGGCTTCTCAAGCATCCAAAAGTGGAATAAATAAATGGGGAAAGGTTCCTAGCTTTCCCAACCTCCATGCTCTCCTACAACTGTCTATTTTCCCTTCCAAAAGTGTAGCTCTGCCTCCAAATTTGAATTTCTGGGTTAAACACAGTCTAGTAATGGCCATGAACAACAATAGAAAAATCTACATAATGTAGGAAAACATGCATGAGAGACAGAGTGATCAAAAGAGTGTTGACTCCAAGGTTATGAGGTAAGGGTGAAAATACAACTGACATAGATTCTTACCATAGAATAAATAGGACTATTGACAACTGACATAACTGTCACAAACCCCATGCTTCAATAACTACATGAAGTGACTATTCCCACCAATATCACATGTGCATTCAATGATTGGGTTTGATAGTCAAGAGAAGGTAATTGGTTAATTTAAGGCACATGGAATATTTTGGGTGAGTTCTAAGGTTGAGACATGGCAGCATAGGATTGGGTTTCCCCATAGGCCCCCCTTCCTCTTCCCCACTGGTGGAATCATAGCCCCTCTAGTTCTCTTTACACATCCATCTTGGACCATTTTATTAATTTACATATATTTTGAATTGGCATAGTAAGCCAACCATATGGTCTAAATGAAAATATATACATCATGCATTCCTAGCCATTCACTAGGTGGGCCTCGGCCTTAAGCTCCACACTAGGAATCCATACTAGCATATTTACATAATTTTGGATAAATACATTCCAAGTCAAAATTGGGGGTATTACAATCCCCTCCCCCTTGGAATAACACCATCCTCAGTGTTTTCTCGAAATCAGAACAAAAATGGATATGCCTCTTTCATGGCATCCTCCAACTCCCGCGTAGCCTCATCGGGATTGAAGTGCTTCCATTGCACCTTTACCTATCTGATGGCTTGGTTCCAGAGCAATGTTACCTTCGTGTCTAGGATGCATAGTAGCTCAGTTTGGAATTCTCCCTTCGGTTCCACTTGAATCACATCCCAATCAATCACATGGTTAGGATCATGTACATATTTCTTAAGAAAAGAAGTATGAAAAACATTATGAGCTCTAGTATTAGCAAGAAATTCAATTCTATATGCAACTTGCCCTATTATTTCAAGCACTTCAAATGGCCCACAATATCTTGGAGATAGCTTGGCACAACTTCCAAGCTTCAAGGAACTCTTCCTTGGCCTCACTCTAAGGTAAACATGATCCACAAAATTGAATTCTCTATGCATCCTATTCTTATTTGCATATATTTTCTGCCTATCTTGGGTTACCTTTAAATTATGCCTAAATTTTTCAACCTCTTGTTCCATTTCTTTAAGCAATTATGGCCCAATTACAATTCTGTTCACTAGATTATCCCATGTCACTGGTGTCCTGCACTTTCTGCCATATAAGACTTCAAATGGACTCATGCCCAATGATGCTTACTGGCTATTGTTATATGCAAACTCTACCAAGTGTAGATAATCTTTCCACTTGGATGGTTTGTCCATCACATACATGTGAAGCTTGTATTCAAGAATCTGATTTACTCTTTTAGTTTGCCCATATGTTTGTGGATTATAGGTAGTGCTAAAATTCAGCTGTGTACCAAAGTCTGCAAAAATACTTTTCCAAAAATTTGAAGTAAATTTGGTATCTCTGTTTGAAATTATTTCATTAGTCAATCCATGCAATATGAAAATTTCCTTCATAAAAATATTTGCAATGGCATCTTCTTTATATCTGGATTTAACTGGAATAAAGTGTGTTGATTTTGACAATTTATCCACCGCAACCATGATAGAATCACGTTGTTTCACAGTCATTGGAAAACCTGCAATAAAATTCATGGAAATTATTTCCCATTTCCATTACAGAATTGGAAAATGATGCAACAAAACTGTTGGGTTTTGATGTTCAACTTTCACTTGCTAACACTTCATGCATTTAGATATATACCCAACAACATCATTTTTCATCTTTGACCAAAAATATTGCTTCTTGGCTGTAGCAATTGTTTTATGATATCCTAGGTGAGCAAAATATGTCATTTTATGGATTTCATCCATAACAATTCTTCTCAAGTCTGCCACATTTGGAATATAAATTATGTTTTTATTAATAACAAATCCATCCTCTTCCAAATGATACCCTTCATGCCTCTTTTCAAAATTCCACTGCTGTAATTTTTCTGTTGTTTGCAAATAAAAGTCATCTTCAGCAATAGAATTAATAATCTATTGTTTTAAATTTGATTGGCGAGTTGTAATGGCTACCACATGCATTTCATGCACCTTTTTGATGACTGCATCAACCACTTTATTCTCTTTTCCTTTTATGTGTTTGATTTCAAAATCAAACTCACATAAAAATTCCAGCCATCTAGCTTACTTGGCATTTAATGTTGGCTGCTCAAATAAAAATTTTAGACCACAATGGTCTATTCTCAATTCAAATTTTCTTCCTATTAGATAATGTCTCCACATTTTTAAAGCATGAACTATGGCTGCAAGTTCTAGATCATGTGTAGCACAATTATTTTCATTCTCCTTCAATTTTCTAGAATCATAACACACCACATGATTTTTTTGCATGAGAACTCCTCCAAGTCCTTGTTTGCATGGATCTATACACACCACAAATTCTTTTGTTGGGTTTGCAATTTTTAGAATTGGAGCACTTGTGAGAAGCTTCTTCAATAGTTGGAAGCTTTCTTCACATTTTTGGGTCCATTCAAATTTTGTTCCCTTATTTTGCGAAGAAGTGATTGGGTGTGTAACCTTGGAGAATCCTTCAATGAATATTCTATAGTACCCAACAAGACCCATAAAATATCTCACATCTGTGAAATTCCTTGGAGGTGGCCAATTCACGATGGCTTCATTTTTTTCCGGATCCATTGATATTCCTTCTTCTAAGATAATGTGACCCAAGTAATGAATTTTGTTTCTATAAAAGTCACATTTGTTTAGATTTTCATACAACTTATGCTCCCTTAACAGTTGCAAAGCCATTAGATCAAATGTTCCCCATGCTCCTCTTCATTCTTAGAGTAAACAAGAATTTCATCTAGGAAAACAAGAACAAACTTGTCCAACTATTTGTGGAAAATGCTATTCATGAGACACATGAAGGTAGCTGGTGCATTAGTGAGACCAAATGGCACCACTACAGATTCATAGTGTCCATACCTTGTTCTAAAGGTTGTCTTGTGGATATATTCTTCCTTAATCCTTACTTGATGGTAACTAGACCTCAAGTCTATTTTTGAAAATACTTTTGCCCCTCTGATTTGATAAAAATATAATCAATTCGAGGTAATGGGTACTTGTTCTTCATTATCACTTTATTCAACTTCCTATAATCAATGCATAACCTGAGTGTACCATCCTTCTTTTTCACAAATAGCACTAGTGCTCCCCATGGAGACACACTTGGCCTTATGCATTTTTTTTCCAATAATTCTTGCAATTGCATTTTCAGCTCCAATAATTCTGGTGTGCTCATTCTGTAAGGTGTCTTAGACACTAGTGGAGCTCCTGGCACAAGATCAATTGTGAATTCAATGTCCCTCTTGGGAGGTAGTCCTGGAACTTCCTCGAGAAACACATCCTTGAGTTCGTGTAGCACATGATAGTCCTCCAATTTTTGGATTTCATTATCGAATTTTTCCAATATATGGGCCGCATACAATTGAAAACCTTTCCTACAAAACTTCTTCAGCTGCATGGTTGAAATATTCCTGACATAAATTTTCCTTGGAATTCCTTTCACAACCCTTGGGTTTCCTTCATCATCAATGCACTCAAAAATCTTGTTGTAGCAGTCTAGTTTAACTCTATGCACTTCCAACCAGTCCATTACAATGAGATTGTCATATGAACCAAGTGGTAAAATATTCAAATCTACACAAGTGGACAGTCCACCCATTTTTAACGGACATTTATCCACCATCTCACCAACTTTTCTCTTGGTTCTTGTGGCTAGTTGAACCAACCATGATTTATTATGATTGGTTTTATTAAAAGCACAAATCTCAACAGTGTTAGGACTAATATAACTGTGAGTAGATCTAGGGTTAATCAGAATAGAAATAGATTGTTTATCACTCTTACCTTCAATCTCAACCACAGTTGATTGATGATCTGCTTGGAAGTATTCTAGTGCTGCATAAATCCCAGGGACAATCCTTGCCACTTGACCCATAGTTTCAGCCTCTTGAATGTTGTGAATTTGCTTTACACTCCCATTCTGATGTGGACAATTTCTAAGCAAATGGTCCTCTCCACATCCCCAACATTGAAGTGGTTCTCTTGGATTTTCTCCCATCATCTTAGTTGGCTTTGTCACAACTTGTGGTGGTTTCCTAGGCTGATTTCTGAAGTAAGGAGGCTTGAACCCCTTCTTCTTTTGCTCAAACTTCTCATTCTATTTTTCCTTCCATGCCTTATGGAAATATGGATTGGTTTTGGCTTGATCATAACAATACTTAGCCTTTCTTATGGTCTCATCTAGAGTTTGAGGCTCATCAAAATCAATTCTATCTTTGTAGGATTGAGGAAACCCACTTAGAAAACATTGAATTTTGAATTTATCATCTCTGATATACTTGACATATCTAAACAAATCCAAAAAATTATTTGCATATTCCTCCATAGTCATTTGTTCCAAATTCAACTCATGGAATTCTTTAATTTTTCCATCATGGTACCTATTAGAGAGGTACTTTTGCTTGAAGTGTTTCTTTAATTGCTTCCACACTATCTTCCTTTCATTGATATTTTTCACTTGCCTAAGGTGACCCCACCATATAGATTCTCTTCCATTCAGATTGAAGATAGCCACTCTTTCCTTCATATTTCCAGAGTAATCTTGGACTTGCAAATACTTCCTCATCCCAAGAAGCCCAAGCCTCATCTTCTTGGGCCAGATTTTATCTCACCATCAAATGTAGGAGGTTTGGCCTTCCTAAATTATTCATGTGAGTTGTTATTTGAATATCTCTTCCTCTTCTTCCAATGAGATGCAGATCTTGATCCTTCAGTGGAATCCTTAGAGTAAGATGACTCACTAGAAGAGATTTTTGGAGTATATGACATATCTCTAGAAATCATTTTTGAACTATGGGACCTCTTGTGAGAATTACTTCTTCAGCTTCTCCCACTCTTCTCCTAATTTTTTGAGTGATTTCTAGTGTTAATATTCCTCTGAATGTCTGTCAGACTCTGAAGCATAGATGCATTTAGCTGATTTTTCTCTTCTTGATCTCTAAGTAGCCTCTCATTGTCTGCTCTATAACTCTGTAGCTCCACCCTTAAGCTCCTCGTGGTTTTTGCAATGTCTGTGGGAGTCACTTGGTTTCTCCTACCATTGGATTCTATCTCTTCATTCTCAATCCGTATATTTTCTCCCATTGCATCTGTCTCAACTTCATAAGGATCCTGTGCATCATCCATGATGATGACCCTCTTGGCCCAACCAAGATCAGAGGTTTCTCAACTGCACTATACTCACTATTTACCCTTTAACAGTCACTAATATGGTTTTGAATCTGCAAAAGTGTTCATATAAATACATATGTTATATTTATTACAAGATAAAAATTAATTTTCATGTATTCTAGAAATCACCCATATTGACATTTTTTGTCAATTATGGATATAGGCACTTTTATGATGAGATTACAGAAACGTATGAATCTCCAATTCATAACTTGACCCTATAAAAATTTTCCCCTTTGGACAAGCTTTCTAACGACTATAAGCATGCTCAATTCTGATTCCCGAGGACAAAGTTACAGTCCCTGGAAATTGTCAATTTGGCCCAAATTCAACTGTTTTCCTGTAGGTTCATTTAACCGAATATTCCAACTTCGGGCACGTGTAGATGATCACCTATGTAGAAATAGAACAATTTCTTTGTTGGATTAGATAATACATACAACCAGGATTACTCAACAATTTTTGGTTCTTTGATTTGATGCTCCAATCACTTGCTATAAACTTCTAGAACTAACTACTTTTGTATTTTTCCACTTCTGCCAGACTTAGAAAAATTATGTAGTCCTGTAGCATCCACCCTCATAGTCCAAAATATGACCAATTTTATGCTTCTCTAATGGCCGCTACAAAACTCCAATTCCAACTTTGTTGATTACAAAAAAGAAAAATGGGGGTCAAGGAGTCTTTCTTGCAGGGCAGGTCTATGGCATTGCTCTTGTTTTTTTGTAAATAATTCAATTTCGCGCAATCTGGCGGATAAGAAAATATTATTTTCGGCTGATGTGGAAAGGGTGTCGACGCGGCCTGACACGTCCCTGTCAATGTGTAATATATGTCTACATGTCACCCTCTGATACGACCATGTCACCTTCCGCCCGCCACCAAGTCACCACGTTGCCATACTATCCAACCTTGAGCAGGAGTGCATCAGTGGTTTTCCCCTTTACCACAAGGGGTAGCACGCCCCCATGAATCTGGTTTGGAAAACATTTCTTGGGGAGGTGCGTTCAATCAAAATGTGACATGTGCCCCAATTGGTTTTGGGCACAACGCACCCCTCACCTCAAATTAACCATCGGTCACTTTATCAGTGTGTGATGATTTTTGGACGTCAATATCCCATAAGATACGATGGCCAGATATCTTCCCACCCACTATTATATCCTGTACATGTTCTCAAGGCACTGTGATCCATGATCGTTGATCTGCCTTAGTGCTCGATGGTCAGATCTTCATCCTCCCCGATCTTCACCCTACACAACCTTCTATGCATGGGTCTGATGTGGCTGATCCATATCATACCTCTGGCTCACGTGGATCTTCCATGTCACTGTAACGTCCCCTTCCATCATGAAGCAATGCAAGGAAGGAAATGTTAACCAATCTTACCGGGCTTCTTGACAATCTCAGCCCCATTCAGATTACTAAGAAATGCATGGTTAAATAAAACTTGTGCATACATATTCATATTCAACAAGCACAACGGAATTAAACACTATAGATGTACATAGTTCATCATGCATTCAGCATATAAACAATAGTCATTAATTAAGACCTTACCGAACATAGGATTAACACAACTCATTTAATAAACATAGCGGAATAACCATAATAACATACAAGCAGAAGGAGATGCATCAACCTATTTCTTCTAGGCAGAATGATGAAACGGTCATACAATAATCCATCCCATTCTCATGCTATGCACAGGCATCATGCCAACTAACTTAAGATAATCATTTCATCCAAGTAACATGAGCAATTTAACATACACAATTAACACATTGTTGAACACATAATGCAAATAAATTAATCCACAGAGAATACTTATCTTGAAATGCAAACGTCCAAACAACTGGCTACGCGAGAGCAATGCTCCACCAAACCATAGATCTCTGTCCAGCCTGTATTCTTTCAGCTGAGAGATCACCCCCGAACTGGGATGTCTATCCACTAAGGAGGAACTAGACAGGCTCACTCACAGCCATGGGTTCGCTCAAACGGTCATGCTAAGCCAACACATAGTTGGGTTTATCAAGCATACAAAAGGAAAAGGATGAGGATGCTAAGCAAGTGAGCTCAACCACAGAGCTACAGACATCTCAAGCTAAACTCAAGCAATCCAATCCTCTGTTCAAACATCCACATTTGGATTTTCTCCCATTTTTGTCAACAAATAACTTAATCCCGTCACTGGATTTCTGGGCTATAAAAACTGGGTTTTCCAATGGATTTCAGGGTAGCTAATGCTCTCAAATTCGCCCCAAGTTTCATACCTATGGATCCCCCATTGTATTTCACTATCAAATACCAATTCTGGGTGTTTATGGCTCTTCCAAACGTGGGTTCTTGCAAAGTTGCGATTTCTGGTTTTTCTCCCTGCTGGCAATTCGGTTTTGGATGGAAAATGATGCTGGTAACTTGCACAATGGAATGGGAATGAGGAAGAAGCAATCCCCATGAGGTAGAGTGACTTGTGGTACAAGAAAACAGAGCCCATACTCTGCCATACGAATTTTCTAGGTTGTTCATGCTCCATTGAAGCCATGGACTAAAATCTTCAACCACTTCCTTACAACAGAATTAAATGTCAGCAAGGAAGGTCAAATGGGTTCTCAAGGTGACATATGGTAGCCTATGGTTCAATCCCGCAGCCCCCTCACCACTCCCTAGTAGATACACATGGCCCCTTCTCATTCGTTGCCTCCATAGCCAGTTTTGATATTTTATTGCATGATATTTATTTACATCATTTTTACAATGTTCCATGGCTAAATAACACATGGATAACATAATTTCTAATACTCGCCTTTTAAATAAAATTCGGGCTTCCACTAGAGGGGCCTTGGCCTTGAGCTCCATGCTAGGAAAACATACATCACATGTGTACAATATTTATATTAAAAGCTAATATATCCTAAGGGTCAAAATGGGGTATTACAGTCACCCATCCATGTGGCGCAGGTGGGGCCCATTTACAATTTTTCCTAAAAAGTTAAAATCTCGGAATTACATAAAATTTTAATTTGTCAATAAGGGGATTGTTACCAAATTGACTATGGCCCCTTGTTTATCACATAATAGAACTCAACATTAACAACACTTTCATCAGCAACCTCATAATTTTTCCTGTAACTGTGCATTTTCGGCCCGTAAAACTCTAGTATTGCAATAAAAGATTTGATACCACTCCGTAACGTCCCTAACCCTCAATCTGGCCATTAAGAGGGGACATTAAATAAACCAGGGCCTCTCAATTTCGCCCCATAACCACAATTACAAATTTATATAGCTAAAATGCATGTGCAGACATGGAAATAAAAACACACAACGGAAATAAAATTGATCTACACACACATAACATGCAATTTACAGGCATAATTGCCACATGAATACAAATAAAATCAGTGCACATCAAATACATAAGAATTCTTATCTTTAAACAAAGAAGATCCAAGCAACTGGTTGTGTAAGAGTGATTTTCCACCCAGCCACAGGCACTCTATCTAGCATATACTCTTTCTATTAAGAGGCCACCCCCAAGCAAGGATATGAGGCCACCAGGGAAAAGGGAACACCTGCAGACTTCTATCTCTCATCCCACAACCCATTCTGCTCATTGTGCTTAGCCAAAAATCTCAACCAGAGCTCTACAAGGGTCTCACTAAGCCATCAAAGCCATGGCACTCCTTCCAACTTCCCCACAAAACACAAGGAAGGAATTCCCCTTCACTGATCCATAGTTTCCTAAGGAAATCCAACCCTCATAGTGCTTAGTAGTGTGTGCAGTAAGAGTTCAACCTATTGTATGCTAATGTAGAAACTCCTACAACATGAATCCATGGATTCTCAAGCATCCAAAAGTGTCAGAACTCAATGGGTAAAGGTTACTAGCTTCCCCAAACTCCAAAAGTGTAGCTCTATCTCCAAATTCAAACTTATAGGTTAAACACAGTTTAGTAATGGTCATGAACAACAATGGAAAACTCTACGTAGTGTAGGAAAGCATGCATGAGAGAGGGAGTGATCAAAAGAGTGTTGAATCCAAGGATATGAGGTAAGGATGAAAAGACAACTGACATAGCTTCTGACAATAGAAGAAATAGGACAGCTAACAATTGACATAACTATCACAACCCCCATGTTTCAATGACTACATGAAGTGAATTTTCCCACCAACCTCAAATGTGCATTCAATGATTGGGATTAATAGTCAAGGGAAGGTAACTGATTCATTTAAGGCACATGGAAAATTTTGGCTGAGTTCTGAGGTTGACACATGGAAGCATAGTATTTGGTTTCCCCATAAGCCCCCGTTCCTCTTCCCCACTGGTGGAATCATAGCCCCTCTAGTGGTCTTTACACAACCATCTTGGACCATTTTAGTAATTTTCAACATAATATTTACATATATTTCAAACTGGCATAGTAATCCAACGATATGGTCCAAATAAAAATATATACATCATACATGCCTAGCCATTCACAAGTTGGGCCTTGGCCTTGTGCTCCACACTAGGAATCCATATTAGCATATTTACATCATTTACATAATTTTGGATAAATACATTCCAAGTCAAAATTGGGGGTATTACAAGAATCAATCCAACATATTACTTGTGTGTTTTTCTTTAGCTATTTGTCTTAATCCAACATTGTATCTAAACCTGAAGACTCATTATATTATATGTCTCACTAACATTCTTTCAATCATTCAATTATACATGCAAACTAACATAATTATTTTGTTAACAACATGTATCATTCATATTGTGTTTCACTCACATTAATATATAGGTGGCTTAACCTACATGCAGATGTGTATTATAACTTAGCATATCGACTAAACAAGAATCATGGTTAACCATTCTGATTATATGACATAAAAGGAATACTCATGTCATCTATATCATATAGAATGAGTTATAACAATATAAGTTTATCATATGAAAGCATAAAGATGGTTTTATAAGATGGTGAAAGCTATATTTTAGTGACTTAATAATTTACTTACTTAAACATTCTTATAAGCATATAACATTTCTTCCATTTATTTCATTTACAAATGATTATATCATAACAATTTTGTGCATATCTAAGATACCACATTAATGAACAAATGACAACAACAATAATTATCTTGAATGAAGATCCCAATGACTGAATGTGTGGCAGCAACATTCCACCCAATTGTAGGCACTCTGTATCCCCTATGATCTTTCAGTAGTGAAGCCACCCCCGAGCAAAGAAAGGTATCTACTATGACAAATAGTTTATTACAAGGAAATTATGCATAAAAATTTGTCAAAATAGCTTTAATGTTAAGCTAACAATCGATATATAAAAGGCTCAGTTATTAATCAACTTATAACAAAAAAAATTGGCTTTCCACCAAAGAACTTGAATTTCAATAACTAGATTAATTAAGAGAGCTCGATTCGTAAATGGTAAGGTTTCACTTTCTATCAGCATAACTCAAAACTTGACCTTTAAAATTTATAGCTTGGGTTTTAATTACAAATCTCAACCTCTTAATATTAAGGTTTGGTTCTTTGATAACATAACAAAAAAACTCGTATCTTAATTAATAGGTACCATTTCTTATGTTACTCTCATAAAGTTTGGTCTCTTCAAACATATGTTTTAATAACAAATAAAATGGGTAAGTTCTTTCAGTAAGACTTTCCTTTCACCTTTAAGAGAAAATGTAACCCTGGACTATAGTATTAAGGGTAGGCTTTCTTTATAGAAAAATTCCATTCAATTCTCTAAGAGCACAACTACATAATCCAAGAGTTTTTGCACATCATACATAAAATTACAGCGTCTCTTTTGTTGTGGAAACATAATAACAATTACAATGTATACTATATGTAAAACAAACAGGGTCTTCTACGAGAATCCCACTCGTTCTTTACCCTAGTAACATAATGCGTTAAGTTAAGTTGGCTCTTTGTGAGAAACCGCTCCTCCTCCCACTGTTATACAACATTACACATCCATAAGAATGTAGTAGTACTCAAATCGATGGAATCCACCCACATTATGAGGTCATCCCCCCCCCCTTCTCAACGCAAAACTAAATGACTTTCATAACCGAATAAGGATAATAATGATAAAAAGAGAATATACCCATAACGCAAAGGTATATATCCATGGAAAATACCTTAATCATGGAACTCAACTCTCACTTAGCTTGGACCCTTGGAACATACCTTTTCTCTCCAAACGAGAGGAATTCAGTTCAAGGAGTTCTAACCGCCATGGTTTCCCAAGCGTTTCCTTTATAAACTAATAATTATACTAATACCCATTATTAAATTCAAGCTTAAAACCATTAAATCACTAGCAAAACTCTAAGAAATTATTAATTATTTAATCACTTAGTTTAGCTAACCGTTAATTTATAACATCCTTATTAATATCCAAGCAAATTCATCATCTAACCACATAAGAATAATTATGTGTTTATCATAATAACACTTAGACACAATAGGATGCGCTCGCATTATTAACCATTAAATCTCATTTTAAGTTTGTTTTAGAGGTTCGATTAATGATTATAAGCTAAGAATACTCCATTCTTATTCCCATGCGAGTGGTACGTTGTCTCACAACACTCATAGCCTAGAAGTGAAAGCTCAGCCATGCCTAGTGACTTGGGCTAATAAGCGATCATTCACAACTCACTTCCTTTTCACACCTGAAGGTACTATGATGACACTTAATAATAATAGGATTCACTAGCCTTCAACTTCCCCCCTAGTGGATACCATTGCCCCTCATTTAATTGCTTTGCACATTCAATATCTTAGGTCCACTTTTCATTAATTTTTCATTGCATTTAAAATCTTACATTAGCATGCTTTAACTAATGCATGGTTTGGGTTTTGAAATCATAACAAGATTACAACATTCATTGGTATGGAATTGGCATTGAGCTCCTCGCCATGAACTAGTATAGAATTACATATTTACATCTTTATATTTAAATTATAACAAGGTAGGGGTTAAGAGGGATATTACATCCTCTCCCCCTTAAAGTAACATCATTCTCAGTGTTCCCAATCTTTTACAACTTCCATATTTGCTTTCAACTTGCAATCACTTGTATACAATAATAACTCTTTTCACAAAATAGTAGTTCTTCATAATTCCATGGATTTCTAAGACGTTCTTCATAATTCCATGGATTTCTAAGACAACTACATGTTCAGTAGCTCTTTCAAATGTCTTTAACAGTTTTTGTATTCAGTCATACCTGTGATTTTAAACCATTACAACGTTTTTCATAAAACATCTACATATGCATGGTTATATAAAATCAAAAGGTAAGGCAATATAATTAATTTGATTTTGAAATTAGCATTGGGTGAATTCATTTTCATCTTGGTCCCTGCCTTCCAACAATAATATATGTATGGTTGGATTTACTTTTAAATCTTGTATTTCCACCTCAATAAGTTAGTCTATAATTGCATTCATTTCATCTTACAAAGTATCTGCAACTTACTTTTCTTCATTGTAATTTATATGCATAATTTAAAATCAAAAGTAGAATACCCTTGTAATCCTTGTCACGGTACATAAAATGTTATTTAAAGCAATATTCAAACACATACCTCCTATATGGAAATGATATTCCAAAGTATTTCTTGGCTGGCATTTTTAACTTCTTTCACAAGTTCTGTTATACATACATGAGGGTCATCTCCTAACAAAACCACCATTTCATGTGCAGGCCTCGTCAAGATGTATATACTTAATTCATCCAAGATGAGGATGATACCCTTCATTGGATTTTTATAGCCCTTGGGCGTATCTCCTATCTCTATTATGTACACCAACTACAAAATTGTCGATACTTCAAGTACCTCTCATTGCACCGAGCAGTGGAACAAAATATGGCACGAGGACGATACCATTCATCATCCTTTTACAACATTCAAGCGTATCTCCTATGTTTATTTTGTACACCAGCTACAAAATAGTCGGTACTTTATTATCATTAGTATATATCAATTTGTTTGTCTTCAAATTTAAGAGCGAGTCTTCCTTTCAGTTCTAGGAAGATAACCTATTATGTACACCAGCTACAGAATACTTGATACTTCAACTACCTCTCGGTACTACCAAGTACTGGACTTCAACAACCATTTGCTGAAGCAATTCACACCCAATGAATAATAACATAAAACATATTATGTTTTCTTCCCTTGAACCAGACTGGGCTTCTTAGTTTAT
Organism: Larix kaempferi; assembly: GCA_027924585.1. NCBI lineage: Eukaryota > Viridiplantae > Streptophyta > Pinopsida > Pinales > Pinaceae > Larix > Larix kaempferi. The sequence goes on along the minus strand of BSBM01001606.1, from coordinate 3,762,663 downwards.
TTTATAATTTACTTCCTTGAATTCAATTAACATTAGTTAAGGTTTTATCTTATTATCTTATTATTGATTTTCTTTTACATCCATTTCCCCGTTCTTAATCATGTTTACTTATTAAGTCTTTGTTCTCTAATAAGCTCAGTCTCTTTTTACATGCACTGCTTCAAACATAGTCAGTCATAAATAACATATAATCAATATTTTTTCCAAATTTCTATCCATTCCTCATCTTGAGTATCTTGACACTACCGGCAATCATGATCCCACTTGCCCAACTACATCACTAGTGTGTGCATCCTTTCTTGGGCTACTTGTCCTCAGAATTTGATCATTATTGCAACATTCTAAGCATTATATTTCATATGCATTTTTGCACTAATAACTTACATACCAATACATTTTCAAATTTACAAGCTCATTCTTCTCATTCATTTTCAAGTACATATGTTTAACATCAAAATGACATATCACGTACTTGTACAATAGTTATTGATTTCACACTTTCGATATTACTAGCATCTTGCAAAATGTATGTAAAGCATTTTAGTAAAAATTTCAATTTTGTTCATTTACTCCTACCAGTTTTTATGGAATCCTATGATCATCATAGATATGCCATCTACACAATGTATCAGATCTATATAATATATCCACACATAATCTAAATGCTTTCAATGGTGTTGTAATTACTTTTAAAAATCACAATTTCTAAGCTTAGAACCACAGGGGCTTCACTCAATAAACCGTTATCATAGCACGTTCGTTCGTGGCATATGAAACAATACCCCTAATTTCACTAAATATTGGAAAATACCTTCCAAAAACATTTTTTTAAACCGCCTCCCAATATGCCTTCCCAATTTTAAAAAACCCCTATTTTCACTAGATATTGTATGTATCAATTTTTCATTAACATTTTTTATACCTCTTTATATTTCTACCTAGTATATTGATATGATGCCCCCCTTATGACCCCACATGCATTCTACAATGCACCTTGCTTCTTTCGATGTATATTGTGGATGCACATTACTTCACCCACAATACAATTACTCAACCACATATCATTATGATTTGCAAAATCTAATGGTCTAATGAAGAGATAGGAGATGACTTCTTGTATGTCACTAGAGCCAATGCACATAGTACAACATTTAGATTGCATGTTGCAGTTCCCCAATCACTGACTAAGCCTGTTGTGGGCTAGGTATCCAAGCCCCCAGGGCCTATAACAAGCTCTAGGAGGCTGACTAAACCTCCCAAGGCCTGTAATAGGGACGAGTGGTTGGGTATTCAAACCCCCAAGGCCTATCGAGGGCCTATAATTGGCCCTGGAGGCTTAGAGCCTCCCAAGGCTATTGGTAACAACTGGCTGAGTGCTATTGGTAACAAGTGGCTGTCAATGACCACTATCTCTCAACTATGATCAACTGGAAACCCACTTCACCATGAAACCCCTGGCCTCAGGCATGCCTCAAGACGTGATTTCCCCACGTACTGGTAAGCCCGAGCCTTGCCTCAACCCATTTTCTCATCTGGCCGTGATCCCGCCATCTCCATTTGGCGGATATTTGTCAACCCACCCATATAAAAAAGACCGCAAAGTATTTTTGTATTGTTACACTAAATAAAAAAAACCTTTGCCCCTTAATATATAAGCAATATAATTTTTAGGTTTTCATGAATATTTAATATCGCAATATGAATGAACGTGGTATTATATTGCCTTCTAGTGAATCCCCCATGCTTAGAACCTCTTATAGGTATACAAGTAGAAATTTTAAAATCCATCTTATCTTCCATTATTCTCCATTGAGTCATCCATGTTCTAGATGTAATGTATTACTACTCATTTTATCATGATCAAAACCTTTCTGCAATATTTTAGCTACTTATTTAAAAAAATGACCATTAGCATACTTGAGTTACCTTGAACATCTAAGGAATCTTATCATCACTTTTTATTAACTTTACTATCTAACAGGTATTGCTCTTTCTCCATACTTAGGCATAAGGCCATGTGTTTTCCCCTTTTCCTCTTATACTCACATAAAAACAAGTATATTAGTTTTTATCTTAAATTTGCATTCAACTTCTACTTACACAAGCACATAACCATGCATCACTTTACAATAATCATTCTATGATATTTCATTGGTATTGCAAGTATTAATGCTTAATAAATTCATGATCCATGTCTATGCAATATAAATCCGATAGCAGCAAGAAATGAAATATAGCATTAACAACAATAAAGTTTTCTTGTAAATAAATTGAGTAAGTGAGATAGAACATTACTTTACTACTTGCGTTCACTACAAGTAGATAAGGTTACTGTACAAGTTCATAAAGTTTTCTTTATTTTCTACAATTAATCTCATAAAGCTGCAAAGTGTTGTAGCATTGCTCTGATACCATTTGAAACATATCCAATACCCTCATTATCCATTCGATGTATGGGATATAAAATTTTTCTTTAAACTTCAAACAAGATACCCAAAAAAGAGGTAATGTATTAACTTCATCAACAAACTAATTACATTTTCATACTATAACAAATCCAATCACTAAGGCTAAATAAAAGCTATTGCACCTATTTAAATAAAACATTGCCAAGAAGTTAATTACTTATAACATAAAATTTACCAACTCTTCATAATAGGGCTCATTCTCCTAAACGTCTAGTAAATCATTTGAATTTTACTTACAACCAAATAACCTTAATTGGTCTTCACACACACATTAATGAAATAATCACTAAATATTCAAACTTTCCATTACATCCATCTAAAAATTGTTAATTACATACATCCATAAAGATAATACTAAACCATGTTCCTGGTTTTTGTCATATAACACATGTACGAATGTGGAAACAATGTATTGAAAATGGCAACATACCATTTAAATATATACATCAAAGTAGAATCAATCTAAGATATTACTTGTGTGCTTTCCTTAAGTTATTTGTCTTAATCCAACATTGTATCTAAAACAACATTGTATCTAAACATGAAGACTAGTTATATTAGATGTCTCGCTAGCATTCTTTTAATCAGTCAATTATACATGCAAACTAACATAATTATTTTGTTAACGACATGTATCATTCATATTATGTTTCACTCACATTAATATATAGCCAGCTTAACCTCCATGCAGATGTTTATTCTAACTTCGTAAATTGACTAATCAGGAATCCAGGTTAAGCATTCCGATTATAATAGACTAAATAGGAATCCTGGTTAACCATTCCGATTATATGATATAAAATGAATATTCATCATCTATATCGCATAGAATGAGTCATAACAATATAAGTTCATCATATGAAAACATAAAGATTGTTTTGTGAGATCATGAAAGCTATGAAAGCTATACTGTAGTAACTTAATAATTTACTTACTTTAACATTCTTATAAGCATATAACATCTTTTGCATTTATTTCATTTATAAATGATTATATCATAACAATATTTCATGTTTATTTAAAATAATACATTAACACATTAATGAATAAATGATAACAATAATACTTATATTCAAGATCTCTGTGACTAAATGTGTGGCAGAAATGTTCCACCCAACCATAAATGTTCTATACTGCCTATACATACTCTTTCAACAGTGAAACCACCCCCGAGCAGGAAAAAGTATCCACTAGAACAAAGAGTTTATTTTAAATAAATTATACATAAGAATTTCTCAACAAAGCTCGGATGTTGGATGTTGAGCTCACAATTGATATAGAAAAGGTTTAGTTATTAATCAACTTATAATCACAATCTTGGTTCTCCACCAAAGAACTCGAATTTCAATAACTAGATTAATTAAGAGATCTCGATTATTAAGTGGTAAGATTCGGCTTTCTATCATCATAACTCCAAACACGACCTTTAAATTTTTTACTCGGTTTTTAATTACAAAGCTAAACCTTTTAATATTAAGGTTTAGTCCTTTGATAACATAACAAAGAACTTGGCTTTTTTTAATTAATAAGGACCGTTTCTCATGTTACCCTCATAAAGTTTGGTATCTTCAAACATATGCTTTAATAACAAATAAAATGGGTCAGTTCTTTTGGTAAGACTTCACCTTTAAGAGAATACGTAACCCTAGACTTTAGTATTAAGGGTAGGGTTTCTTTATAGAAACAATTTTCAGAGAGAACAACTACATAATCCAAGAGTTTTCGCACATCATACATAAAATTACAGTCTCTTTTGCTATGGAAATATAATAACAATTACAATGTAGAGTATATGTAAAACAGATAGGGTCTTCTATGAGAAGCCTGCTCTTTCTTTATCATAGTAACACAATATATTAAGTTAAGTTGGATCTTTGTGAGAAACCGCTCCTCCTCCCACGGTTAGACAACAATACACATCCATAAGAATGTAGCAATACTCAAAGGGGTGGAATCGGTTTACATTACGAGGCCATCCTCTCCCTTTTCTCAATGCAAAACTAAATGACTTTTATAATCGAATAAGGATATTAATGATAATAAGATAGATAGAAGCTAAGCTTCAAGTCCTTATCTTATATATAATAAATTGAAATAATTTTAAATGTGTTATGTATATAGTAACTTTAACATGGATATGGTTCACATGAATTTGTTTTTATGGTTGAAGTGCCTTACATTAGCTATATTAAATTGAAGTAATTTTAAATGTGTTATGTACATAGTAACTTTAACATGGGTACATGGTTCGCATGGCTTTGTTTTTATTGTTGAAGTAACATTATTTATGCTTGTATGTATGGCAAAATGATTGATGTTCAATGTCACATAATCTAAATGTTTGCATGTTTATTAGAAATTGATAGAATCCCACAAATGAGTTGATTACTAGCATTCAAGAAAACCAACCCTCATAAGAAAGGAAGAATGTTGTTGAATATGGGTAGAATATCATCACAATCTATGCAATTGCAATGTAAAATCTATTGAAAAGTATTTCAAAACCTATTGAAGAGTATTTTGAAATTTGTAGCTTTTTAAAGTCATTAAAATAAATATTAATTAGATTATTGAATTAGTTATGTATCATCATTACTTGTTTCTTGTCATGTATAAGCTATGTGTATATGCACATCATAGTTTTAGTTAAAAAATGTAACTATAAAAATCAATTAAACTACACAACACAAAAACATTTTAAAGAAAGAAACTATATTTCATAGAAACATTTTGAAGAGACTATTTTAGAAAAAAAAATATTTCACATTCTAAAAGTCATATAATAACATAAAGCTTTGTCTAAATAAGCCACCTCAAATTTGTTGTTCATGCTCAAAAACACTCCTTTAAAATAGGGATTGAGGAACCTTCCCACATATTAGTGAAAGGAAATAGATCTCAAACCTCAACACTCAACACTACTATGGATGTAGTTGCGCTTACTCCAACAAATGGTCATAATTATCGATCTGAGTCTAAAAATTCTACATATTTAATTAAGGTATGGTACATATTTATGCATTTACACTATGGTACATTGTGAATGAAAAAAGTAAAATATGGTACATATTTATACATTTACATAATGATGCATAGTGAATGGAAAAAATATTATCTTTATAATCTATTTAATTATAAATTTGTGTATAATTATAATAATGATAATAATGCTTATACTTTCAAAAAATCAAGAAATATTTTTTATATCACCAATTTTATACTTTTATATTGTATACTTTTATATTGTAGAAATGAAAAAAGCAAAGTTATTGTGACTTTTAACAACAAGATGAAAAATAGTTGAAATATGAAACCATTTAAATTTATCTTTTCGATAATAATAAATAAAAGCTAAATTAGAACATTATCTTTATTTTAATTTTTTTTTCAAAAATTTCATAAATAAATTTTAGATGATTTTACAAATTAAATTAACCCTCACCCACCATTCTTTTTAAAATAATTGATACTATTCATCTCATATATTAAAAAAAACACATAATACTATTCTTTAAAGTGCATGGCAGTGATTATTATGGTGGATCGTAGAGATGAAACCTTTAGAGGTAGCTGTGGAACCGTTTCTTGACTAAAAAGTGACACATAACATGTAATTAGTCTATCTTGCCTCGTGTTCATGTTCACTATGAACATAAACTTTAACATTATTTTTTTTGTCATAAAATGTAAAATGTAAACCATGCATTAATATAAAGTTATGAGGTGCACTTTGATAAAGCAAAAATTGTATGTTCTACATTTGGCAACAGGTTGGGGTTCAGAGCTGTCACAAGCATCAACCACTGCACAAAACAACAAATAGTCAGATATTTGTAATGATAGAATCAAGAATTGTAGTTGTTTAAAGATTAAATTCCTTATATGACTTATATTAATTTATGGAAGTAATGGATTTTGGTTTTTGAAAGCTTCAGTAAGTTTATATGGAGACAAACTAACCTTATAAAGTTTTTCATGGATTGTCTACCACTAGGTATAGTTTGCATCGACATCGACATAATGCTTGGAGCGAGTAAGTAGATATTAAATTCTTGGAGCGAGTAGGTAGATATTATGGACTTGTGGCTTGTTTTGTTTTTTCTCTCATGTTTATATTTGGTTATATATGTGTAGGTACATAGTTTCTTTCTCCAACTACTTGTTGGATTTTTGACTAGGTTGGTTTATGCGGCTTTATGCTTTATGATATTTGACACTTGTGTCCAGGTTATTGGCTGTTTTGGACTTTTTTGGACTTATTATACATGTATTTATGTCATGGCGATTTGATACTATGCCATTTGGGGACTGTTTGGTTATTGGTCATGCAGCGGTTTGGGATACTGATGTGGCATCCTTTCTGGTTATGTTTGGGATTTGGGTGGGATCTTGGATTCTATGATGTTATCTTGAGGCTTAGCATGTGCCCGTTTATGTTTTACTTTCATGTCTTTATGGTATGATGACCTGATGTATGTTTTCCTATTTACTATTTCACGGTATTAATAGTAAGATATATTTTTATGTGAAAAAAAAAATAGATATTAAATTATGGGAAGAACAAATTGGCGTGTAGCGACCATAAGAGGCACATGAACATAATAAGTAGAGTATGATTCCATGACGTTGACGGATTTTAAAGGACAATCTACCCATTCGAGAGCTACCAGATCTCGTTCCATCTCTTCCATCGATAGATCGTTTTCTAAATCATCTAGATTGATACTCGAACGGTGTGGATGGAAAATATTCAGAAGTTCACACCTTTCTAGTAAAGCTGGCTGTAAAATATAAAGGACACCATAAGGAAAGAAGCAAAATCTTTAGATTTAATCAAAAGCAATTAAAATTCAACTAGTTTAGCAAAACAATTTTGTCAGAATTGCATAGAAAATAAATGAGATCAAGGTTATGCAAGTGAACATGCTTTTGTATGATTGTCGTTCGAGAGACCATGTAATTTGAGAACCTGCACTGAATTAAGAAAAAAAGAATATCCAATGAAAATATCTTAATCATAAAACTCAGCGTTCAGCCTTATTCAACCGACAGACTCGCCTTTAAGAGTCTGTCAGGTGTTCGACCATCCATGGCATGAGGTATCATGGCCATCCATGGACTGAGGATTTGGCCCTTTTCCGATGGACGCTCCGTCCCCAATTTCCGGCGAATCGGCGATCAATCATCCAGCAGTACCGTGACTACCGTCAACCCGACCTAGTGCCAGCGCTGCAGCATTATATGGATGGGATGGTAAAGTTGTTTTGTTCAAATTCAAAATTTTAAATATACATTTACCTCCAAAACTATTTTAAAGATCTTGAATCCTGTAGTGGTTCCCATCTCTGTGTTTTTCGGGCGCGCGACTAGTTTTGCATGGCTCGCATTGCTGCCAAATGCCCCTGCTACCTTCATACCTGTATCAATCCTTTATAGGATGCTGCTCCCTCAACGAGATGATTCTGAGATTCTTTTCGCGCCAGGGCCGGTAGCACATTTTTTTATGTATGTTTCTTGTCGTTCACAACTCGGGTCAGCCATGCTTTGAATTCCTCCAGTGAAGTTGATTTATCTTTCTCTGTAGACGATGTTAAAGTTACAGGGTTCCTGGGATTCTTTGTTCTAGTAAATTGACCATAGAAACCAGGCTCTACCTGCACTGTTCTATTGCCCATTTAGATTGCATGTCGTATCCGATCCACCACTGAGGGGGGGAGGGTTTGAGGCTGAATAAAGTTTCTCGACTGTACTTAAAAGCGGATACCTTACTTGATTCTTGTATCTCTTTATTGTGAATACTGCTTGAAGAAGCAGGGAAAGCAGTATTGGAGAAAGTGACTGATGATCTTATTTATGCATTGACCTGATAAAAAATAACCATTCAAGACAATCATTATGGTATACATATGTACTTTCTGTCTCTATAACACGAAAGAAGTTTTGCCCTTTTATACAGACCGAGGCGACGGTATTTTCCATACGCACTAAAATAAAAAATATTGATCAAATGATATAACACTAAGAAGAGTTGCATAATGAATAAAAATTCCATGGCCAAGATCGGAACTAAACATGAAGTAATCGTAAATTCCATTAGAATATTAGACATATACTTGGAAATATGGTTAAATTTAACTTCTTGCGTGTTGATGGAAATTGGTGTTGAAAGAGTCACCCAAATCTATATATGACTTGCTTCCAAGTTCTATTTGTTTTTGTAGATTTTACCCCATGTGCAGGAACAGGGGCAATGGTTTCAGTGACTATAAAGCTGGCAGAATTCTTCTTTGTTTTGGGAAATAATTTCTATAAAATTATAAAATCTCTTCAGCTCCACATTGATTATCTTCTTATACTAATGGCCCTATTGGTATTTAGCATGGGCAAAACTAGTGGCCCTATTTGATTGATTGATTCAAGATTTGATCCACGAAAATAGTAGGCCTAGGCCTATGGTACAGTTCAAAATGTAAAAGTTTCCACAATGCTGAGTTCAAAGCTTCTTTGTTGATAATCAGCTTCAAGCATGAATAGATATCTCTATTTTCATATGCGTTCCACTGCTTGGCTGCTTGCTTGTGGTGGCCAGAAAATTGCCCAGCCATGGAAAGCAAGTCCAACTCTGTTATGCCAAACTAACGCACCTCTATTGTTTGAGGTTCAAACCGGCACACTAATTCTGTTAAGCCAGTTGAGTATACATGCTGTGTTTTATAATAAAATCGCCCATTCACAGATAACTGTTGGTGACAATCACAATGCAGAGCCTGGTAATGTATGACTGGGTTTTAGCGTGTGCAAAGCTTGGTAATATATGACTGGGCTGTATCGTGTACGTGTGGTTTGCACAGCACTCCAATTTTGTTACCGTTGAATGTCAAACGATTCAAGTTCTGTTGTGTAAACATATTAAGCAGTGTTCTCTGTGGTTTTGAATGTATAATCACAACACTTAAACCAATTGTAATCTGCCCATTCCTATATATGTTCATTCCATTGGATGACAAGATGCATGGTGCTTTGTTTTGCCAATGTTTTCACTACCTATGGAATATTAAACAAGAAAGAGATTCGTAAATTTAGAAACAGAATTCGCATACCATGTATATTTAAATAATCCAGCCGAGTGTTGAACTAACATCTCAACAAGGGAGAAGAGCGTGTGGTTGTGGGATGTGTGAATAGGGGAACCAGCCGAGTGTTGAACTAACATCTCCTCTAAGGAGGAGAGAAGCGTGTGGTTGTGGGATGTGTGAACAGGGGAATCGTGATGAAAAATAAATAAATAATTTATTTTTAAAGTAGCAGTTAATATTAATTTAGTGTATGAGACTTTTTGTTTGTAAGAGAAGGATCCCTATCCAGTGATATAATTGTTAAAGTTTATCAGAATATCCATACCCTACTCCTCTTAATTTAGTACAGAACGTATGCTCCAATCTCATGTTATAGACTTTGGTGTTAAAGTTTATCAGAATATCCATACCCTACTCCTCTTAATTTAGTACAGAACGTATGCTCCAATCTCATGTTATAGACTTTGGTACTCAGCAAACCAACAAGTCAGCATCTTGCTCTAACTAATGAATTAATTATAGCATTGTGTTGCAAATAATGAATCAATTACTCCTCTTAATTTAAATTATAACATTCCTTATATTTTGTAGAGTAGAGAATATAAGCTCCAATCTCATGTTATAGACTTTGGTACCCAGCAAACCAACAAGTCAGCATCTTGCTCTAACTAATGAATTAATTATAACATTATGCTGCAAATAATGAATCAATTACTCCTCTTAATTTAAATTATAACATTCCTTATATTTTGTAGAGTAGAGAACATAAACTCCAATCTCATGTTATAGACTTTGGTACCCAGCAACCAACAAGTCAGCATCTTGCTCTAACTAATGAATTAATTATAGCATTGTGTTGCAAATAATGAATCAATTATAACAGTGAGCATAGCATTTAAAAGATTAATATGTGTATTTAAATACCAAAACCCAACCAATCCAACGAACCACTAAGGTGTTCGACTTAATGGCTATTTGAATAGAATAATTAACCCAATAACAAAAACAACAAAATCAATTGAAGGATAAGGATTATCTTGGAAATTCCAATGGGAAAGCTAATAGAAATGGGTCTGAACTATAAACTCAATAGAAATTCCATGTATTCTTGCTCATTGTCAGCATCTTGTTCAAAGATAGTAGATAGGTTTAAAGTTTGACTGTGGACAGGATCAAAGTTTCTTTATTCCTTCGAATTTGCATTAAGAAAAAGTATTAAAACATGAAGAAATGATGTAATGTGTAAGGGAGATTGAAGATGACAAAGTAATAGTTACTATAGTATTAAAACAAGTTAAGAATTCGTTTATGAATAGAAGTAGATGATCACATCAACAAATCTTTAATGAACGTTGATTGTTGAGGAAGGAAATATTTACATTTAAGTGCAATGCTCAAGTAAGTTGTACAAAGTTATCACAAGCTATCACTATAATGGTAAAGAATATTTGTTTTGTTTCCAGAATGGATATGAATTTGTTGATTGTAATTTTGGTTTTGTTGTAATAATTGAACTTTAGCGTCACACTCAATCCAACACACTAAGGAAGATGTAGAGTAGGCTCTCTTTCTTCATTTGTTTATAGGAGGTGGCACTTTCTCTTTAAAACAACATAAAGGAATTGAATTTGAATATTAAAAAAATGTATGTAATGCATTTTTGCTTGAGGGATTATCATAAAGCTAATTGGAAAAGAAGTGATTGCTGAAAAATAGAGTTTTTTTAAAAAGAAAAGCATAAATACTATACAAATTTGCAATCCTATCTTTGATAGACAATGAGTGAAGAGATAGTGTGCTATTAGACACATTTATGACTCACATAAATCCATAAACATAATTTGATCTAGGTGATTATCAAAGGACATTGATGGTCATTACTAGCAATTTTAGATTCATTATTTTCTAATGCATTTTTGGGGATTTTCCATTAATTTTGGGGCACAGTTACATGGAACACTAGGGACTTGACTCATTCTGTTTATTTTCTTTCCAAGGAAAAGTGGACCCAAACGTGAGCACCAATTGAAATTTTATGATATCGGTGAGGGCCCCCTTTTTCTTGGACAATTCATATTTTTCCAATACAACGGTCATGCCCAATGATAATCATGTTAGGGTTAGGGTTATTTCATTTTATGTTTTTTGCTTCTTTAGATAATCTAACATTATTATAACATGTAGTTTCACCTTCTTAATATGGGATTTTTTTTATGAGTGATTTCATCACATCTTTTCTAAGAAAAAAGATACCACCATCTATCGATTTTGTATTGCTAAGCATATTGCAGTGTTTTGCACCATTTGATTCATTAATATAATTTGGTTTTCACTATATTACTATGCTTTCAATGAAACACTTATGTTATCTCTACAATATTCCATGTTCTTCCATTTTTTTATCAATCCAATTGGGTCATCATTCATTTGAAAAAAAAGGAGGAAGATGAAACACACATTTGAATCACTATTGAAACATTGCATAACAATGAAGGTTTGAGATAAAACCGCATGACCATCATATTTATTCCACAAATAATGATTACAACCACTAGAAATTCAAGGAAAAATATTGGGGAACGAGTTTAATATTTGAGAGGAATTACAAGAGTATTAAAACAACTTAAATTAGTATGGTCGAGGTAGCTAATCCTACACCAATATTGATGGTAGAAAGAGTATGCTAAGTGATGAAATTAGGAAATGAAGAATCAAAATAAATCCTTGGCTCTATCCTCCAACTATGCTTAGATGGTCTCTGTGTAAGTGAACTAAGTAGAAAGCATGAACATCATGGAAACCATAATTCTTAAGAAAGGGTAGAGTAATTGAAGATAATGAGTTTATGAAGAAATTGAGAAAATACAGTAAGTGATGAAGTATAGAATGAGACTAATGGAAAAGAGAAGTTAACAAATACAATGAAAATAATAGAAGGTCTTTATTCAGTTATTATTGTTACTTCACATGTTAACTAACTGCAAATCCTTGATATATTTCACTGAAACTTGCAAGGGTATTTCAAAAATCTTTTTGGACTTCTATGTGGTTCTCCTTGATGTATTTCACTGAATTTTGCAAGGGTATGTAAATATTCTGTTTGGATTTTGTGTCATTGTCAATGTTTATACACAAAATCTATCAATTTGCAATCTGAGTCACAAGTTATGCATTACAGTAACATAGTATATTTTTCTATCCAAATGTACAAGGAGTTGAAATTGGGGCTTTAAAGTGTGGTGATCCCTTCGCACGTATCTGTAAATCTTAGCTTAACTGGGAAATTTTGGTAGCAATATGGGTTCCTTCTTGGCCCATTTGAAACCCATAAACATTTTATGGAAAATAAAATAAAATGTGAAGGAGAATTTTAATTAAATTAGGTAAATGTTAAGTTTCGTTACACAACTTCCCATAATCATGATTTATTTATTGAAATTAGGTTAGACATAGATCCTAGTGATTTTGATGACATAAGTTATAAGAGTATAGAATAAGCTGATGGATTAGATCTTTTCTTAGCCCCTTTAACATTATTAAGCTTTGATGAAGGATTTATTTGAGGGTAATGTACAAATGTATGAGATGCAAGAGTGGGGTCTCCTCATAATGAATTTTAGCTATATTAAACCAATCCAATGTTGGCATTATTGCACTTCATCTTTTAATAGCATGCTTTAGCACCAGATAATTGACTTTTCCCTTTTTATCGAGAAAAGAAGTAAGGAGGATCAACTCGGTTGTTACAAATGTAAGTATCCCTAAGAAAGCAACCTATCTCTACACATTTATCAATATTTTTCTAGCCTTAATAGCACATGACATGTGTGCCTCCTCTTTGTTCATTGATGCACGATAATTTCAGCCATTACATATTCTAAAGTTCTCTTTGCAAAGTAAAACGATAATCATTTTTTGCCATTATCCCTCCTAAAATATTCCAACACTAACATGAAATTGGATCCAATTTAATCACATTGTTGATTCCACTCTTTCGAATCAATAAATTGTAAGTGAGCTTTGACACCATGGCATAGTCTCAACAAGTAATGCATTTCTATGTTACAAGAAATGACAAATTGATCGTGGAACAAGAAACAAAAAATATGTGAGAAAGAGAGTCCAAAATATTTCACATATAAGAAGTGTATACATTGTATATACTTTAGGGGTTGGAAGTCCCAAAGTGGGATACATTTAAAGATCTTGCAAGAAGGCTAATTCAATCTCCTTGATGCATACTTTCCCAAACTACCATAGCCTTGAATGTCTTTTGAAGAATGTCATTTTGGGTTTTATTTTCACTTTATTAAAACTATGCATGCCATTTTTTTTAAGTACATAGATATTGGGCATGGTTGCTAAACATTAATTTAACTATGTGTGTGACAAGCAACCCTTGATCATTGTAAAACACGAGTGGGGTTTGCCTACTATTTTGGATATTCAAAGGAACAGAGCCTATTAGTTTTTCTTCCTTTGTGCCTTCATGTAACGTCCCTCAAATTCAACCCTATTGTTAATTCTCTTGTAAATGTAATTATGAATTTTGTAAATGGCCATGGCGAGGAGCTCAAGGCCAAGGCCCCACCAATGGACCTCGAGCTAGTTTTATGTTTATAAGTCTTAGTTTAAGCCTAAAAAGTTAAAAGATGGTAATGCGACTAAACAATAAGTAACAAACCCACCCATAAGAAAAGATGTTGACTAGGGCAGCCAAGTAATTTTTAAGGGTGGGGATACAAGTTCGTCCTAGATTATTATTCACTTTAAGTATCAAGCTAAGATATTATGGCCTAAGTTATTTTAATCACATTTTGATTAAAACCATAAAGATAGATTATGTATATATGTATTTATAATTATATATATATAATCATTAAATACATATAATATTTAAAAATGTATATACCTTCTAGAGTATGAAAGTTGGAAAAATTATTTGGATATATATATATATATGTGTGTCATATGTATATTCATAAAAAAATTTATCCTAAATATCATTTGAATACTTATAGAGAATACCTAAGAATGTCTTTTAAACAAATGTATTTTGCATAAAATATAAATTACATATATATGATTTCATACACTTATATATATATATATCGAATAATTATGTGCGAGAAAGGTCACTTACCTTCTTATGCAACTTACATTTTTGATAGTACTCGTATATATATATATATATATCTTAAAGATTATTGTAGACATAAAAGATTTATGGACATTCTATATATATAACTATAAACGACTATATATATGTGGAAAAACATAAGCAATATAAGTGTACATATAACTACCTGTTATATACAAATATGTATTATTTTGCAAACTAATTAGCTAGATAAAAGAAGAGAAAATTTTCGTATTTTAACATTCGTTGGATCCGCTTTGAGTAAAGGAGCCGAGCTTTAAATGTTAAAGAGTGAGTTGTTGACGGAGGATCCTCCCAGTGAGAACGTCGAGTCCATTCATGACACAAAGGTGCATTACCTACTTAAGGTTTATGTATTCGATGAAAGGAGGTTTGGACACGATTTCAGATAGGATACGATACCGAGTTTTTTACCTCTAGTAGAGCGACCAGCCAGTTGAGTAGAAGGCCATTTGTCTAAAATGCCTTCTTGTTTATAATGATGATGCCATCTGTCGCTGGTTTAAATTAACCTGTCGTTGATAAGAAGAGTGGGGGGTGCAGCTTGGGGGGAGCGCAGCCCTGCTAAAAGTCTTAAGTATCGATTTTCGTAAGGGGTTTTCCTCATTTTTTTTATTCCTGAGTAGAGGAGGGGGGCTCCTATGAATGGTCGCAACTGCCATATTTTTCCATGGTGTGATTTATTTGGTCACGGTATGGAGTGGCGACGGGAGTTCTGCTATCGATATGGTGAAGGATTGATATCCATAAGGAAGATCGCGAGTAGATGAGATCAGGGTAGAAGGAAATGAACACCGTCGCAGGGAGTTGATAGAGATGCGATCCAGAGTAAGATCTGTCTCTTTATTGCTATCGCTGTTTTTGATAGAGGTATTTTCAACTCCCCTGGCTTATTTAATTCTGGAGAATACGTTTTTACACACCGTAGGAAATCAGAGTTCATCTATTTAGTTTTACTTCAACAAGGATTCTGATCGCGTGATTGTTTAAATCCTTATATTATATCTTAGTTCTCGGTTATAAGCGATCTCTAAACTTGGTTTTCTTTTCTGTATTTGATAGCGTTGTGAAAACTATGTGCATAGTATAAATGATTAGAGAATATTTTATTAGAAAGCATGAACCTTAGCAAACATGTGGAACATAGCCTAGCATTGTTCACTGGCTAGAAACTCTGTATATCTACATATTTATTCTCTACTGCTGCTATTTAAGTTTATCGGGATGGTATTTTATGCTGCGACCTCGATTCTTACTATAAAAATGTATGTATGCTGTCGAGATCGCATCTGTCGCTGCGAGTTCGATCATCCTATAACGCCGGATTCAGACGGCTCTCGTCTAGTTTTATGTTTAGTTCCTTTGTCTATTATTCTGCATAGAGGGTTGAGTTAGTTAGAAGTGGTTTGATTGAAACATTGTCGCCTGACCACGATGGATTAATCATTGATTAATTCTTGGCCGTATCTTTTGTGTTTTCCTTGAGTATTGTTGAACCATAAGCTTTCGCCAGCAAACCACCAATGCAATGGTAGGACTTTGCTCGGTGACTATCGAGTCCTTGTTGACTGCATGCAACGTTCACTCCTACTCGGCGTTTGAGACAAGTTTCCAGCTGCTAAGCAACTGCGTGTAGCCTTTCTCGTGTATGGTCATTTATGTGTTTGATGTTGTGTGTCCTTCGGTTGCTAGTGAATCAAGTCTTGAATTTCGAACTCATGAAAGGTATTTAATTTTAAATATATGGATAGCATTTGTATAAATTGTTAAGTTTAAACTAATTTGACTAGCAAGATCATTGAAAGAAACATAATCACAAGATAGACAAAGATATTACCTTAGGAAACCCTCATGGGGTAGAAAACCCAGCAAAGCTTTCCTCAATAAGATAATCAACCAAAATACAAGATGTGCTCCAAGACTTGACCTCCTTCTCTATCTCCTATGCAAACCTCTCAAACACAAGTGCGCTACTTTCTGAGTTGAGAAAGTGTGTCAAATGGGGAGCTCTCCTCCTTTACTTATATTGATTCCTGACTGACCAAAATCCCTAATGGGGCCAACCTCTCCTAGTGAAGTCTAATAACCCCTAAATAATAAACTCAGGGCCGACCCCCACATGGTGGGTCTAATAACCTTAGTTACCACAATTCATCGAAGGAATAAACATCTTCGGATATATAATAGAATCACCTCGGAGGGATGAAACATCTCCAGAATAATAAAGTACAAATATAATATTCTTAAAAGTTACAATATTTAACATTCCCCCTTAACGAGAAGGATATTATAACAACATCTGCAGGAGCAAGGAGTCATCAACTACATCGTACATGATACATCTGTAAATCATCGGAAGCTTTCTTCAATACATCATCATTAGTAACTTAACCAGTTATTGGAACATCAATCATCATCATCATCATCATCGCATCATCAGCATCGTCATCACACGATCATCTTACAGGATGCTCAATCCCGATCTCTTTAGGACATAGGTCCATGGATGATACAATCCAAATCACATATCTTTTGAACCGAGGTCCAGGGACGATACAGTCCTATCAACTCTAGTGATCCTTCCTTTCGGAATTACGGGATCCATCACAATCATGTTTAAGACTATCATTCCTTTCAGAATTACGGGATTTACGGTCTAAGGATGATTAATCCCACTCAATCTCTTTTAAGACAATCCTTCCTTTTGGAATTACGGGATTTACGGTCTAAGGATGATTAATCCCACTCAATCTCTTTTAAGACAATCCTTCCTTTCGGAATTATGGGATTTATGGTCTAAGGATGATTAATCCCACTCAATCTCTTTTAAGACAATCCTTCCTTTCGGAATTACGGGATTTACGGTCTAAGGATGATTAATCCCAACCAATCTCTTTTAAGACAATCCTTCCTTTCGGAATTACGGGATTTATGGTCTAAGGATGATTAATCCCATTCAATCTCTTTTAAGACAATCCTTCCTTTTGGAATTACGGGATTTACGGTCTAAGGATGATTAATCCCACTCAATCTCTTTTAAGACAATCCTTCCTTTCAAAATTATGGGATTTATGGTCTAAGGATGATTAATCCCACTCAATCTCTTTTAAGACAATCCTTCCTTTTGAAATTATGGGATTTACGGTCTAAGGATGATTAATCCCACATGTTCACTAAGGACTTCATTCTCGGAGACCATACGTCTACAGATCAATTCAAGGGACCGAAGTCCGGGGACGATACAATCCCCACCCGTCCACTAAGGACTTCATTCTCAGAGACCATACGTCTACGGATCAATTCAAGGGACTGAATTCCGGGGATGATACAATCCCCACCTTTCCACTAAGGACTTCATTCTCGGAGACCATATGTCTACAGATCAATTCAAGGGACCAAAGTCCGGGGATGATACAATCCCCACCTATATTTTCATCAATACAGATACCGTTAGTACATCACTAGTACAAGTACATACAAGTATCCTCATCAATAAATGTCTACATATCATCAAACCATGTATCATCATCGATACATGTCTACATATCATCAAACCATGTATCATCATCAATACATCAAATATAAAAACATGTATCCTCATCAATACATAACAATATAAAAACATGTATTCTCATCAATACATCAATATAAAAACATGTATCCTTATAAAGAAACAAGTAATATAAGTATTCTAAGTATAAGAGTCCTAAATCTAAGCATATATAAATATCTAGGTTTAATAAACAGGTATCCTTATCATCGACCTTGCTGTCGATGAGGGCAATCTCATCATTAGTGATTATATCACTCCCCCTTCCAAGGAGGGTCCTTTTGAACTACAACAAGCTTGTCTCGGAGATATTCAAACTTCACTCGAGATAGAGGTTTGGTCAATATATCAGCAATTTGTTCCTCAGTACTCACATACTTGAGTTTAATAGCTCCTCTTTGCAGCATATCTCGTATGTAGAAATATCAGATTTCTATGTGTTTTGACTTATCATGGAACACTGGATTTTCTGTCATCTTGATACAACTTTGATTGTCACACATGATCACAGTGGGATCCAATTCTAAGTCAAACACTCCAGATAATAGCTTCCAAAGCCACACTGCTTCACAACTGGCAGAGCATGCAGCTATATATTCTGCTTCAATAGTACTGAGAGCCACACTAGATTGTTTCTTGTTGAACCGTGAGATCATGGCAGATCCAAGACCATAGCATCCACCTGATGTATATTTTCTGTCTGAGACACTTCCTGCCCAATCGGAATATGAGTAACCATGTAATCTGAGTTCACAATTTCCAAGATAATATAGACCAAAATCTAATGTACCCTTTATATACCTCATTACATGCTTTGCAGCTATTAAGTGAACCTTTTCTAGGTTCTACTAGATACTGACTCAAGGTATTTACAACAAAGCATATATCTGGTCTGGTATTTGTTAAATACATCAATGACCCAATGATTTATCTATATAGAGTTATATCAACTAATTCTGATGAGTCATTAATTAATAAATTCAAGTTGGAGTCCATGGGAGCGGCCATGGCTTTACACTCCAACATATCGAATCTTTCCAGAATCTCCATAGCATACTTACCTTGATTTAGAAAGATTCCTTTTGGTTCTTGCCATACTTCTAGACCTAAGAAGTAGTACATTAATCCGAGATCCTTCATCTCAAATTTTGAAGAAAGGATCTTCTTGCATTCGATAATTTGATTCTCATTTCCTGTTAGAAATAGATCATCTACATATAACAGTAATATAACAGGTTCATCATCCATGACTTTGAGGTAAAGATTTGGATCAGGTTTTCTTTTGGTAAAGCCCATGCTTGTTAAGAAACTGTCAATCCTTTCGTACCAAGCTCTGGGAGCTTACTTTAATCCATACAAAGCCTTTTTCAGTTTGCATACATGAGTTCTTCTATCTTTAACCTCAAATCCTTGTGGTTGTTCTATGTACACTTCTTCTTCAATTACACCATTCAGGAAGGTTGTCTTGACATCCATCTGGTGTAATTTCCATTTCATCATGGATGCAAATGCCATGATAGTTCTAATTGAAGTGTACCTAGCAACAGGTGCAAATGTTTCTTCATAGTCAATTCCCTCTTTCTGAGAGAATCCTCTGGCTACAAATCTTGCTTTATATTTTTCAATGCTACCATCTGCAGCATGGTTTATCTTGAATATCCATTTGGAAGAAACCACACTTTTATCTTTTGGTTTGGGAACTATATCCCAAACATCATTTTTCATTATTGACTGATATTATTCTGTCATTGCTTCTACCCACTCTTTCTTCTGAGCTGCCTCTTCATAGCTAGTAGGTTGTTGATCCACAAGATCACACATCAAGGCCACATAGTTTGATACTAGCTTTGGTTTCTTTCTTTCTCTAGTGGAGCCTTCAGGAGCTCCATATTTTTCAGCTCCTTGAATAATGTCTCTAGCCCATGCTGGCCTTCTTTTTCTAGATAAATTTGTAATTGGGGGTTTTTTTGGTTCTAACATGTCATGATCCTCTGGTGCATCATCTTCAGGGATGGGTACAACTTCTGTGATTCTAGGAGGTGTCCCTTCTTCATAGACTTCCTCAAGTTGGCACTTCCTAGATTTCTTGAGAGCTGCTTCTTCATCAAATGTTACATCTCTACTTATTTACATATGATGAAAACCAGGTATGTAAATTCTGAATGCTTTGGATGATTCACAATATCCAACAAATATTCCCTTCTTACTAGAAGGATCCAACTTGGTTCTCTTTTCTTTTGGAATGTGAATGTACACAGGACATCCAAATATTTTGAGATGACTTACCTCGGGCTTCTTTCCTGTGAATACTTCTTCTGAAGTCTTGAATTCAAGAGCACTATGGGATAGTCTATTTTGTACATAGACTGTTGTCCTAGCTGCTTCAGGCCATAGATACATGGGTAGATCTTGGTCATGTATCATAGTCTTTACAGGGTCCATGATAGTTTTATTCTTTCTTTCAGCAACCCCATTTTGTTGGGCATTGTATGGAGTGGTTAATTCCCTCTTGATTCCAGCTTCATTACAAAAGTCTTCAAATTCCTTTGAAGTATATTCTCCGCCATTATCTGTTCTGAGAATCTTGATTTTCTTTTCTGAGAGATTTTCTATTAAGGCCTTGAATTCTTTGATTCTTCCAAAGACTTGATTCTTTACTTTTAGAAAGTATATCCAAGTCTTCCTTGAATAGTCATCAATGAATGTGAGATAGTATTCAAACCCACTTAGGGATGTGTTGGGCATTGGTCCACATACATCTGAGTGAATTAACTACAAAATGTTCTTAGTCTTTGTTTCACTCTTTGGAAAGGGGTTCTTGACATTCTTCCCCTTTTCACATCCTTTGCATGAGCCATTATGGTCAATCTTTAAGTCTAGTAAACCTATGACCACCTTGCTCACATAGGGTAGGGCCTTGTAATCAGTGTGAGCAAGCCTGCTATGCCATAGTTCATTGGGGCTAGTGGTTTCATGGACAAGGACAGCTTCTGGGTAACCCTTGAGTTTGTAAAGACCTCCTTCTTCTTCACCAATAACAATTGCATCATCAATTGACTTTCCTTTGGGCCACATGAGCACTTGTCCATCAATAAATGCAATTCTAAATCCTTTCTTATCTAGTGCTAAGATAGAAAGTAGGTTCTTTTTCAAACCTGGTACATATAAAATTTCTTTCATTTTCAAAGGTGTTCCATAATCAAGCTTGTAACTTGCTTCACCAATTCCCTTGATGGGATATTGATAATCATCACCTAGAGATAACTTTTGTGGAGAAGACTTTTCTTCAAGTCTTGAGAGAGTTTTCTTTTGGCCTGTCATGTGCTTTGAAGCACCACTATCAATGAGCCATGTATCTTCTCCAGGAGACACAGATCCAGAGAGTGCAGAAAATAGAACATATTCCTCTGCATCTTCTTCTTCATTCCTTCTGGATCTTTTCCTAGGGAGGGGCCTTCCTTCTTCTTCTTCATCTCTTTTGGATCTTTTTCTGTGAGGCCTTACTTCCTCTTCTTCTTCTTCTTCACTATCATCTTCTGTAAGATGTGCTTGATGTCTTTTATAGTGAAGATTTTTCTTCTTCTTTGAAGGACAAAATCTAGTAATGTGTCCTTCCTTATGACAATGGAAACATTGGAAAGAAGAGAACTTTCCTTTTCCTTTCTTCTGAAAATTTTGAGGAGAATGAGGTTCCTTGTGATTGACCTTCTTGAAGTGAGATTGATTCTTCCTTCTCTTAGTGTGTGTGGCCAAGGCTTGGTCATCTTCTTTGAGAAGGGATTCTCTATTGGCTACCCTAGCTTCTTCTTGAACACGGTCCTCCCAAACTACATCAAACTTCATACTTTCTTTTCTGGCACACATAGTTTGTATAAATGACTCCCAAGGTCTAGTGAGACCATTTAGAGCAGTCATCACAAGTTCATCTTCATCAAGAGTATCACCAATGTTATCTAGTTGCTCCTTGATTTGGGAGACCCTTGAGAAGTAGTCTTGAATGGATTCTCCTTTGTGCATCTTGGTACTCTTCAATTGAGTTCTTAGGTTCATCTTCCTATTGATGTTCTTTCCTTCATACATTCTTCCTAGGGCATCATACATTTCCTTTGGAGTCTTCTTGGAAGCCACTTGGGGAATCAAGTGGTGTTTAATAGAATCAGCTATGATTCTCTTTGCCCTAATAAAATCCTTCCTATGCTTCTCTTTGGCTTCATCTCCTTCATGTTCTGCAACTTCATCCTTGATATGATGAGCAAGATCATTCTCTTTAAGAATGAGACCAATTCTGTATTTCCATGCCCGAAAATTCTCTATACCTTCTAGTTTGTCTTCAAGCTTAGTGCTTGGAGCCATCTTCTCTTGGGGGAGTTCAAGAGATAAGAGATAGAGTAGTACTTACCCGGAAACTTTAACTTTTTACTTTTCTGGATCTGCAACAGAATTTCTGGTTTATCGCATTTTTGGTAAAACTAGGGTTTGACTTTCCCAGAGTTCTACCCAACCAAAAACCTCGATCCAAGGCTCAAAAGATAGATCTTTAGAAGAGCTATTCAGCCATGCAACTAGAAACCAAAAATACTAACTTTTGCAGAAACCCTAATCTTGGGAGAGAGAAAGAAATATAATTTCACCTTGTGAAAGATGTTCTATTCAAGCTAGCTCTGATACCATGTTAAGTTTAAACTAATTTGACTAGCAAGATCACTGAAAGAAACATAATCACAAGATAAACAAAGATATTACCCTGGGAAACCCTCATGGGGTAGAAAACCTAGCAAAGCTTTCCTCAATAAGATGATCAACCAAAATACAAGATGTGTTCCAAGACTTGACCTCCTTCTCTACCTCTTATGCAGACCTCTCAAACACAAGTGCGCTACTTTCTGAGTTGAGAAAGTGTGTCAAATGAGGAGCTCTCCTCCTCTACTTATACTGATTCCCGACTGACCAAAATCCCTAATGGGGCTGACCTCTCCTAGTGAAGTCTAATAACCCCTAAATAATAAACTCACAGTCGACCCCCACATGGTGGGTCTAATAACCCTGGTTACCACAATTCATCCGAGGAATAAACATCTCCGGATACATAATAGAATCACCTCGGAATGATGAAACACCTCCAAAATAATGAAGTACAAATATAATATTCTTAGAAATTACAATATTCAACATAAATATGTAATGTTCCGTCATTACGGAATATACATTTAGAATTCAAATATGAAGGGTATTTAGTTTTAAATAAATAAATTGCATGTGCATAAATTATTATGACGTTTCGTTATTATGTTTTAAATGTTAATTTGCTACACAAATTGGAAATACAATCGGGATTCTGGGATTGTATTGATTTACCAGTGGTTATATTATCAACATTTCGTTTCATATCCAACTTATGAAATGCTTTTATTCCTTGAAGGGTACGTAGGTTCAATAATTATTTTGTTGAATAATCACTTAAGTGTCGTAAAATAATTTATAGTTTCTTATAAAGGGGAATTTTCTCTTTTAAAACACAAATGTTTCATGTTATAAACTTGGATATTATGTAGGGTCTATTTTATGATATTGATACATATGATGTGGTAGACCTTTGATAGTGTGTTTAGTTATTCAATGTTATCAACAAAGGCATCGTATGTATTGATTATGGTGGTTCTCTTATAGTAGATCAAAGGAGTATAGTGTTAATATTTGTATCAATAAAAGAATATTAATTACTAGAGGAGTGAGCTTAGAATATCTAAAAGTATGTTATTTAATTAGAAGATATAATAAAACTAAGGTGTGTTTCACTAACCTTTTAATACTTAGAAGTTTTGATAATAATAAGCATAAAGATTGGACACCTTATAAATTATATCAAAAGGTGTTGGGATGCCTTTTAGGATAGGGGTTTTGAAGCTCCTTATAGTCAAAAGAATCTAATTTATCATAGAAGAGAACTTCTAGAAGGGTGTAATTTAGGATAATTATATGGATAATAGTCCAATTATTTATGGATAATAGTCTAATGATTTATGGATATTAGATAAGTGACTTACAAGTTTAAAAAGCGTATATTGGATCATGTTATTAATGTTATAAATATTTGGATTATATTTTGATATTATTACAGTATGATGTGATATAAAAGTTATAGAATAGAAGGGGATTATAACTTTAAGAATTTTGTAGAAAGGCTTTCACCCATCCTTGTGTTGTTATTTGAAGAACCTCATTGTTTCAAGGAGGATATGTTATTTTTGGAGATGATTTTTTGTAAGAAATGCTTGAAGGAAATAAGCCTTGCGATAATTGTATCGCAGTAGAATGTAACTCTCACCTTATTTATTTTATTATAAAAACAACCTTTGGTGGACGTAGCCCAAGATGGGGGTGAACCACGTGAAAATGTTCTTTTGTATGCGTCTTTACGCTTTGTGGTTGTGTATGAAAGT
Organism: Larix kaempferi; assembly: GCA_027924585.1. Lineage (NCBI taxonomy): Eukaryota > Viridiplantae > Streptophyta > Pinopsida > Pinales > Pinaceae > Larix > Larix kaempferi. Next base: position 3,737,968 of record BSBM01001606.1, on the reverse strand, counting down.
TTTGGCTCTTAGGTGTCGTAATTGTTTAAATTATCTTAAAGATTGTTTGACATCTTCCTCGATTATGTATAATTAATCTGCATGAGAAAGTAGTTAGTGAATTGATTATGAAATGTACTTTTTATATTTTTAAGAGATAGAAGAAATGTTTAGATGTACCTAATGTTTCTAAGAAGTAATTGGTCGACCTTATGAATTAGTATATTCCAGTGCATTGTTCATGTTTTGGAATCATATATAACTAATTTGTTAGTAAAAGGGTAAAATTGTCAGTAATATTCTTCTGCGATAACTAATATTAGTATTTATTACTGTATGGAAAAATTTTAATTTTTTATGAAATTTTGGGTACATGACACTTCAAGGAATGAACTTGATGACTATGTGATTTGATTAAATTGCTTATAGATATATAATATTTAGTATCTATGAAATAATCTTGAATTACCTCTAAGTTAGAATTGTGTACATTGCTAATAGAATGATTTAAAACTTCAATGAGTCTCTTTAATTTTTATTTGATGCTTTTTACTTGTTCTTTCAATTTCTTTCAAAATAGAAAACCTTATATATTGTTTTGCCATGCCTAGTAAATTATAGCATTGTGGAATACATTGTGAAAATGGTTTTCATGTCAAGTGGTCTTAAAGGAAATAGGATATTCTGTTGTGTCCAAGTTCCATATAATCTCTACAAAACACATAATAATCTAACTATTCAACAATTTCCCCGAGGGCTAAATACAATTTCCAATCTTTAAATTTGAGGTATGGTTTAAAAAGATCCCTTAAAAATGGCCTTGTTCCTCAAGAAAGGATTTTAATCCCTAGAAGCATGGATGACTATAAAAAATGGCGTTTATTGGGTCATTCCCTTTTTTGCATTGTTTCGACATGAGAATGAGGCTTCCCATTATGCTTCTAGTGATTATGATGCATGGGGGTTCACTAAGTAAGCAATATTGTACGACATGTGTTCATATTGGGAGTTTTAAATTTCTAAAAAATGTAAGCAATATATCGCTTGATATATATGGGTTTAAGAGTACTTCTAATATACTAAAGTCATATAAAATGATTAGGGAGTGGTTAGAATTAGGTATCAAGGGATTGAATTAGGCATTGGGAGGTTTGAGTGAGTCAAAATCTTTGCATGCGAAGGTGTTGTGGGTTTGAATGTGTATGTAACCAAATTAGTGTTTGTATATTTATGATCCATGTGTGAAGGTGGTGTGAATTTGACCATATGCAAAGTTAAGTTATGCTCAATGTGTGAAGGTAGTGTGATCTTTATTGCAACAACTATGTGTGAAGCTAAGCTATATTTAAGGGTTTGTTCCACATCTCAAAATATCCATGACCACCAAGATTTCATATTTCACCCTATAATATTTCAAAGATTATAAGGGTTGTGTCATGTCACCATACTAGAAATAGAAATAAAAAAGGGGTTTTAAAATTGTCACAAAAAAAATGGGTGCATAGGATATGTAGTGAAAATAGGGGTGTTTTGATTGGAAAAATGTATTGGAAGGGGGGTTCAACAAATGAATTTTTTGAAGTACTCTTTAATATTTAAATAAATTAATGGCATTCTTTAGTATCTCATGAATGCATGTTCTATGCCATAGGTTTACTAAGTGAAACCCAATATCTATGATGCAAGTTGGCATACCACAAAGTAGGTAGTAGTCATTGTAGGTGGAAGAAGTATGGATAGGACACCGAGACGCTCCAACACCAGAAGTATGGAAGAATATTTGGAAATCCAATATTTGTCCCAAAGTTGCCACTTTCCTATGGTTTGTTGTACAACGACGAATTCTAACTGGGGAAAAAATCAAGAAGAAAGGCTTGCTAGGATCAACCCAGTGTGTAATGTGCATCGTAGAGGAGGAAATAATGGAATAAATTCTGGATGAACGTTCCTTTGTGTCTACCCTTTGGGACAGAGGGGTGAAGATCTTTCGATGCTCCAACTGTATTAGAGTTATCCCGGATCAATCCATCATGGAATGGGATTCAGATGCTTTCCAAAACTTCATTGCCAATCGCATTTGGAAATTGTTCCTTGACTTTCTGCTATGGGAGATCTGGAAGGAGCACGTCATGCACATCTTCCAGGACAGGATTGTCATCTTATGCACAGGAAAATTGATGTCATCACTAGCAAGTTGGGGATTCAATTCCTCCCTCCCTCAATTTCAGGTTCTAGAAAAGTTGTATCCACTCTGGTTGATGTACGCTCTGATGAAGGTCGCAACAACTTTGGTACCAGCACTAAGTGACTTCGATCCCCGACCCCAATCTTTGAATTTATTCCTTCCTAGGGTTAGCGTCCGCTTGTCAAGGTCCAAGTCTAATAATTGTGTTTAGTATTTTCGAACTTATGTAGTATTGAGGCTGTTAATTTTGTTTGTGGTTCAATATAGATGAAGTTTGGTCAAGAGTATATGTATGGTTGAAAGATTTATGTTATGTATGGCCTCGAGGTTTTTTTAAGGACAGGAAATGTCCATAAATAGAGCTCATGGTTCCACCAACAATGTTCATGGTTACACCAATAGTGCTCATGGTTCCACGAACAATGCTCATGTTCCATAAATAGAGCTCATGGTTCCACCAACAATTATCATGGTTCCACCAATAATGCTCATGGTTCCATAAATAAAGCTCATGGTTCCACAGACAGTGCTCATGTCTCCACCAACAATGTTCATGGTTCCATAACTATAGCTCATGGTTCCACCAACAATGTTCATGGTTCCATAACTAGAGCTCATCTTTCCACCAACAATGTTCATGGTTCCATAACTAGAGCTCATGGTTCCACCAACAATGTTCATAAATAGAGCTCATGGTTCCACCAACAATGCTCATAAATAGCGCACATGGTTCCACCAATAATGCTCATGGTTCCATAACTAGAGCTCATGGTTCCACCAATAATGCTCATGGTTCCATAAATAGAGCTCATGGCTCCACCAACAATGCTCATGGTTCCACCAATAATGCTCATGGTTTCATAAATAGAGCTCATGGTTTCACCGACAATGCTCATGGTTCCACCAATAATGCTCATGGTTCCACCAATAATGCTCATGGTTCCACCTCTGTTTATGGAACCATGAACATTATTGGTTTATGGATGATTAAGATCAGGTTTTTCATGTAATAAAATGTTGGCAATGAAAATTGCATCAGCTTGGAAGGTGATATATGATCTTCCCTCCATGGATGGGTGACATCAACATCATGAAGATCATATTATTGCAAGAGAGTAGGACTCAGAAACCAAAGGGGGAAAGGAAGGTGTTTGCATATTTCCCTTCTGGAGATAGAATGGGTCTCCCTTGGATATCTTTCCCTTGATCGAAGACAAATCGGTGGTAGACCTATATTATTTTCATTCTAGATCCAACCCTTATATCATACAACATAGAAAGAGAGGATAGGAGTATAAATGTTACTCACCTTATCTCTTTTGATGTTCATTGATGTAGATCCCTTGTTTGTGTAGATATGGTGGACTTTGCTCCATATCCTTTGCACATGTTTCATACACACAATCAAACAACAAACCCTTCTCAAACCCTTTCAAGCATTAACACTAACAAATCCTTCCTTAATCTCAACCACACACCATGATTTCAATGAGAGCTGCAGGGATCCACTTTGGAATCCAACATCATAACAATACTCTTTAGTCTTTTCTTCTTCCTTGAATTTCCTTCATTATATAGGTGTATGGAGGAGGAAAATGAAATGAATCTAAAACGTAAGGCTTGTCATATTCGAGTTGGGATTGTGATTTCCCAAGCTTGTGTCATGTGGATCCAAATCATCACAGACATCTCCTTGAAACTACTTGTAATGTCCCTATTCTTGTTAAAGGCACATTAACTCAAAATATTTTCAAAATAAAACAAACAATAGATTACTTAGAATACATTACGAGTCAGAACTCTTCCTAAAATTTCCCAAGATATAGTTAGGGACCTATCAAGGAACCAGATAGTACCTACAATCAATCACCAACCAAGTATGTATACATATCATCCCTAAGGTAGGTGATGAGGAGCATTAACCCCACTAGATCATTATCAAAATTCAAGTTTAAGGAGGACGTGATTTCCTTGTAATTATGTAAACATGTATCTAGAAGGGTCTAGGGTTTGTTACTGTAGGCATGAAATTGCTATTTCGAGCAAATAGCTAGTGATATTAGGGAGAATATTGTGGATTTGAGATGATCCATATGATTTTCATCCTATTTTATATGTAAGCCATAAGGGCATAGAATGGAAGCGGCCAAGTAATTCAAAATAAGGCTGAGGGGGACCAAAGTATTATAAGATCAGGTGAGAGGAATAGAATAGAATTGCAATAGTTTGTGCATAGATGGTTTAATGAAATTAACATGTTATGTATTTTGTAACCTTTGATTTAATGTTGACATGTGTTTCTTTTTCTTTGAAACCTACATGTGAAGTTGGCTTTGATATTATTGTTTTTAGGAAGTTGGCAGTACATGTTTTGATATGAAATTGCACACATGATCGCTTCAATGGGGATGGTGTATACATTATAGAGGTCGTAGAGCCGTTCTCTGAAGAACTAACTCTTGTAGTATCTCATGAGGATAGGGAACAATCATTCCTTATAGTATTATCCAGTCCCCTTTCTAAAGCCCAAAAATAGTCCTTCTAAAGTGAATTTTTTATTCAAATTAGAAAACCTAATTTTGGGCTTTATAAAACCCGTTTTTAATTTTTTTGCAAATGAATATGGACTTGAATTAGTATAGATTTAATGAAATGGGGGTTAGCCCCATTTCCATCACTCAAAAACGCCATATAGGAGTGAGGTATCCTCCATAACAATTGGAAGAGTAACCAATTAGAGGCGTACCATGACTCATAAAGATGGTAAGATCCTAAAGCAAGCTATAACCTGAATTAAATGCGAGAGAGCCTAGGTTGTCTATGTTCCATATTAAATGCGACCAAACTAAATTATGAGGGATCATTCCCACCAATGGCAAACATCATTGATTTATGTTGTGTGGGACAACTTTGCAATATTTTGAGAGAAAACATAGCACAAGGGGCCAGGGCCAAATCTTCCACAATGTTGTAATTGTGGGTGGATTGTGCATTAGGATTATGCGTCACTCATCAGAGTACACCCTTGGGTGGGCGTAAAACTGTGTCAAAAATAAGATTCTTTATTTGAAGAGGTCCATGAGGTTCCATAAACAGAGCTCATGGTTCCACCAACAATGCTCACGGTTCCACCATTAATGATCATGGTTCCATAAATAGAGCTCATGGTTCCACCAAAAATGCTCATGGTGCTACCAACAACGCTCATGGTTCCACCAACAACACTCATGGTTCCATAGCTAGAGCTCATGGTTCCACCAATAATGCTCATAGTTCCACCAACAATGCTCAAGGTTCCATAACTAGAGCTCATGGGTCCACCAACAATGCTCATGGTTCCATAACTAGAGCGCATGGTTCCAACAACAATGCTCATGGTTCCACCAATAATGCTCATAGTTCCATAAATAGAGCTCATGGTTCCACCAACAATGCTCATGGTTCCACTAACAACGCTCATGGTTCCACCAACAACCACTAAGTTTTTTTGACCCAAAATCCGACGGCTAAAAAGTCGAATTTGCTACAACCTATGGTCAACTATCCGACAATTCCAGTCTTTTTTAATCGTCGGTGGGATATCGGCTAAAATTCGACGTAGTTCAAGACGTCGGATATTCGACTAGAAAACACGTCGGTTAACCGACTTCCTCCAGCTTCACAGGTAGTCGGATTACCATCTTTCGCCATCGATTATGCATCAGTTTAGTCATCGGTTAAGCGACATATTTGCCATAAAAATGTTGGATTGTGTCGTCGATTAAGCGACGTGTATGCCATACAAAAAAAATGAAATCCAACGTTCTGAGCCGTCGGTCGTATTGCAAAACCGTCGGCTATTACCATACGGCCGTTGGATTGGGTTGTCATTAAAGCGACGTGTATGCCATACAAAAAAAAGGAAACCGATGTTCCGAGCCATTGTTAGTATTGCAAAACCATTGGATATTACCATATTTTTTTCGTTTTAGAGCGTCGGTTAAGCGACTACCCATTACATTTTTTTTTTTTTAAAATTAGCATTTTTCAAATAAATTTTTTCGTACTGCAGGAAATCAATATATTCTATCTCTATTGTGGAAATATGTAGAATAATTATATATATATATATATATATATATATATATATATATATATATATATATAACTGAGAACCCCATTATGCTCTTCCCATTGTATTAGCAGCAGAGTAGCCTAAGGGAATAGAGCCGTTGTAATAAAGCCATTGTATTAGAGTCATTGTATTAAGCGGCGGAGTCAATCATTATTCAAGTGGACCTACAGGCTAGTGGGTGCCTATTAAGGTGGCACAAAATACTGTACTCTAAGTCTTAAGTGCTAGTGTTTATGGAACTTACTTTATGGACTACAGGATTTCCACGTAGCAGAATAAAAGGACTGGGAAGTTATCTAACATTGTGGCATATTCGTCACAAAGATATGGTAGTGTGCTTCCATTGTGTCAAGGTACTCTTACCTAACTTCTCTAATTTGGTATACTGAGGAGTTTGTATATTCATGTATGAGATCATATTCTTTGAATAAGGCTCATTAGATAGTTAGTGGGTAGTTACTTAATGTAAAAGACTCATTTTTATTAAATAAGAACCAATAGGTGGTTGGTAATCATTAATTTTGAGATTGCATGTAGTTAGGGTTTTGGGTTGTAGAAAGCCAGCATCGTAGCCATTCATTGAGCTCCTCTCTGTTTCGAGAATAATTTCATATTCTCTACTGAACAGGGCCAACCACGTGAAGGTGGAAGCTCTTATGGCCCCTCCCCCCCCTCACATCACTCTCAATTCCCCATACCCAATGCATGCACTCGAAAAAAACAAATATGTGCAAATTCATCCATATTTTATCATGAACTTTCATCCATTATTCATTCAATAAATGATAACATTCACTAAACCATTGTTTCTATCGATACACACATTCATTCAATAAAAGATAACATTCAATAAACCATTCATTAACGATCATTCAGTCAACACATTCATTCAATAAAAGTTGAAATTCAATAAAGGTAACAGTTTACTACACTGAATCATTAAAACATTAGAAAATTCATTAAACCATTCAATGAATTTCCGCCATCCAATGAGTTTCCACGGTCTTCAGTTTCAGCCTGGCAATGGTTGACGATTCATGGTATTACGTTTCCCTTCGACTACAAATGACAAACTCATAGTTCACTATTAAGGTTTGTCTGACAAAGCTGACAGTCAAAGAAATCTTGATAGTGAACTATGAGTTTTCCATATTGCAGCTTAAGGGAAACGTAAATATAGAATGAATCGTCACCGTTGTCAGAATATTCATTGAGCTCCTCTCTGTTTCGAGAATAATTTCATATTCTCTACTGAATAGGGCCAACCACGTGAAGCTGGAAGCTCTTATGCCCCCCCCCTGCTCACATCACTCTCAATTCCCCATACCCAATGCATGCACTCAAAAAAAACAAATATGTGCAAATTCATCCATATTTTATCATGAACTTTCATCCATTATTCATTCAATAAAGGCTAACATTCACTAAACCATTGTTTCTATCGATACACACATTCATTCAATAAAAGATAACATTCAATAAACCATTCATTAATCATTCAGTCAACACATTCATTCAATAAAAGCTGAAATTCAATAAAGGTAACAGTTTACTACACTGAATCATTAAAACATTAGAAAATTCATTAAACCATTCAATGATTTCGCCATCCAATGAGTTTCCACGGTCTTCAGTTTAAGCCTGGCAATGGTTGACGATTCATGGTATTATGTTTCCCTTCGACTGCAAATGACAAACTCATAGTTCACTATTAAGGTTTGTCTGACAAAGCTGATGGTCAAAGAAATCTTGATAGTGAACTATGAGTTTGCCATAATGCAGCTTAAGGGAAATGTAAATATAGAATGAATCATCACTATTTTCAGAATATTCATTGAGCTTCTCTCTATTTCGAGAATAATTTCATATTCTCTACTGAACAGGGCCAACCACATGAAGGTGGAAGCTCTTATGCCCCCCCCCCCTCACATCACTCTCAATTCCCCATACCCAATGCATGCACTTGAAAAAAACAAATATGTGCAAATTCATCCATATTTCATCATGAACTTTCATCCATTATTCATTCAATAAATGCTAACATTCACTAAACCATCGTTTCAGTCGATCAACACATTCATTCAATAAAAGATAACATTCAATACACCATTCATTAATCATTCAGTCAACACATTCATTCAATAAAATTTGAAATTCAACGAAGGTAACAGTTTACTACACTGAATCATTAAAACATTAGAACATTCATTAAACCATTCATTCATTCATTAGACCAAAAATAGTGGACGATATATTGTTATCGAAAATATTTAGACGTTGTTTTTCTCGTCCTTCTTTTTATAAGTTTTTCTTCTCTTCAGTGGTATATAATCTATGAGAGGACCATCTACATCATCTAGACTTTTCTTCCAGTTCTTGGTTCTTTAGCAGGCGCTTTTGGTGATGTTTGCAATATCCTAGCTGATTGTTGTTGATCTAGACCTGGATTTTGCTGCAAGGGGTTTGGATTTTCTGCAACAATGTGAAAATGTTACATTGTTATATTTTGCTATTGTAATGATAAGTTTTTCATTTAAAACAATTCATTATGAAGGTTTTTTTTTACCAGGTGTGACTAAATCATGTTGTTGATGTTCTTGTCCAGTCTCAACCTGTACAGTTTCACCCTCTACATGCTCTGTAGTTGAAATACGGTGAACTACAATTAATGGTCACCATTTGCAATGTATACATAAAATTGTAGCATATGAATAAATTCATTACCGGGATTTGAAGCTTGATCATCGATTTGTTGTTGTCCCTCCTCGACACTAATGGGATCATTACTTTCCTGTTAAAAACATAGTCAATATTTTACATCAAGTATTTGGAACGAAAATATTCCACAAGCAACAAATCTTCATTAAACTATATAGATTCTATATACCTGTGCACCGGATGGATTGGTACCACAAGACTGTGTCTGCCCAGATAAGCTTCTTCTACGTTCAACAACAGCTCCAAAGCCTTCCTGGAAGCCAAGCTTCATGTCTTCCTCTGTGGGTACTTCATTGAATCGATCAGCCTGCATATTTGGTTATCATCGTTAATTAACATTTTACGATGCAATAAAATGAAAAATAATTTTCAATTTATTATTTGTATTCATTGTTGGTTTCTCGAAACTTACAAACCGTGCTACCAAATTCGAATAACCACCAGGGCCAAGCTTGTGCTGACCTACTTTTTCTAGTCCTGCCTTTGTGGCCTTTGATGTGTCTAGTAGCCTATGCAAGTGTTGAAATACGTTATATGTTCCAAGTTCGATATAGAAATCAAGGATAATAAGGTTTAGAATTACATTGCGGAAAGTATTGCATACCTCCCTGTGCCTGGTGTTAGCTTGCCTTCTCTTGTCAGAGCCTTCTCCTTTCCATCTTCCACTAGAGCTCTACACTCCATTGCTGGAATCATTGGTGGGTGCTCATACCTATGGTTTCTTTCGAGGTGTGTCCTATATTGGTCTCGGACAACCTTCACATGTTGACAAACCTTTTTCAAGACATTGGCATGACTGAAGGTTTTCTCCCCGAACAGGCCAACCAACTAATTAGTGAGTTCATCTTTTAAATGTTTCGGTTGTCTATCCCACCTTGATCAGATGGTGGGCCCGAAGATCTCCAAGCAAAAGTCATTCATATGTTTATAGAAAACATTGTTTCCTGCACAACGATCATTCCATGATCATAAATAGTTGATAAAAAATGTTTTATCGGTATATTACAATGAAATTATAAACATGAATTAACCGAATCAACTATGATTAATTACCTGGGATCGTCGGTATCTTTATTGGGACGATATCTTCATCCACCAAAAATGTTGTCTCCAGTGTTCCCATGCTTTTGACATGGGAAGATCCTGGAAATGTAGCTTGTTCGACATCAAATTGATAGGGGACTCGGTGTCGACCCCTTCTTGTGGAGGATCCGTTGTGTGTTGGTCAGTAGCAGTTGTTGCGCTCACAGCTAGGGTCCGTGGTGTTTCGGAACGTGTTGCCGACTGTTCGGTCGACAACAATGGCGAAGGATTCGAACTACGTGGAGTCGTTTGGTCGTGATGCGAAGTCTCTCCACAAGCCTCGCTAGGGCCAACACCACCTTCACCAATATTGTGTGGTCCCTTATAATTCTGTAAATACACACCACGTCTTATACGTTCAATACTATCATATAAAAGAGAACATTATAAAGATTTAAATGAATTATTCTATGATTCAAGATTCCTCAACTTACTCGCAAGTTATTAGATCTATGTTCCAACAATGCAATCCTTTCTTTAATTGCGCTTGTCTTCGGAACCTGGGTTACTAGAGAAAGGATTTCCGCAGTATATCTATTCAACAATTTCTCTGCCATCTTTAGCGGGTGTGCGGCTTCACCAATTTTTTCACAATCGTGAAGCACCTCTGCCACTTCAGGGTCTAACGGAAAATCTTGCGATGCTGATTCATACTGCGATTCACTATTGGGTTGCAACAAACATATATAAAGCACTACTGAGTTCTCTACTAATAGAATCCAAATTTTATATTAACGTATATAACACATCTATCATGATAGATTCGTAAAATTACAACATGGTTTACATTATCACAACGAAACCAGTATATCACACAAAAAATACATAACAAAATTAACATTATGCTACGTATTATATTGGTACAATTGAAATGAATTATATCTGCGACCTCGAGGACCGTGATCCACTCATTGGATCAATGGTCATAGGCGACTTGCCTTGATCTGCTAATATCTTGGAGCTACCCCTAACAACAACCTAATAAAAAAACACAGTGAAAGTCACCTAAACGATTCCAAAAGTATTCATGAGAAAACACATCAAAAAAATTATTATTCATATTATATTTTTAATATTACAAAGATGTATACCCGTTGCGCGGACCCTGGTGTGGCCGGCCTTACGGAACTAGCCTGCATAAAAAACATAGACTAAAAAATTATGTAAACAAAACCAAAATATTCATTGAAACATTAATATAATGCTAAAACATTTTGACATATTTTAATTGTACAATTCAAATCAGGTCTACCTATTGCCCCGAGGGTGTAGTTGTCTGATCAACATTTGACGGGTGTATTTCCCAGTCAACGTTCTGCATCAAATATAAATTTCATTATGTAAAACAAACCAAGTTATTAATAATGGAAAAACAAAGCAAATAAAAACTCTTTTCTCTTATTATATTTGTACTATTAGAAAGATGTATACCTGCTCCGTCGAGGAAGAAGTTCTCCTCCGACCATTTGTTGGCAGGGATTTATCCCGATCACTGGCCTACGAAGTAAATATGGGAAATTTAAACAAAATAAACTAACAAAAAATCCTTATGATGTTTAATTTATTACTAAAAGGTTGGATAAAATGTTATATAGTAACCTTGTTTGTATCTACTCGGTTGACAGGGTAATTAATAAGCAACTCGTCCCCTGCAGATATTGTTTTAATAGCAACTACAAAAACACGGTTTCCTTCACGCCCCTCAAATTCGTAGTTTGGTTGCTTAATTGTAGACCCTAGTTGTGTACTGTTTATAAACCCCGCAATATTCCTTATGGCCTTTGGCCTTCCGTCCATGTACAACGTTCCTCCTTTATTTTGATTTTTGTCTTTCAATTGTAAATAGTTTGTTGACAATCCATAGCTACGCATACTTTTTGTATATCGGACAAGGCACATCCAATCATTGTATCTGTATATGGGTCCAACATACTCGATCAATTTTGTACATGTCCCGTAACCAACCAAGATGCAATCCATGGAAAACAACTTGAAACCATGTATCAACGACGGTGCAATTCGATATCTCCTCTCGTTCACACAAAAATTAGTGTTTGGTGGAGGAAGATCCTTCGGTACCCATTGTTTCACAAAATGTTTGTACCTCAAGGGCACCTCTTCGTCGTCTTTTGTCTCATCACCATAGGAACATGCCCCCCCTTGACCGTGAAAAAATTCATTGCATCTATGGAATCTTCTTTTGGTTTTTTGACATCTAGTTGATACAATTCCTCTAGACCTACTGGATGTCTCACTTTCCTCTAGCCTTCCTAAAATCCCCTCGCCCGAGGAAGACAGATCAGACAAATACCGTTTGGTTCTACCTGCACCATTGGAAAAAAGTTTAGATTCGACCGCAAGGCATAGTGCCTCTTCAAAGTTGACGTGTATTTCCTTTTACAATTTTACTTGATCCTCATTCCCTTTGTCAACATGTAGGCATTCAAGTGATGATCAGAAGACGACCTATTTATCTTTCTTAAGAGTAGAAAGTCATGCAATATTTATGAGTTGTTTTTTACTATTTGATTTTAACGCTACATCACACACGTAACACACATGTAGCACACATGAAACACTACACATACACGTTACAAGATCTCCTCTAATGCTACAAGTCCTAGCTACTTAACGAAAACTATTTACCACATATTTGATTACCTTAGTGTAGACGTTTCCTGTAATATACTCAGAAGAGTTACTTTCAGAAATGATTATGCCTCTTAGAGGCCAGTCAACTCTAGGAACCAAGTGACCCTATGATAGGGCTAGTACAAACCAGAGAGAGAGAGATGACTGGGCTATGGTACGGTCAATCAAAGAAATTCAGTGACAGTAAAAAGGTTCAGTACAAAGACCAACTAGTAAGGTACAAGTAAAAAAAAAAGAATGGGTATAAAGACTCACAACCCTTGGGACTAAGGGGGTGTACACTACCTCAAACGTGGACAAACTACCATAGTTATAACCACAAGACCAAAAACATAAAAGGCGGTCCAAATCAATATATGCAATATCTCCTTGTAACTACCTCATATATGCAATAGCTCCTTGTAACTACCTCTTGAAACTCAAATAGTACAACCAAAAGGTATGATAGCATGCAATCTTCCAAACTAAGGTCAGGAGGGTGGTACCCAGTAAGGTACAAGTAAAAAAAAAAAGAATGGGTATAAAGACTCACAACCCTTGGGACTAAGGGGGTGTACATTACCTCAAACATGGAAAAACTACCATAGTTATAACCACAAGAACAAAAACATAAAAGGCGGTCCAAATCAATATATGCAATATCTCCTCGTAACTACCTCATATATGCAATATCTCCTTGTAACTACCTCATATATGCAATAGCTCCTTGTAACTACCTCTTGAAACTCGAATAGTACCACCAAAAGGTATGATAGCATGCAATATTCCAAACTAAGGTCAGGAGGGTGGTACGAAGTGGGTATAAAGACACATAACAATTTGGAGAAAGTGGGTGTACCTCAAATGTGGACAAACTACCATAGTACCCACAAGATCTAAAACATAAAAGGTGGTACAAATCAAATGATACCCCAATATCAGTAAAACACCCAAAAGGTAAAAGGAAAGGTACCACAAAAATATTATCGAAAAAATGAAAGGACCATAAGACAATCAACCAAGTTGGGGTACAACCATTCATCTCTCTCTCAAATGTACCATTGTTCCATATAACTTGAAAGACCATCATCACAGTAAATGGAAAATTCCACACGGGTGATGTGATCACGTGGTCCTCTAGACTACTCCTACGGTCAAGTGTTAGTGGCTCCATGAAGGGGTGTTCACTCCCTTCAGAAGACCATCTAACTCAACCATCTCGAAGACCTAGGAGAAGAGGACATCACACATCATCAAATAAGTATTGGTAACTACTATGTATGAACTCAAAAACCCTAAAGAAACCGATCGTGCAGAAGGGGAGCTATGAAAAGACAAGGCTCAGAGGACAAAAAAAAAGCTCAAAAAACTATACTGGGACCGATGTCACAGTAAGCGAGCTGAAACAAAAGTGGCCAGAATTCCAACAAGTAGCACTAAAAAGAAAAAGACCCTCTAAAAAGGTGAAAATGCAAGCAAACTTCCTAACTAGGAGCTGGAGAACTCGACAAATCATATCCTTCGCAAGGTGATGAAATCCAAGTCGAACAATACGAAGTGAGAGACCGAATTTGAAGGATATCCATCTACCGAAAGGGATCCTGGGTAAAATAGCCCTAGTAGAAAAGTCACTAAGCTACCTCGTTCATGACACGTCAGAAAAGGTTTTCGGCACTTCTGCCTTATCACCCTTGTATCACCAGTATGGTGTCCGGAGAATACAATGAAGACAATGATCGATGTTGCCTTAGGGCTAAGTGGAGTGCGGCATTCCACATAGTCTGTCTGGTTCTCGATCTCGCGGTGGTTTAACCCCTGAAACAACAGGAGGCCCCTCCACAAATTGGTGTATGACCGTGTCAACAAATACTGGAGGATTTTGGTTCCCTAGAGGACAACAACTATGTCTCAGATGATAATGACAAGGGGGAATTATTTGGATGCCTATCCCCAGTGTCCTACCTAACTACCAAATTCTTTTGATTTCCTCAAGTGAGGTTATGGTGTGTTTAGTTAGGGGGTGTAAATTTTAGTGGTTGTATTACTCAATCGGGTGATGGAAGCGAAACTCATGGTGTGATGACTGACTCAAACCATGCAAATGCATATGAATAAAATAAGCCTTTCCTTTCAATGAATGCTAGCTAAGGTAAGGAGAGAGTTCTTTCAAACTATAACTACTCTTTCAAATTAAATGAATGCAACAAGTGTTCAAGTTCATTCATGGGACCTCAAGGAGAGATTCAGATATACTCAAGTCATGCAAATGAATTCATCACATAAAACAAAGTGATAATAAATATAAGGAATTGTACATATCCATGTTCATAATTCTCTAGGAACACTTATAACATTCTTCAATAATTGCACAGGCAGAGGTCATAGTTGGAGCCAACTACATATTTTCCCCAGTTATACATGGAATTTAAGTAGCATTTGTCGGTATGCTGTGCATGTAGACAATAGTTTAAATGATGAAATGACATACACACTACTTATACCAAGACCGACACTTTAATTAGAATTGCTATCTATGGTGGACACGTGTGCTAGTTTTAATTTCTAAATTAGCTTTCTGAAAGTATAAATGCATGTGACTTCTTCTTCTAGGTAGTTATGTGGAGTTCTTGATGTATGCATACTCAGGAAACAGTTGAACAAGGTGTACGAGGTGTGCCCTGGTCAATAAGTGTTAGTTGATTACTGGCAAAATGGTATAAAAGAAAGCAATAGTTGCCATCTAAAAGACAACAATTTGAAGTCATAACAATGAGTTCAATATCAATTCCTTACAAATATGACTTATATATGCACGCATGTGAGTTATCACAGTGGTTAAGGCATAGCAATCAATGGTCAAGATATGGGGCACTTGCATGACATAAATGGCCCAGCAGTTAGACCATAACGAACTGATGATTACAGAATTCTTTTGGAGAGAAGATCAGGATGTATGTCTGAACTCATGGATAAACTCATACAAGAATAGGTGCGTCCAGCTTATGAAGGATGATTAAGACCTCAAGATTAAAGTTTGAACAGCAGTCAAACTGCAAATAGGTTGTAATTACACGCCACAATTATTATTATATACATGCAGTTTGGACAAAGGGAGTATTGGCACTTCTATCTTGATGCTATTTCCAAGATCAAATGGAGTATTGGCAGGTTAGGTTTTATTCAGTGCTAGTAATACACTGAATAGAAAGTGACCAGTAGTTGGGCTTGAATTTACTAGGTTAAAAGAGCTTGCACATGCACTCAGAGAGGGCACATTGACTTAGGTCAATTGGAGCTTATAAAGTGATGTTCAAGGCTCATTGTAAAAGGGGAATCCCAGAGATCGCCTATCGTAATTCCAGATTGACAGTTGAATAAAGCTAGTTTGTTGATCCACATATTTTTTCCTGTTTTCCTGTGTGCTTAATATTTGGCTAGTGCAATCTTGACTTATTTCTGGTGCATGTTGTTAGGGCTATTTTGCAGATTGGAAGATTACTTTCTCTGATCTGTACTAAGTATTGCAGGTTTTAGCTATCTATCCCAGCCCCTCATGGCGTGTAGAGTGGGAAACCACTCTTTAGCTCCCTCGTGGTGACCAAGACAAAGTTGTCATTAGCCCAAACCCAATTATTCAAAGTTACACCCTGTTCGTGGCAAGATTCTTCCATCTCGGAAGCCTTGCCCCTATCCTTCATCCCCCTTTGGACAATTGTTCTATCCCACCTTTTGACCCTGTACAACTCAATTTAGCACCTAAATGGAAAAGTCTCAATCCACTACTACTATCAAGTGCAACTTCAGAAGAGAAGCACCACTGTCACCTTAGTGCTTGACTTTCCTCTTTTAGGCCATCTCTCAAGGCCAAGAAAATCCTCCCTATGGGTTGATTGGATATTAGGTTTTGGGAGAGCTAAGGGAAAAGAGATCAACTTGCTTTAGATGTGAAGTGTGAATTGTTAAGTTAATTTCCCAAAGTAAGCATTCAATCACTTTGAACTTGTAATGACCAACAGATTAAACACTGAGAAGATTGTTGACAGCCACCAGGGATCAACAACGTATGCCCCAGCAAGGCCCATAGGCTCAGAGTAGAGGCCAAAGACAGATTGGATAGTCCTGTTCCTATGGATACTGATTCTGAAGATAAGCATAATGACGGGTTTGGAACTAGTGGATTGTCTCTTGAAAATATGAGTAATGAACGCTTTCTAAAATTAAGCATTTCACATGCCATGGTGTTTGTGCATCTGGCAATGGAAAATCCAGAAACTTGTAGAATATTTGTTGAGAAAAAGGGCATTGAAGCCCTTATGAGGTTCTTGACTCTTCCAAGTATTCCGCTATCTTCAAAATGGATGTCTGTAGCTATGCACATGGTTGCAGTTTGCAAAGCATTCACACAAAAACACTCAGTTGCCCTTGCAAGGGTATTTTGTGCTCATCTGAAGGAACATCTCAAGACTACAATAAATGTTTTGGATCATGTTGCAGGGACTAATTTATTAGCTGCAAAAGATGGACTGAATCGGAAAGTATTTTGGTTCTTGGTTGTGGTACAATTTTTTGTCTTTCGAGCTGATGATACTAAAGAGAATCGATGGTTGGTAGCATTAACGACAGTTTGGAAATGATAGCAAGGATGTGCTTCTTGATATTGGGATGATACATCAAGAAATACTATGGCAAGTTTCACTTACTGAGGATTCAAAGGCGCTACTAAATAAAGATGATGGCAATGTTTCCAGCAGTGTCACAACTGATTTGGATGCACATGCAAATGAAATTGATAATCACTTGCCAACTTCTGTTGGACACTATGTGGATCTTATTTTGAATCAACATAGGCAATCATCTGTTTGGAATGTTGAACCTCAACTTTTTGATCTAATACATCTATTTCATGATATTGGTCACATTGCTCAGCTTCAACGAAGGTTGAACATTGATTCCTCTTCCCGAGGACAACAAGCCTATGTTCGTCAAACACAGTATTCTCATTCTGATGAAGGCCCTTCCAGAATCAAAATGCAAGGCAATAAGCAAAAGTCACTACATTCTTTTTTCTATGAGATATTAAGGTCATTTTTAGTTCATATAAGTCATTTGTTTTCAGAACTAGGAAAAATGAATTGTCAGTCCTGCTTCCAAATTTGTAGCATCTACATTTTCAACCATCGTTCTGGATGATGAGAAGCATAATAGCTTCCATGGGAAATGACAAAGAGGTGAGGGTGCCTAATCTTGTGAGCTCTTTGGACCTTTCTCAAAGGGTAAGTTCTGCATTCAATGGAGGAGATCATAATAGAAGGGTATGGCCACATAAGTGCCATCACGAGGGTTCTGATTCACACACAAGAAATGCCTTGAGTGGCAAATTTTTAGGCAGTGGTGTTCAAGTTTTCCCCAACTGGTATGAATTCTGGCATCCTGAGGCTAGATATGTGGGTTGTATCTGGAGAGCCTCATCCACAAGGTGTTCATGGATATCCAGTGGCAGGGACTCCAATAGCTTGTAGCATATAGCTTGCGTTTGAATAACTTATATGGGTGAAGACAAACTTGCAATAACAAATGAATGCATTGCAATAACATTGTTTACCACAAGAAAAACAAAATTACAATACCAAATTAGAGATTTATACTCTGGATTGGACCCCATAAAAATTAGGGCATCATACTCACCCATTTGGGAGGCGCCATTGCTTCTTCTCGGAGTTGCTCCACTCTGGCTCAGTCTCAAATGCACGGCCACAATCCCAATTTCCACGAACAGGCTCAATATCCTCTGCTAATAGCTCAGTACCTAACTCAAATGCAGGGAACCACAATCCAAATTTGCATGTGCAGGGTGAATATCCTCTTCTCACGGCTCAACAAAGGTCACACAAAGGTCACCGCAGGAGGTAGCAGACATGGTCTGCAGAAGAACGGTCTCGCAGGGAGGTAGCAGAAAGGGACTAGGGAAAAAACTGTCGCGGGAGGTATCGACAGCACACATCGCGGGAGGTATCAAGCAGGTAAGTTTTTAATTTGCTACGTATTTTTTATTTTTTTATATATATCTATTATATAGTGTTTTTTTGTTATATATTTATTATATTTTGTTTTTTTATTATGTATTTATATATAATGTTTGTTTTTTGTTATTTTTGTTATTATTTGATTTACTAGTTTTTGTAATTTTTTTATTCAATACAATATATATATATATATATATATATATATATATTTATCATTTTTTATATAATATTTATATATTAAATTCAAAAAAATACAACAAAATAATACAAACAATAACACAAATAATTAAAAATTTAACCAGAAGAGGATCGAAATATAATCAATCTAGGTTATTTTTGTTTAGAGGTTAAAAGAAGATCTTATATCAAGCTATTTTACTTGTATAGAGATGTATTTTCTTAGACATACCAGGACTTGAAGGTGTATGACACAAGAATTATTCAATAGGTGATACCATTGAAGAAAACAACTAATCCCTTGCAATAAAAGATGTGAAAGGTTCATCCATCATTAGAACTGTTGATGCAAAAGGATTAGTTGAAGAAGTTGCTAGATGCAAACATTATGTTTCCAATGCACCATTAGCCATGAATTGAAAACCTTGTACATGTTAAGGAACAAGAGTGGTGAAAATAGGCCTTCTGTCAATTTTAGAAACCTTAAGTAAGCATAAGAGAAATATAATTATCGAGTTCCACCTATGGAGTCAATTTTGAAACTTGTAATGAGATCTGAAATGCTCACTCTAGGATGTATTTTTGGGATCTAATCAAGTTCTTGTCTCAAATGAAGATAGATCGAAAATTGCTTTCAACACCAAATGGAGCAATTCATGTGTAATGGATATAGCTTTCATAGGCCTTATAAATCAAAATGTACTTGTCTATATGGACAATATTGAAATTAAAGCTATTTTTAATAGATGTAGAAAATATGGGATCACACTACATCCCAATAAAACCATTTTCATTATTGCAAAAGGAAAATTACTTGGGCATATCATATCAAAATACATGATATTGGTATATTCAAAAAGAATAAAACCTATAACATTGTATCCCATTGCCACACAACAAGGCATTGATGTAATCATTCTTTGGGATGATCAATTTCATAAGGTGTTCTGGATTTGACTTCATTGAAATCCTCAAACCCTTATAAAAGATGATTAAGAAGGATGCATGATTTTATAAACTAAGGTTGAGAAATCAAGACAACTATTGCTACCGCTCCATCCTTAAACAAATTAATCCAAACTTTGATTATTATTTTCACCTCTATGATAAAAGGAGTGAATGCCCAATATCATTTATGAGCATGAGAATACAAGATGTTAAATTAAACTATATTTAATGATTAAAAAACAAATATAAGTAAGTTATTCATTTGCAATATCTAATCACTCCCTTTTGTCACACTCACTGTAGGTGAAAGGAGTGATTTTCCAATGTCATTTATTAGCAGAAAGATTACACGATGTTGAATTAAACTAAGCTAGTGATTAAACACACATGAATAAGTTATGCCACTCTCTTTTGTCACACTCACTCATAAAGAACTATCTAGTGATTAAAAACACATGAATAAGTTATGCCACTCTCTTTCGTCACACTCACTCATAAAGATGAATTATGAAAGGAGTGACTTTCCAATATCATTTATCATTTATGAGCACATAATTACAAGGTTTTCAATCAAATTACCAAGTGGGCATAAGTTGCACGATGATGATGGTGAAGAATGTCTATCTAAGATGATGAAGAATGTGTTTTTTTCATTATGATGATGATGACGATGATGTTGGTGGTGATGACAACGGAAATGATGATGAAGACGATGATGAAGATGATGGTGATGATGATGATGATGACGATGATGTTGGTTGTGATGACAAAGACAATGATGATGAAGACGAAGATGATTACGATCATGATCATGATGATGACGATGATGATGATCAAGATGGGGATGATGATGATGATGAGTACAGGATTGGTGGTGATGACAATGACAATGATGAAGATGATGATCATGATCATGATCATGAAGATGATGATGATGACGATGATGAAGAAGATGATGATGAAGACGATGATGAAGAATGTCTATCTAAGATGATGAAGAATGTGTTTTTTGTCATTATGATGATGATGACGATGATGTTGGTGGTGATGACAACGAAAATGATGATGAAGACAATGATGAAGATGATGGTGATGATGATGATGATGATGTTGGTTGTGATGACAACGATAATTATGATGAAGATGAAGATGATTATGATGATCATGATGATGACGATGATGATGATCAAGATGGGGACGATGATGATGATGATGATGATGGTGGTGATGACAATGACAATGATGAAGATGATGATGATGATGACGATCATGAAGATGATGATGATGACGATGATGAAGAAGATGCTGATGAAGACGATGATGAAGAATGTCTATCTAAGATGATGAAGAATGTGTTTTTTGTCATTATGATGATGATGATGATGATGATGACGACGATGATGATGACGACGATGATGAGGATG
Source organism: Larix kaempferi (assembly GCA_027924585.1). Taxonomy (NCBI): domain Eukaryota; kingdom Viridiplantae; phylum Streptophyta; class Pinopsida; order Pinales; family Pinaceae; genus Larix; species Larix kaempferi. The sequence continues at coordinate 3,716,686 of BSBM01001606.1, read as the reverse complement.
ACGATGATGTTGGTCATGATGAATGTGATGATGATGATGATGATGATGATGATGATGATGAAGATGATGGTGATGATGATGATGATGACGATGATGTTGGTGGTGATGACAATGAGAATGATGATGAAGACGAAGATGATTACGATGATCATGATGATGACGATGATGATGATGAAGATGGGGACAATGATGATCATGATGATGTTGGTGGTGATGACAACGACAATGATGAAGATAATGATGTTCACAATCATGAAGATGATGATGATGACGATCATGAAGATGATGATGATGACGATGATGAAGAAGAAGATGATGATGATGATGATGATGATGATCATGGTGATCATGATGAAGATGATATTGATGATGATCATGATCATGGTGATCATGATGAAGATGATATTGATGATCAAGCAGTATGCCATTTGGGGTAGCATGATAATTGTACTGCATTTCCTTAATTATAAGCTTCTCTTTGTTTCGAGAATTGTTTAATATTCTCTACTAAACATGGCCAACCACGTGAAGGTGGAAGCTCTTATGGCCCCTCCCCCGGTCCCCCCTGTCATCACTCTCAATTCCCCAATATAGCCCGAAAAAATATCTATGTACAAAAAAATTAAATGTCTTTTCTCATTCATACTAACTAACAAGAAAGGTTTCTAATTTTAACATACAGGAAAATGGAAATTAGCTAAGAAACAGTTAATAATTTATTATTAGTAATGCATACCTGATCATAGACTTTAATGGTCTTCATCATCTTCTTCATCTGAGTATTGATCGTTTGTACTATCATCCGATGATCCAGATTCACCATTGTAAGGATTGGCCATATCATCATCGTCGTCCATGTCAGTTACGTCAATCATCATGTCATCGTCGATATCATCTTCATGGACATTGTCTGAATATACGTAATGATCCGATTCAAGAAGTTCTTCGACATCTTCTTCTGGAACAGGAATATCATCTAAGTACTCATGTTGATCATGATCATCTTCAATGACATCTTCTTCTTCGAGAACGTCTTCATTATGGCCTTCATCTGCATTATAATTTACAGCCTTCCCTTGGATCGTGTCTCACAGCAAATGACCAACCTGCTCTACCTGGAACCTCAGAGTAAAATACCTGTTCACATTGGGTTGGAAGAACATAGGGCTCCGTTCCTGGCTCAAACAACCTTGTATTTACCATGGTAAAACCATTATCATGTTCAATAATTGTTCTATCAGGATCACATTGATTCAATTGACACCTGTACCATTTGACAACGAACAGAAATACCTTGGAGTTAAAGTCACACTGAAGAATGTCTTCCAGATACCCATAGTATCAATTTTCAGATAGTTCTGGATGTCTGTCACTTCTATAAGAAACATTGGTCACCTCAAAGACTGCAAATATCCCACAATCAGATGTTTTCTTTGTTTCATCCAACTTTTTGATGCGATATCTACATCCATTGCACCACATAGCCTTATGGTGTTTTACCTAGTACAACAAGCCATACAGGAAAAGATTACATAATGACACCATATTTATGATAAAGTAGTGCATGTTTATTATAATGCCATAAAAGGAAAATAACAAGTGTGACGTACAACGACAATATTAAAAAAAAAAAAATAGTGCCGTGGATTAATATGCTTACCTGCTTATCTTTTAAACCTCTTGCTAAATCGATTTCCCTTTGTGTTAGATTGGTGTCTCCATTGCGATGTGCAGCTTTAACCAATGAAGCCACACCTTCCCATGATATTCCATGACCAGATTGTTCACATTTTTCGATCCATACCTTCATCTAGTTAAGATTGTTTGTGATGTATAAATGAATCGCATCCCACTCTCGACCAACTGTTTGATGACAATAAAATTAAAATTCAATGAAAATGTATATTAGTCACTTAAAAAAGTATATAATTACAGTATAAAATGATGAAAAATACTAAATAAAAAAATAGAATATATATGTATGATATATAAACATAAAAATCACCAATGAAATGTGTTATATTACCTTTCACCTTCCTCGATCTACCTTTCCCCTTCGGGTACTCCCCTTCGAAATCTTTTTTGGAGTTTGGATCACAAATGCGACGTAAATTGAGCTTTGACGCCAATATAGGAAGATATTCACTAATGTACATCATGTTTTGGTATACCATATATCCTTCCATCATAGAACCCTCAGCATATGCTCGTTGTCTGACCAAACCCTTCATAAATTTCAAGTGCCTCTCAACCATCCACATGGACCTTGAGTGCGCAGGTCCACACAATTCAATCTCCTCAAGTTGGTGTATGAGGTAGTGTTCCTGTGCATTGAAAAATGCTGAAGGTAGATGCTTCTGCATTTCACACATGAGACGAGGAATTTCTCTCCTCCAATACTTTATGTCTTCTTTATGGAATTCTTTAGATGACAACCATCTACAAGTGACATGACAACCCAATCAAGAGATTAAAGAAAAAAGTCATTATATTACGTAACATGAAGTAGATAATGAAAATCAAATTAAGAATAAGTTCTATGTTGAATTAAACAAATAGTAAGCACATGGAAAAATCACCACTTACCTCATGTATTTCCCGAGACTATATATTATTTGCTTGACATTGTTGTCGAAGTTGTCCGAGATAGAGAGAGGTAGAACATACTGTAACGATAATATACAAATAGTTTCAGTATATCGAATAAGAGTACTAGAAAAAGAAAAAAAATAATTATTAAATGCATACCATATTAATTATTACCTTCATGAAGACATGCCAATCGTGCATTTTCACCCCCGCGAAATCACCTTTCTTTGTTATGATATTCTTCATGTTCGCACAAAATCCGGTGGGAAATTTAATTTTTCGAATGACTTCTTTTACAACATTACTTTGCTGGTCCGTTAACATCCATGGAAGTGAGTTTATATTAATTTGCTCTTCGTTGCTATGAAATTGAATGACGTCTTTCATTGCATGGTTGTTATCTTGAATGTCTTTGCAAATTTTGACAATTTTTTTCTTTGTCGCTCCTTCCATCCAATATTCGCCATAATGTTTCAGTCACATTCTTTCTGATATGCATTGTTTCAAATAGATGAGCAATTTGTAGGTGCTCATAATAGGGCAACCCACTAAATTGTCTAGGATAACTTTTCATTCCTCGTGGAAGCCCATTAATGCCTTCATGATGATCACATGAACAACAATGATGAAATTAAATATTAAATCAATGTCAATTATAGTAAACAGCACACAATATAATAAAATACAATATCATCATATATATACAATGATTGATTATACGTACCTTGACCATTTCTATTATATTGCAACTTCCATAGCTGAGGTGTCATTCTCTTTGGTTTTAATGCAGTCTCTTGCTTACCATTGAAAATATGTTTTTTGGTAGTTTGATACCTGTGATTCTTGGAGAGGAAGTGCCTATACTCATCAAACACCTCCTTTCCTAAGCTTTTTGAACGATGAGATTTGATCTTAGGACCACAAACTGGACATGCAAATTTCCCCTTTGTCTGAAGACCTAAATAAAAAGATGGAATATCAATATTGTCTATTATAAGTATATAAAAATGACTGGATATTTATTTAGAAAAACATGCATGTGTATTATATTAACTAGTAGTTTGTAAAATTAAATGCAACTAAAGTGGAACTTATAATTACATACCACATAAATGGGTTAACCCTGGGGCATCATGTATTGTCCATACAAGCATTGCATGGAATTGGAATTGCCTTTGTTGTATTGGTCTAGATAAGTCATACATAGTGATGCCATTCCATAACTTCAGTAGGTCGTCAATAAGAGGTTCAATATATACATTCATATCTTTGACTTGGTACTTACTTGATTGATTTGAACATATAAAATAAATATTCTAATTATGAGACGTACCATTTAGATATATAAACCATATTTTGCAATAGAAAAACTTTAAATATATATATAACATTATGAGACAAAAAACGACAAATGAGAATATACCACTGCAATAAAAAAACTGCAGTGTTCGTACCTGGAATAATCATCGACAACATTATGTGCTCCTTCTTTATTGTCAACCATGGAGGAATTTTGTTGTTGATAAAAAAAATAGGCCACACCAAGTAAACAAATCTCATCTTTGCAAAAGGATTGACACCATCTGTTGCCAAAGAAATCCTAAGATTACGAGGTTCGTCTTTAAAGTGAGGCCATTTTCCCTCCATATCTCTAAATGCAGACCCATCTCCAGGCATCCAAATAATGTCGTCTTGACTTCTGTTCCGTGCATGGTAATCCATAAACTGCGCTATGTTTTTGCACCTGAACAGTCATTACAAATGGGGAATAATTGGAATATAACGTAGAACCTTGCGAGGCACCTTTTTAGTTACTTGATCTGTGCGATATCTACTGATATGACATTCAGGACATTCTATTGCAAATTTATGTTGGTTGTAATAAAGAACATGATCGTCGGGGCATGCATGAATTGCTTCATACTGCATTCCAATTTCTTTCATGATGGCAGATAAATCTTGATATGTGCGAGGTAAAATATTTGACGGTGGTAACAAATATTCACCTATCATGCTACAACAAATTAAAATAAAAATCTAGTTAATATAATATAGAAATAATATTAATGAAACAAATTTCATCCGTAGTAATTTGACTTATATATGAATTAACAATGAAATACATGACAATCATATATATTTTGTGATGGAATATATTACATACCTTAACATCCGTGTGACTAATATGTTTGAAAGACCATTCATAACCTTCAAGTTCATTACCAACAATATAGCAGAGAGAAGATTTGTCTTGGAGCCATCATAAAGGGGTTCATATGCCTTGTCAAGAAGAGGTATATGATGAATATCATCAAAATGTTCATCATTTTCATGATCATCATCATCATCCATTCCAACATTAAATGAATCATGGATCAAAGTATTTGTAACATCATCTTCAACTATGTTATCAGTATCATCATCTTCTTCAATGTGATCATTAACTTGTTCTCCATTAATATTCATAGCTCCATGTTGCTCCGATACTTGTTCTGGAATACCTTGCTGACCCGGACGATATGCCATAGGATGTCTTTCCTTTGTAAATACATGAAACAATCAATAGATAAAAGTTAATATAAGAAATTCAAATGCAAAATGTAAACATTTCAAACGCAAAATGTAAAAATTTATGTGATACATTCAAAATTTAACAAATTTTGTACTGTTGGGATGAAAAGAACAACGACCAATTGTACTATTTGTCAAAAATAAAAAATATTATAATAATACATAAATTTACAAAAGCAATAAAATATATATATATATATAATGCAAAACTTACAAATGGATGGTATTCATGTCCCCCCTCAGCATGCCCATGCTCCCTACAATGTTTTGTGGCTGTTGTGATCAAAATTCTTCTCCTCTTAAAGCCCCTGCATTGATTACATGGACAATAGCATTTACCATCACCCCTTCTTTCAACTCCTTCCCACAATCTAGCAAGCAATTGTCGATTTTGTTCCTCTAGATCAGGAATATTCGTAGTTGACATTTTCTCGTAAAGAGCTTAAATGAAGATTATCGATCTTAGAAAATGAAACTCCACAGTGCTTTGCTCACTTGAATAAAAAAAACAATGAAAAACAGTCCACCGAACAAAAAAAACATCCGCAAACCGTCGCTGGTATAGCAAACATGTCGGAATGGTTAGATATTTATAAATTTTAAAAGTCAAAAAGTCAAACCTACGTCGGATATCCGACGACAATAATCTAGTTACCATTGGGAAAAATCCATCATATATCCGACTTCCTCGAGTTTGAAATGACGTCGGTTATCCGACATCCAAAGCGTCGGATACCCGAATAAGCGTCGAATATTCGCAGAGCCGTAGGATATCCTACGAGCTTCGTCGGATATTCAAAATTACGTCGGATATTCGACGGACGCCCCTCAAAATTTATAAAAAAAAAAACAAAAAAATTAATTTTGAAAGAAAAATCCAACGACACAGTCCATTTTGTTGGAGTTCGTCGGATTTTGGGTTCAAATCTACTAGTGAGCACTCATGGTTCCATAACTAGAGCTCATGGTTCCACCAACAATGCTCATGGTCCCATAACTAGAGCTCATGGTTCCACCAACAATGCTCATTGTTCCACCAATAATGTTCATGGTTCCATAACTATAGCTCATGGTTCCACCAACAATGCTCATGGTTCCATAGCTAGAGCTCATGGTTCCACCAAAAATGCTCATGGTTCCATAAATAGAGCACATGGTTCCACCAACAAATGCTCGTGGTTCCATAACTAGAGCTCATGGTTCCACGGATAGTGCTCATGGTTCCACCAACAATGCCCATGGTTCCATAATTAGAGATCATGGTTCCACCAACAATGCTCATGGTTCCATAACTAGAGCTCATCATTCCACGGACAGTGCTCATGGTTCCACCAACAATGCTCATGGTTCCATGGATAGTGCTCATGGTTCCACCAACAATGCTCATGGTTTCACCGATAATGCTCATGGTTCAACCAACAATGTCCAGGTTGTGATGGAGATTGTTTGAGTCATATCACATGGATCCACTTTGTATTGGTCGTGGTTGTGTTATCATCTCATCATGGATCTACGATTGTGTCTAATAGCCATGATTGCATTCAATCGGTCTCTATTACCATGGATCTGCAGTGCATTGGTCGGCATCCATGTCATGAGTCCTTGAACGCCAACTCAACTCATAGCATCTTGCCATAAGCTTTGTTATATCATCAATCTATTTGATCTTTGAATGCCAACTCAACTCATAATTGTCTTTCTTTGGACTTCCACAACTTAAGTTAATTTTACATCAAACAAAATATCAACATGGTGGTATGTCATGTCCCAAATTTGGAATTGGGTCACAATGGCCTAATCACATGAGCCATATTCATTAGAGTTTGTAAAATTGATGTTAAGGGTCAAATAATTGCCAAGGAGGAAAATTACTAGTTTCCTAGGTTTGGGGTGGAAGCTTTGGGATTTGGAATAAGGGGGATAATAAATGATTTTTAGACATTAGAAGGGTTCAAGTATTTAATAAATAGAGTGAATAAATAAATTCAAGAGAAATCCTAGGTGACAAATGGTTTTGGAGACATATGGAGGATGTGGGACCCACACTAGCTTGATTTTTCATAATACATGGTATCTCTCTTTTGCAAATTCGAATTAATGGGAATGTGAGCACTCTTGGGTGAGTTGGTAAGTCATAACACATGTCATTGAGCATCTTAGGTCGAATTGGGAAGGATTGGTAACCTCCATGGAAGATAAAGAGTCAAAGTGGAAGTTTGTGGACACTTGGGCTAGATTCCCTAACCCCTATGACACCAATGATGGAGCATCTATGACAACTATGACAAATTGCAGACCTGACCTCTGACATATGACCACTATGACATGTCAGCCCCAAAAATAGGCTCAAAGAAGGCGAATTTGGGAGTGGAGAAGCCAAAGAGACTCAAAATCGAATTTGGGAGAAGATGGAAGGTTGGAACTAGGAGACAAGTGGCAAATGTGGAATATTTCCTAAATGAAAATCTATTGAATCTATTGAGAGGATTTCAACCCTTAGAAGGCTAATGTTGGTTATAAAATGTAGAAATGAAGTATGAGAATGGCTTTTGATCATTTGTAGAATTTGCAATTGCATTTGTGAAGAGGGAGAGCTAGTGGATGACTAGTTTCTTGCCTTAGCCAATTTCGAGGGTGAACAATTCCCATCCATGTTGGCAATTGGAAAGGCCATTCAGACCTTTCATTTGGACCTTTAATGGAGTCTTTATTTGCAGGTGTAAGCTACATGGCAGCTCATGGTTTCTTCTATTGCAGCTCACTCCTTCAACCATTTTATGGTTTGATGGCATATTCTTGATCCTTGAGGGAGGGCATTTTTGGTGAGCTATTGTACTCTTTGGGGGAGCTTCTAATGCCCCATTTATTTTTTAATATGAATTAAATACTTTGTTCTTCATCTCCAGAAAGTTTCAGGTCGAAATTCCAAGTAGAAATGTATAAATCTCATTTTTAATGGAAGAACAATGCCATTTCCCCACTACCTTGTTGTGAACCAATGTATTGATGATGATTTCGAATGAATGGATTATTATCTGATATATTTGTGATCAATATAATACCATGGATGTATTTTACAAGTTTCATGTACTGTACTTGAGCATTTGAAGTATTTTTACTCAGTTTAATTGCATTGGGAGAAGAAATAGCACCATTTCCCCAAGGGTCGAATTGGTGATTTTTGCAGTTGAATGGGAGAGGGTGAGAATAGTTGTAATAAACCATTAATGGTGCATATGAGACCTTAATAACATACTTAACACATTACATACCTCTGTTCATAAATTCGAGTGGGTTTGGAGGCATTTGGGAAGCCATTTTCAGTACTTACCTCAAGGGGATTTGAACCCCAAATTAATAGTAAAATTGCATACTTGGTCCAGAATATTAAGAGAGTTTGCAGAGGTCTTTTGGTGGCCATATGTTATCCCTGAACATCATATTCAAGTTCTAATATCATTCATACACCTTCCTTGAAGATTTGAAGGCATTTGGAGTCAATTTGAGACCTAGAGACCAATACTAGTCAAAGGGAAATCACTAGTAAAGTTACCTACATTGACCAGAATTGAAAGAGTATTTGCAGAAGTGTTTTAAAGGTACAAAGGAATCCCTGAAACACATATTTATGTTCTAATATCATTCATATACCTTCTCAGAATATTTGGAATCATTTGGGGCAAATTTGGGACCTAGAGATCGAAACTAGTCAAAGGTCGAACCAAGGAAAAAAAGTGGAAAATTGTCATTTTAATAAAATTCCTAACAAGTGACTTTATAGTGGTATTAGAGCATGGTCCTTGCACCTGTGTATTAGGTACATACATTCAAGAATAATTGGCAGCCATGTCTTACTATTATGATGAATCCTATGAGTACAATTCTTATGAGGAATATGCAGATGCTTATGAGCAATATGAAGCAGAATGTGAATGGTACGAAGAAGAGGTGCCATCATGCAACACTTCTTACAATCTCAAGAGAAATGAAGATTATTCTTATGACTTTAAATCTAATGAATATGAGTGTGTCACACCAACCAAGGATAATTCTATGAGTGAGTTCCAAATATGGAGAGCAAAATATAAAACCTTGCCCCAATAATATCAAAAATATCAAGAATATCTTGCTTTTAACAAAAATACACAAAATGCCATGTCTTTTGAGTACTTTGCTGAACATGTTTTTGAAAATAGGCCCAAAAATGAAGATGTGGAGTTAGTAAAGAAAGGTTTATGCCCTTCTTGTAAAGAACCTTGGAGTGAGTATCATGCATGTGTGCATGAAATTATGTCCCACTTGAGAAGAGCTTTTGGGAATTCTTCAAAAAGAGATTCCAAAGATATTGATCGTAAGGAAAACAAGGGGCAAAATGCATCATCTTGCTTGAAGGATAAAAATGAATAGACATCACAAGAGCATGCAGAAGATTCTATTGAAAATATGGAAGATCATTTCGAGACACCTTCTAGCTTAGACGTGAACCAAAGAGCATCTACTGATGGATGCTTAAACTATGAAGGAGTACCTACTGATGGGTGCTCACACCTCTATGTTGGTGACATAGAGATCACTTTTGAAAGTGTTGCTGCAAGCCCAAGTTCCATTAAGCATGATAATGAAGACCTTGTAGCAGTTGAAGAAGAACCAAGATCAACTTCCCCATCACTACTTGAGCTTCATGAAGTTGGTCGAAGAAAAATTGAAGAAGATGAGGAGGTTCACTTGCAAGAGCCTCATTTTCTTGAAGGGTCCTTAAAGATGAATGAAAATAAGATCCAAGAGTCCCTCAGCATTCTCCATGACACTCAAGCATTGGTGTCAAATTCTTGTTGGAGAGATACTTCATTGGAGGAAACATCCTTCCTAGAAGACATGGAGAAGATTCAAAGAGAAATGTGCCACATCAAAGGTAATTTCATGTCTTTGTTTTTTGATAGAAACCATTTGTTTGAGCTTAATGAATTGTTACATGATGCATACGTGAAGAATAATGAGGATATTCATAAGCTCACAATTCAAAATGAGCAACTTCTTGAAAAGTTGCAAGATACTTGTTTTTCCTCCTATGTTTCAGATTGTCAAATGGTAGATTGTTTGGAGGATTCTCATGACATGGTGAATCATGAGAAATGTGGGAATTTGAATGTGCTTAATGTGTTTGAAGATGAACTTGAAGAGATCCAAACACTTGATGTGGTGGAAGAGGAACTTGAACTGTCTCTTGATGAAGCTTATGCAATTTTTAAAGAAGAGCATGATTCCTCTACATTGGAACCAGTCTATGACAAAGGTTTCCCACTTTTGAAGGAGCTGCATGATACTACCCACATGGATCCTTCCTAGGATGAAACTTCTGAACTTTTTGATCATTTGGGTGAGTTAGTACATTCTCCTACATCCTACAATTCCATGTTTTGCAGTATTAGTCTCAATGAAGTATGGGTGAAAGGGTTCTTTTTGATGGTGCCACATGAGGAGTATGGAACTCCTAGATTTAACTTTTATGATGACATGGTTGGAGCACATTCTTATTCACATTTGCAGTAGCATAATTTGTCACTTTATGATGATTCACATCTACATGGATGCACCTATGATATGGATTTGAGTCACTTGAAGACTCATGTTTTTTCTTGCTCAACACTGGGTTCATTTGATGTTAGAGGAACTTCATCCAACACTTGGGTGAATAGATTTATGATGGGAGAACATTTTTGTTGGAATCCACATACTTTGTTACATCTTTATGATTCTCACATTCATGGATGTATGGGTGAGACTTCTTTGAGTCATTTGAAGTCTCCTTGTTTTTTCTGCTCATTATTTGGTTCAGATTTTAGTGGAGATTCTTCATTCACTTCTTGGATGAAAGAATACATGGTTGAATATTTTGATGCATATCACATCCTTTTGGAGCAACATTATAGGACATGGGATCCTCACCTATGTCATTGGAGCAGATTTGATTGGTCACTTGAAGCTTGTATGCACTTGGAAAATCGTGGTCTACTTGCTTGGAGGTACAAGCACTTTCATGATTCTTTGATGAAGCACCTCCTTGATGTACATTTTCATTATGTAGTTATGTACTTTGATGATATATATTTTTTACTCATGATGTTTGGAAGAATGCATACAATAAAATGGGATCCAGGAATCATCTTATCTGATGGTATGGGTTGGAGAGCACTCTTTATTTTTGGGGTGCAATACAAGCAATGGGACCCTGGAATAATTTTTATCTCATTGGTTTCAATTTTTTGGGGGAAACAAGAAGTATGGGAGATGGATTTCCCACTTAATAAAGTGATTTTTATCAGAGTAGTGCAGCAGCAAGCATGGTGGTTCCTCTCTAAAATCTTCATGGAAACTCAAACACTCAAGGTTTGGCAATTCAATGGCAACTTCAAAGAATTATACAGAAAGCAGGTTCTTCAACACCCATGTTTGAAATTGCTTGAGGACAAGAAATATTGGGAAGGGAGGATTTGTCATGTCCCAAATTTGGAATTGGGTCACAATGGCCTAATCACATTATCCATATTCATTAGAGTTTGTAAAATTGATGTTAAGGGTCAAATAATTGCCAAGGAGGAAAATTACTAGTTTCCTAGGTTTGGGGTGGAAGCTTTGGGATTTGGAATAAGGGGGATAATAAATGATGTTTAGACATTAGAAGGGTTCAAGTATTTAATAGATAGATTGAATAAAGAAATTCAAGAGAAATCCTAGGTGACAAATGGTTTTGGAGACATATGGAGGATGTGGGACCCACACTAGCTTGATTTTTCATAATACATGGTATCTCTCTTTTGCAAATTTGAATTAATGGGAATGTGAACACACTTGGGTGAGTTGGTAAGTCATAAAACATGTCATTGAGCATCTTAGGTCGAATTGGGAAGGATTGGTAACCTCCATGGAAGATAAAGAGTCAAAGTGGAAGTTTGTGGACACTTGGGCTAGATTCCCTAGCCCCTATGACACCAATGATGGAGCATCTATGATAACTATGACAAATTGCAGACCTGACCTCTGATATCTGACCACTATGACATGTCATCCCCAAAAATAGGCTCAAAGAAGGAGAATTTGGGAGTTGGAGAAGCCAAAGAGACTCAAAATCGAATTTGGGAGAAGATGGAAGGTTGGAACTAGGAGACAAGTGGCAAGTGTGGAATATTTCCTAAATTTGAATCTATTGAGAGGATTTCGACCCTTAGAAGGATAATGTTGGTTATAAAATGTAGAAATGAAGTATTATAATGGATTTTGATCATTTGTAGAATTTTCAATTGCATTTGAGAAGAGGGAGAGCTAGTGGACGACTAGTTTCTTGCCTTAGCGAATTTCGGGGGTGAAAGATTCCCATCCAAGTTGGAAATTGGAAAGGCCATTCAGACCTTTAATTTGGAGCTTTAATGGATTCTTTATTTATAGGTGTAAGCTACAGGGCAGCTCATGGTTTCTTCTATTGCAGCTCACTCCTTCAACCATTTCTAGTTTTGATGGCATATTCTTGATCCTTGAGGGAGGGCGTTTTTGGTGAGCTATTGTACTCTTTTGGGGAGCTTCTAATGCCCCATTTATTTTTTAATATGAATTAAATACTCTTTTCTTCATCTCCAGAAAGTTTCAGGTCGAAATTCCAAGTAGAAATGTATAAATCTCATTTTTACTGGAAGAACAATGCCATTTCCCCACTACCTTGTTGTGAACCAATGTATTGATGATGATTTCGAATGAATGGATGATTCTATGATGAATTTGTGATTAATGGACTGCCATGGATGTATTTTACAAGTTTCATGTACTATACTTGAGCATTTGAAGTATTTTTACTTAGTTTAATTGCATTGGGAGAAGAAATAGTGCCATTTCCCGAAGGGTCAAATTGGTGATTTTTGCAGTTGAATGGGAGAGGGTGAGAACAATTGTAATAAACCATTAATGTTGCATATGAGACCTTAATAACATACTTAACACATTACATACCTCTGTTCATAAATTCGAGTGGGTTTGGAGGCATTTGGGAAGCCATTTTCGGTACTTACCTCAGGGGGATTTGAACCTCAAATTACTAGTAAAATTGCATACTTGGTCCATAATATTAAGAGAGTTTACAGAGGTATTTTGGTGGCCATATGTTATCCCTTAACATCATATTCAATTCCTAATATAATTCATACACCTTCCTTGAATATTTGAAGGCATTTGGAGTCAATTTGAGACCTAGAGACCAATACTAGTCAAAGGGAAATCACTAGTAAAGTTACCTACATTGACCAGAATTGAAAGAGTATTTGCAGAAGTGTTTTAAAGGTACAAACACATCCCTGAAACACATATTTATATTCTAATATCATTCATATACCTTCTAAGAATATTTGGGATCATTTGGGGCAAATTTGGGACCTAGAGATCGAAACTAGTCAAAGGTCGAACCAAGGAAAAAAAGTGGAAAATTGTCATTTTAATAAAATTCCTAACAAGGGACATTACATGGTACCATATAGTAAGAGTGTTAAAATTGAGTGTTACATTTTTATCTTTATGATAAATATCAATCTTAAAATGATTTAGGCAATAAATAAAAATGGGTATTACAATCACATATTATTTGTTATTTCTTAAATAATCTTAAAGTTTATAGTTTTTTATTTAACATTTCAGAGCATTATGACTCTTTTTTTTGTCAAAAATGTAGATGGACTATCTCTAGAAATGTTTGCTCAATGCCACCTAAGTTATAGGTAGCATGTTGTCTTAATTTCTATAATAGTTTAATTTCACAACATCATGACCTTCTTTGTCAAAGATCTACATGGACTATTTCTAGAAAATGTTTGCTCAAGGCCACCTAAATCATAGACCAATCAAAAATATAATTAGGATCATATACATACTTCTTTAACAAGGAAACATAAAAGAAAACTACACTTTTATACTAGGTGGGAATGTAAACCCATATATAACCAACCCAACTTTCTCTATTTCCTCAAATGGGCTACAATATTTGAGGGAGAGCTTGGTGCAATTTTCAAGCTTCAAAGATATCCTCTCAGGTTTAAATAGTAAGAACACCTGATCCCTTGTTGAGAATTCCCTCTCAACTCCATGTGCAATTGCATGGCTCTTTTGGTGATCTCGTTCCACCTTCAAGTGTTGCTTCAACCACTTTGTTTTCCTCCTTGCATTCAAATGTAATTGTGTGAATAACTACTTAAGATTATTGTAATCAATGATTAATAAAAAACTTCTACCCATAAGATAGTGCTTCCACATCTTCAAGGTATGAACAAGAGCAATAAGTTTCATATCATGCATAGGGTAGTTCCAATCACGACCCTTAATCTTCTTTGACTCATAGCATATGATAGCTTCCTTACATAAAAACATCTCCCATGAATAAACCCCTCATACAAGTCAAGAATATTCAAAATAAATGCACATGTAATATCTTTTTCACAAGCTAGAAGCTTTCTTCACCCCTTGATGTTCATTCAAACTTCTTTGGACTTTCCTTTAGAGAAAAATGATGGGATAGATAATTTTAGAAAAAACTAAGATTAACTTCCTATTTTATCCAACAAGATCCTTAAAGGATCTAATGTTAGAAACATTCATTGGAACTAGACACCTTATAATGGTTTCATTCTATTTAGGATCCACACAATTCTTTCTTTAAAGATGGTATGCCCCAAATATTGGACTTCCTTGTTATAGAATTCACGTTTTCTTATTTTCCTATATACAATTTCTCTAAACTTGTAGTACAAGGAACACGTACCCTTCATGATCTTTCCTAGATCTAGAAAATATCGCATTGTCATCAAGGAAGACAAGAACAAAACTCATCTAGATATTTATTGAAAACAATATTCATCAAGATAATAAAAAGTAGCAAGTGCATCAATTATCCTAAATGTCACAATCACAAACTCATTATGGCCATAGTGTATCTCAAAAGTAGTCTTATAATGAGGTTTCCATCCATAATCTAAACTTGGTAGTACTTATATCCCGCAACTATTGTTGCAACTACTCTTCCAGTATCCATCGATGTATCTACAGTGGTTGCACATTTAGGTGCTGCAACTACATCTGTGCCCCCCCCCCCCCCATGACTGCATCGGAGCAGGTTGTCCAACCAATTGCTCCACCTGCTATCCTTGAAGCCCATTCATGTCCATTGTCAGAGGTGTTCACGGTGAGAATCAAGTTAATTTATGAAAATATTTTGATGCATTAACACAAATTAATTTAAGCAATTATTAGTTTCCAATGAAATGATTGTCGTAAATGTTGTAGGGTTAACTATTATTTAGCAATTATTATTAGCATTAACTAGAGCTCATGGTTCCACGGACAATGCTCATGGTTCCACCAACAATGTTCATTGTTCCATAACTGGAGCTCATGGTTCCATAAATAGAGTTCATGGTTCCACCAATAGTGCTCATGCTTCCACCAACAATGCTCATGGTTCCATAACTAGAGCTCATGGTTCCATAACTAGAGCTCAAGGTTCCACCAATAATGCTCATGGTTCCATAAATAGAGCTCATGGTTCCATGGAAAGTGCTCATGGTTCCACCAATAATGTTCATGGTTCCATAACTATGAGCTCTAGTAATGAAGCCATGAACATTATTGGTGGAACCATGAGATCTATTTATGAGCATTGTTGGTGGAACCATGAGATCTAGTTATCTAACCATGAGCATTGTTGGTGGAACCATGTGCACTGTCCATGGAACCATGAACTCTATTTATGGAACCATGAGCATTGTTGGTGGAATCATGAGCTCTAGTTATGGAACCATGAGTGTTTTTGGTGGAACCATGAGCGTTGTTGGTGGAACAATGAGCCATAGTTATGGAACCATGAAGATTATTGGTTAAACCATGAGCATTGTTGGTGGAACCATGAGCTCTATTTATGGAGCCATGAGTATTGTTGGTGGAACCATGAGCACTGTCTGTGGAACCATGAGCTCTATTTATGGAACTATGAGCATGGTTGGTGGAACCATGAGCTCTAGTTATGGAACCATGAGCGTTGTTGGTGGAACCATGAGCGTTGTTGGCGGAACCATGAGCTATAGTTATGGAACCATGAACATTATTGGTGGAACCATGAGCATTGTCCATGGAACCATGAGCTCTATTTATGGAACCATGAGCATTGTTGGTGGAACCATGAGCTCTAGTTATGGAACCATGAGCATTATTGGTGGAACCATAAGCATTGTTGGTGGAACCATGAGCACTGTTCATGGAACCATGAGCTTTATTTATGGAACCATGAGCATTGTTGGTGGAACCATGAGCTCTAGTTATGAAACCATGAGCATTGTTGGTGGAAGCATGCGAACTATTGGTGGAACCATGAGCTCTATTTATGGAACCATGAGCGTTGTTGGTGGAACCATGGGCGTTGTTGGTGGAACCATGAGCGTTGTTGGCGGAAGCATGAGCTATAGTAATGGAACCATGAACATTATTGGTGGAACCATGAGCACTATCCGTGGAACCATGAGCTTTATTTATGGAACCATGTGCATTGTTGGTGGAACCATGAGCTCTAGTTATGGAACCATGAGCGTAGTTATGGAACCATGAGCGTTGTTGGTGGAACCATGAGCTCTAGTTATGAAACCATGAGCATTGTTGGTGGAAGCATGAGCACTATTGGTGGAACCATGAGCTCTATTTATGGAACCATGAGCGTTGTTGGTGGAACCATGAGCATTGTTGGTGGAACCATGAGCTATAGTAATGGAATCATGAACATTATTGGTGGAACCATGAGCACTGTCCATGGAACCATGAGATTTATTCATGGAACCATGCACATTATTGGTGGAACCATGAGCTCTAGTTATGGAACCATGAGCTATAGTTATGGAACCATGGACATTATTGGTGGAACCATGAGCACTATCCGTGGAACCATGAACTTTATTTATGGAACCATGAGCATTGTCGGTGGAACCATGAGCTCTAGTTATGGAACCATGAGCATTGTTGGTGGAAGCATGAGCACTATTGGTGGAACCATGAGCTCTACTTATGGAACCATGAGCATTATTGGTGGAACCATGAGCTCCAGTTATGGAACCATGAACATTGTTGGTGGAACCATGAGCACTGTCTGAGGAACCATGAGCTTTAGTTATGGAAGCATAAGCTCTAGTTATGGAACCATGAGCATTGTTAGTGGAACCATGAGCATTATCGATGGAACCATGAGCATTGTTGGTGGAACCATGAGCACTGTCCGTTGAACCATGAGCATTGTTGGTGGATCCATGAGCACTATTCGTGGAACCATGAGCTCTATTTATGGAACCATGAGAATTGTTGGGGGAACCATGAGCTTTAGTTATGGAACCATGAGCTCTAGTTATGGAACCATGAGCATTGTTCCATGAGCTATAGTTATGGAAAGATAGCCAAATCCATAATTTTTTATGTCTAAACCAAAGATCGTAAGGTTCACACATTGCTAAAAGAAACATACTTATTTGGTAACAAGATGTTGACTTTAAAAATGGTCAACAAGGGAACCAATATCAAGGATCACAATAAATATACATGTCAAAAAACATTACTCTCCTCCAAAATGATAATAAGCACTAATATCACCATGGCTTATGATCACTCATCCCAAATTCCCTACTACACACTATAGGGTATCCTCCTAGTGACCACTATGGTCAATGCACTAGAATAGGTTATTGGTTGATGATCCATTTATGATTGCTTAATTTGTTGATGAGATGTGATCCCTCCATAGTTTATTCTAATGTTTTCATATATTTAGATAGATCCCTCATTATATGTGCGTGTTGCATGTGTGATGTAAGAGTAGTAATGGTTAGTCAATGTGTTCCTCATCCTATCAAACACATCCCATATTATCTTGTAGGTCCATCCCATCATTATTAGCTTTGTTTTCTATTTTTTTGAAGTAAATGGGCGGGCGCACGAAGATGCTCCCCAAATTCGTTGCAATAGGGCTGCGCTAGCGGAGAAAAAAATAGCGCGACTGCACCTAAGGAGACGTGCACGCGCCTCTAGGTTCAGTACCAAACCGAGGTGAGTGCGCATTGATGGCGCGTGCGCGTCGCTGATGTGCATGCGCAGAGGAGATGTGCACGCCCCCTGCTAAATATATATATAAAAAAATAGTTGACAATTTCCCCATTTTTCATTTCGTCGGTCGAGCGTGTCCTCTTCCTCCGCGTACACGTCCATTCAACTACCAACGGAGGCCAAATCCACTCCAAAACCACCCAACAACACCCACAAACTCGTCACCACTTCGATTAATAGGTAAATATCACGTTTTTTTTTCAATTTTATTCATTATTTGTGTCAAATTTTGTATTTTTTTTGTTTATGTAATTGTAAATAATTCCCAAATTTTAAAAACAATGAACCAATTTTCAACTGCAGATTGCAACTGAGACAATGAGTGAACAAGATGTTAACCCGAGTCCGGTGGAACACAAGAAAACCCGAACCTTGGACCCAATGCCGAACAAAACCAAAACCCACAACCTAATTTTGAACAAGATGACCTTAACCACTATGTAAATAAAATGCGAGTGCACACTCGTGAACTTAGAAACTCAGGTGAACCATCTCGATTGTCTCTTGCCACGTCAATTGAGAACTCAATCAACTCCCTCATACATGCACACTAGCAATTGACAGACATGACTCAATTTAGAGCTAGGATGTGGGAGTACTACTCCACGGGCATCGCCAAGGAAGCAATAAAAGATTTGAACATTACAAAAGCCCAATTATATAGTATGTTCACCGAGCCAAAAACAGGCCAACCACCGAACATTACAAATCCACGTGTCTGCATGGATTGATGTCATTACCAACCGTGGAGGGACAATTGGATGCAGAGGTGGTTCATGGTGTACGATAAGCCTCCCTGCAATAATAGGGAGGTTCCACAGTACTTCCTTCTCCAACTGTGGGTTGAGTTTTGCCTCGGTTTACATGTCAACTATTTTGACATAACCAAGTTCTAGGGTGTTGGGCATGGCTATGCCCAAGATCGACTTACTTCTAGGAGGAACCCACTGAGAGGGCCCCCAGCTCCGAGGCACGACCCCAACCCCTCTCCACAGCCACCTCAGTTGCCCCATAAGATTGATCAGATTGAGGTGGCAATGAGGAATGTTTCACATGGTCTCCTTAGACACACCTCCTTTGTAGCAGCAACTACAGTGGAGAGGTCGGGTGACCTTGATAGAGATCCAGGTGCAGGGCCTTCACGACAGGGCCAGGATAGACCCATGACCGATGGTAGCCATGCTGGGCATTCCAGTTCGACGGGGACAATGCCACATCTTTGTCCCCATTGCGGGCACACTTGCCTTGGCCCGATCGAGGGTTGTTATATGGATCAGGTCAACAATTTTTTTAATGTGTTTT
The DNA here is from genome assembly GCA_027924585.1 of Larix kaempferi. Classification (NCBI taxonomy): domain Eukaryota; kingdom Viridiplantae; phylum Streptophyta; class Pinopsida; order Pinales; family Pinaceae; genus Larix; species Larix kaempferi. The sequence continues at coordinate 3,697,060 of BSBM01001606.1, read as the reverse complement.
CAATCATCACTTTATAACTTGTAAAGTATTTTTGTTTGACTTAAACTATTATTTCAATGTATAGTTATTCAGAGCTAAGACACCAACATGGGAGAACGTAGGATCTCCCAACCTGGATGCAGCAATGGCAGCTGCAACTGAAATTGTGGCACCCCACACGGAGGTATTTTCAGTAGTTGGCACAATACTGTGATTACTTATGTCATTTATATTACTCAAGTATTTATATTTATGGCATACACGTTGATAGTTCGTACAATGTTTTTGAATATCTTGATTGCCTAAATAATGACTTGTTTAACATGTCCATAACATGCATGCATTTTGGTGTCCACAGGTGTTCCCTAACTACGGTGATCAACCACCCCCGCTAGGGATTGGCAGATCACAACATACACAAGTACAATGTGTAGTTGTAAGCACACTTTTAATTTGAATTTTTGCGACTTACTATGGTTTAATTTATTATTTGTTTACTAAATTGTGATATTACAAATGTATATGTAGGTGCCACCAACAACTGTGGCTCCCCATTTTAGTCCTATGTATCCACCCTCTCCCATGAGTCCCCCCCCCTCGCTTCCATCTAGACTCCTCCCTACGCCCACCCCCCTCCCTTCCATCCAGCCTCCCCTCTCCAGCCATACTCCCCCTTCCATCCATCCCCCCCAATCAACCACGCCCCCGCGTCCATACATCCTCCCCAATTTATCCACGCCCCTCTATTTATCCATCCTCCCCCTTTCATCCATGCCCCCCTTCCTTCCATCTTCCCCTCTTTGTCCACAACCTCCCTTCTGTCCATCCTCCTCCCTCTATGCAGGACTTCCCTCCCATGCACCATCCCTCAACACCCCCCCCTAGCCCTTTTGGTTCGATACCCTCTATCGTACAACCAGCAGGGGTTCATCGTCCACGATGTCCTCCTCCACCCCATACCACCATTTCTTATCCCACCATATCATCCCCACTTCCCGCCACTATTGTGACATCTACCCTTCCAGTATCCTCATCTGTATCTCCAGTGGTTGCACCTGTAGTGTCTGCCACTACATCTACACCCCCCCCCATCACTGCATCGGAGGTGGTTGTCCGGCCATCTACGCCACCTGCTAGCCTAGAAGCCCAGCCATGTCCATCATCGGAGGTGTACACGGTGAGAATCAAATTAATTTATGAAAATATTTTGATGCATTAACACAAATTAATTTAAGCAATTATTACTTTTCAATGAAATGATTGTTGTAAATGTTGTAGGCTGGAATTGCGGAGAGGCTCCGTAGATCCAGGACAACTGTCCAACATTTCTCAGTCACATCAGAGATGATTTATTTAAGATTCGAATTCTACATTTGTTTTATAAATGTGGTAAATGTTGCAAATACTTGAAAATGACGGTATCTTATATCATTTGTTCCAGAGCCCGGAGAGACGGTCTACTCCTAGACGGAGCAAGACCCGAGGTACCGGTAGCTCGAAGAGTAGGAAGATCGACTTTGGAGATGCACCTGGGAGTGACGGGGGTGGTCACAATGCTTGACACACCATGTGTTATGTACATTAGCCACGATGTGGCACTTTTTTGCACCAATTTTGATGTACTTTGTATCTACGGCACGAGTTGCCATGTATTTTGGATCTACGGCATGAGTTGTCACATTTTGTTTAGGGCACGAGTTGCCACTGTACATACACTGGGAACCATGTTCCACTATTTGCCAGAAATTGTATATGTTTGGATGAGTTTTGCAGCATCGATGTACATGGACTTTCAGTTATGTGATTTATATATCTCATTGTCTAATCTCGTTGTCTCATGTTGTGTGTATCAGGATGTGATGTTGTCTAAATTTTGGTTTTACCTAGATCTTAGAAGAGAAGTTGGATATCATTGTGTGTGTGTGTGTGTGTGTGTGTGTATTGGATATCTATGCAATTGAAAATAGTAGAAAATGGACGTGCATGTCCAAAATTCCTCACTAATGAGAAAATGGAACAAAATAGGCATCTTTTTAGATAGGATTGAATCCAATACTTGTAAACAAAAATAAATCATACACTATTGCAAAATATACATAAACGAAACCTAGTGCATAGGCATGTGTGTGAAAACATGACAAATACAATATTTTTCAGTCCATATAAGGAATCAATGTCAATGGATATACTAGAGTGTTGTTATTGACAAACTTATCGTATGTTTTAGTCGAATATATATATTTTTGGTTTTTTTTTAACGTCAAGTGGTCAATATCAAATAAATGATTGTCGTATAGGAGAGTGGAAAATATTAATATTTTTGGCATACACGCGCCTATAAAAATAGTACATTGTTTGCTAATTTAATACATTACAATTATAATTGTGTTATGAAATCATGATCATGTCTTTGATTACTCCTTTGCATCCAAAGCGTAAGTGTTGCAGTGCATTAAATGACATGACATTTTTTAGGTACCCCTATATCATGTATATTTGACATTTGTTTTAAAAATCCTTGTTTTAGGCTTAAAATTTCAATGAATGACATTTGACTATGTTCAGCTATTTTATTAGAGAACTTGCTTAGATTGTACATGATTCCTTAACTTGTTTTTGATACATTAGTCATCTAGTAATATGTCTATGATTCTTTGAATCCATCAAAAGCATGCTAAACTCGGTTGTGGAAGACCAATTTTTATAGTATTACTTATCCATGCCTGAATTGTCTCTATAAACCATCCTCATTGAGGTGCAATAATGTTGGATTTGTAGCTTTATAATTAAGAAACACTCAACCCTTTTTTCTTTTGCACTTGCAAATGTTCAATAATTGCTAGGAATGATTGAAATGTTTTTCCACAATACATTCAAAAAGATATGCATAGTATATGATTCACTGTAGGGTTGTTGGTGGATTGTTAGTACATGATTGTTCGACTTTTTTTTGATAAATTTAACTACTTGAGAATATGTTTGTGAATGTTTCAACCAATCAAAAGCATGCTAAAATTGGTTGTGGAACCACTTTTATAACTTATCCACACCTGAATAGTCTACATAAACTTACCTTTATTCAAGTGCAATGGTGATGGATGTGTAGTGTATACTCCATGCTTGATTACTGGTTGATTTATGTGATTTTATGCACAATGAAGGCCATTGTTGACAACTTGCAGAGTATCTTGGGATTACTTATAGAATATCTACATGGTTGTTGATGGACAATATTTCGTAGTTTAGAGCATACTTATTTCTAACCTTCAAAATACATTATTTGACTGCTTTGATATCACAAGTTGATCTTTTCCTTTCTAAAGGAAACCTTGTGAGGAAATTGAAGGGACACTTCCCCATATTCAAGGATTGCATTTTTAGTAAACATATCAACATAAATTTGTGTGCATCACCTGGGGAAATTTGAACTGAGCATGTGTTGGAAAATAATTAGTGAAATGGCCATAAAAAATGGCTACAAATCATTGAGTTATCCCCTTGGGATACACAAATTGATCTTAACCCTATCCAAACGATTGAGGAGTTGAGTCTAAGAATTTTGAGATAGACACTCTACACTTTCTCGATAGATCTTAGCATGAAAGAGATTGGGGGTTAAGATAAATTTTTGCAAGTAAAGTTGATTAAAGTATTGAAATTTTTTTCCAAGTCATTGTAGACATTCGGAATCTAATATGGAAGTTTTATTTCCAACAAATGGATCCCAGGGACTCTCACTTCATACAACACAAACCATTATAGTAGTTTTCCAAACATGGTTCATCAAATAAATTGCTATCAATAGTTATATACTGCCTCTGAAAACAACTAACATTTTTTCACTTTTTCAAGGATGGTAAGGTGTTTTGTGTATTTAGTGAGAATAAAGTTTTTTTCCCAAATTCATCATCATACATCATTTGGATATGGTCATCTCATTTAACCTCTATAGAGCACCAACTTTTTTCTCTATATCATCTACACAATGTTTATACCCACCCTCACCCACATCAATGGTTATTCTTACTATGTTCATGTGATGCCACAATTAGTTGATGTTGCTCGTGGTTCAATTATGCACCTTTGGGACTGTGACTATGGTTATTACAACTATGATTGTGTGGCATTTGATAAAAAAATTCTCCCCATGATGATTATGATCACTGCATCTAATATCATCATCACCATCTTCATCATCATCACCATATTCATCATCGTGGTCATCTCTAGGTCCCTCATCACCGTCTCCATCATCATCACTATCTTCATCATCATCATCATCATCATCTTCATCACCATCGCCATCATCATCAACGCCTTCACCATCATCACCATCTTCATCATCATTGTCATCTCTAGGTCCCTCATCACCATCTCCATCATCTTCATCACCATCTCCATCACCATCGCCATCATCATCAATGCCTTCATCATCATCACCATCTTCATCATCATTGTCATCTCTAGGTTCCTCATCACCATCGCCACCATCATCACCATCTCCATCATCTTCATCATCTTCATCATCATCAACATCATCATCATCTTCATCATCACCAACATCTCCATCATCATCATCATCATCCTCATCATCATCATCATCATCATCTTCATCACTATCGCCATCATCATCAACACCTTCATCATCATCACCATCTTCATCATCATCACCATCTTCATCATCATTGTCATCTCTAGGTCCCTCATCACAGTCGCCACCATCATCACCATATCCATCATATTCATCACCATCTCCATCACGATTGCCATCATCATCAATGCCTTAATCATCATCACCATCTTCATCATCATTGTCATCTCTAGGTCCCTCATCACCATCACCAACACCATCATCATCAATGTCTTCGTCATCATCACCATCTTCGTCATCATCATTAACTCTAACTCTAACCCTAATTCAATTTTCTTCTATAACTCTAGCCCTAACCCTCACACAAACCCTAGCACTAAACCATCTCCTTCATCACCACCATCACCATCACCATCACCATCACCATCATCATCATCACCATCTTCATCATCATCATTAACTCTAACTCTAACTTTGTCTCAATTTCCTTCTATATCTCTAGCCCTAACCCTCACCCAAACCCTAGCACTAAACCATCTTCTTCACCATCACCATCACCATCACCATCGCCATCACCATCATCATCAACGTCTTCGTTAGCATCACCATCTTCCTCATTATCATTAACTCTAACTCTAACCCTAATTCAATTTCCTTCTATAACTTTAGCCCTAACCCTCACCCAAACCCTAGCACTAAACCATCTTTTTCATCACCACCATCACCATCACCATCGCCATCACCATCACCATCATCATCATCATCACCATCTTCATAATCATCATTAACTCTAACTCTAACCCTAATTCAATTTCCTTCTATAGCTCCAGCCCTAACCCTCACCCAAACCCTAGCACTAAACCGTCTTCTTCACCATCACCATCACCATCACCATCGCCATCACCATCATCATCAACGTCTTCCTCAGCATCACCATCTTCATCCTCAACATTAACTCTAACTCTAACCCTAATTCAATTTCCTCCTATAACTCTAGCCCTAACCCTCACCCAAACCCTAGCACTAAACCATCTCCTTCATCACCATCATCACCATCACCATCGCTATCACCATCATCATCATCATCACCATCTTCATCATCATCATTAACTCTAACTCTAACCCTAACTCAATTTCCTTCTATAACTCCAGCCCTAACCCCCACCCAAACCCTAGCACTAAACCATCTTCTTCACCATCACCATCACCATCACCATCACCATCATCATCAACGTCTTTGTCAGCATCACCATCTTTGTCACCATCATTAACTCTAACTCTAACCGACGGAATCCGATTCCGCTCGCCGGTTTGGATTCCGTGGCTGCAGAGCAAATGCCCAAAGTGTCCCTGAATGACCCCGGGGTTCCCGACAAGGATTCCTGTAGCACCCAAACCGTGGCTCGGTTCGCGAATCCGTTAATTTCGGTGGGTCCAGGACACCGAGTTTCAGCTAGGGGACCCCTACAGTGTGCCTCGAAAACCCGGAAGCGGTGCCAATGGGCCATCCCCGGAGCTAGGGTTTTGCTCAATGAAGGCCATTCCAAATTCGCTCAAGGGGGGCATTTCTCGTCCGGAGGCCCCCGGGCATGCATGGCCACTGTGGACAGGTCGACTATGGCCACGTGGACCTGTGGGAGCCGACGGAATCCAAGTCTGCTCGCCGGTTTGGGTTCCGTGGCCACGGAGCAAATGCCCAAAGTGTCCTTGAATGGCCCCGACGTGCCCGACTAGAATGTCCGTAGCCCCTGAACCGTGGCTCGGTTCGCGAATCCGTTGACTCCGGTGGGTCCAGGACGCCGGGTTTCAGCCAGGGGACTACACACAGCATGCCTCGAAGACCCGAAAGCGGTGCCAATGGGCCATCCCCAGAGCTAGGGTTTTTCTCAGTGAAGGCCATTCCAAATTCGCTCAAGGGGGCCATTTCTCATCCGAAGGCCCCTAGGCATGCGTGACCACCGTGGACAGGTCCAATATGGCCACGTGGACCTATGGGAGCTGATGGAATCCAAGTCCGCTCGTCTATTTGGGTTCTGTGGCCGTAAAACAAATGCCCAAAGTGTCCCTGAATGGCCTCGGGGTGCCCGATTAGAATGCCCGTAGCACCCCGAACCATGGCTCGGTTCGTGAATTCGTTGACTCCGGGGGGTCCGGGATGTCGATTTTCAGCTAGGGGACCCCCCACAGCATGCCTTGAAGACTCGAAAGCGGTGCCAATGGGCCATCCCCGGAGCTAGGGTTTTGCTCAGTGAAGGCCATTCCAAATTCACTAAATGGGGCCATTTCTCATCCAGAGGACCCCGGGCATGCGTGGCCACCATGGACAGGTCCACTATGGCCATGTTGACCTGTGGGAGCCGACAGAATCCAAGTCCGCTCGCCTGTTTGGGTTCAGTGGCCACGGAGCAAATGCCCAAAGTGTCCCTAAATGGCCCCGGGGTGCTCGACTAGAATACCCGTAGCGCCCGAGCCGTGACTTGGTTCACGAATTCGTCGACTCTGGTGGGTCTGGGACGCTAGGTTTCAGCTAGGAGACCCCCCACAGCATGCCTCGAAGACCTGGAAGTAGTGCTAATGGGCCATTCCCGGAGCTAGGGTTTTGCTTAGTGAAGGCCATTCCAAATTCGCTCAAGGGGGCCATTTCTCGTCCGGAGGCCCCCGGGCATGCATGGCCACCATGGACAGGTCGACTATGGCCACGTGGACCTATGGGAGCTGACTGAATCCGAGTCCGCTAGCCGGGCTGGGTTCCGTGGCCTCGGGGCAAATCCTCCAGGTGTCCCTGAATGGCCCCGGGGTGCCCAACTAGAATGCCCGTGGCACCCGAACTGTGGCTTAGTTCATGAATTCATCGATTCCGGTGGGTCCAGGATGGCGTGTTTCAGCTAGGGGACTCCCCGTAGCGTCCCACGAAGACCCGAAAGCGGTGCCAATGAGCCATCTCCGGAGCTAGGGTTTTGCTCAATGATGGCCATTCCAAATTTGCTCAAGGCGGCCATTTCTCGTCCGAATTCCCCCGGGCATGCATGGCCACTGTGGACAGGTCCACAATGGCCATGTGGACCTGTGGGAGGCAAAGAAATCCAAGTCCTCTCGCCGGGTTGGGTTCCGTGGCCCTGGGGCAAATCCTCCAGGTGTCCCTAAACGGCCCCGGGGTGCTCGACTAGAATGCCCATGGCACCTGAACCATGGCTCAGTTCACGAATCCATCGACTCTGGTGGGTCCAGGACGGTCGGTTTCAGCTAGGGTACCCCCCACAACATCCCCTAAAGACCCAGAAGCGGTGCCAACGAGCCATCTCCGGAGCTAGGGTTTTGCTCAGTGATGGCCATTCCAAATTTTCTCAAGGGGTGCATTTCTCGTCCGGAGGCCCCCGGGCATGCATGGCCACGGTGATGCCCGACTAGAATGCCCATAGCACCCGAAGGCCATTCCAGATTCGCTCAAGGGGGGCATTTCTCGTCCGGAGGAAGAAGAAGATCAATTTTCGACAAAACAATGTAGTTAGTAGAAGAAGATCAATTTTCGACAAAACAATGTAGTTATTACATGTGGAGGCAACAGTTTCCCGTGGAAAATGAGTGTAGGGTTGAGCAGAGGAAAGATGTTGGGAAATGGGCTATTACATTAGCTTTTCCGATGGGCAGCTATAGGTATCTATGCTTTAGCGGCTATAGGTATCTATGCTTTTCTTCGAGGGAGATCCTATTTCCGTCGCAAGAAAAGCATAGATACCTACAGCCACCATATTTCCTTCTGTAAACCACTTGCCCATTGGAAAAGCTAATGTAATAGCCCATTTCCCAACATCTTTCCTTTGCTCAACCCTACACTCGTTTTCCACGGGAAACCACTGCCTCCACATGTAATAACTACATTGTTTTGTTGAAAATTAATCTTCTTCTCCTAACTACATTGTTTTGTCGAAAATTGATCTTCTTCTGCCTCCAAACGAGAAATGACCCCCTTGAGCGAATATGGAATGGCCTTCACTAATCAAAACCCTAGCTCTAGGGATGGCCCATTGGCACTGCTTCCGGGGCTTTGAGGCACACTATGGGGGGTCCCCTAGCTGAAACCCAATGTCTCAGACCCACCGGAGTCGACAGATTCACGAACTAAGCCACGGTTCAGGTGCCATGGGCATTCTAGTCGGGCACCCCAGGGTCGTTCAGGGACACCTGGAGGATTTGCCTCGGGGCCATGGAACCCAACCCGGTGAGAGGACTTGGATTCTGTCGCCTCCCATAGGTCCACATGGCCATTGTGGACCTGTCCACAGTGGCCACGCACGCCCAGGGGCATCCGGACGAGAAATGGCCCCCTTGAGCAAATTTGGAATGGCCGTCACTGAGCAAAACCCTAGCTCCGTAGATGGCTCGTTGGCACCGCTTCCGGGTCTTTGGGGCACGCTGTGGGGGGGTCCCCTAGCTGAAACCCGTCGTCCTAGACCCATCAAAATCGATGGATTCATGAACCGAGCCATGGTTCGGGTGCCACGGGCATTCTAGTCGGCTACCCTGGGGCCATTTAAGGACACTTTGGGCATTTGCTCCGCGGCCACGGAACCCAAACCGGTGAGCGGAATTGGATTTCTTTGGCTCCCACAGGTCCACGTGGCCATAGTGGACTTGTCCTGGGGGCCTCGGGACGAGAAATGGCCCCCTTGAGCGAATTTGGAATGGCCTTCACTGAGCAAAACCCTAGCTCCGGGGATGGCCCATTGGCATCGCTTTCGGGTCTTCGAGGCACGCTGTGGGGGGTCCCCTAGCTGAAACCCGGCGTCCCAGACCCACAAGATTCGACGGATATGTGAACCGAGCCACAATTCGGGCGCTACGGGCATTCTAGTTGGGCACCCTAGGGCCATTCAGGGACACTTTCGGCATTTGCTCCGTGGCCACGGAACCCAAACCGGCGAGCAGACTTGGATTCTATCAGCTCCCATAAGTGCACATGGCCATAGTGGACCTGTCCACGGTGGCCACGCACGCCCGGGGGCCTCTGGACGAGAAATGGCCCCATTGAGCGAATTTGGAATGGCCTTCACTGAGCAAAACCCTAGCTCCGGGGATGTCCCATTGGCACCACTTACGGGTCTTCGAGGCACGATGTGGGGGGTACCCTAGCTAAAACCCGGCGTCCCGGACCCACCGGAGTTGACGGATTCGCGAACCGAGCCACGGTTCGGGCGCTATGGGAATTCTAGTCGGGCACCCCAGGGCCATTCTAGTGGTGATAACAAGTTTACTGTATGTTGAGTCTGATACTACATCCAGGAGCCGCTCAACAAACTTTGAGATAGAAAGCTTTGTAATTTTAGTATACTGATTCAACCACTCATATAGTTTCTTACCTTCTCGAGGGTCTAAATTTATAATTTCCTTCTAGGTAGATTCAGGCATTCTTGAGGATCTAAATTTATAATTGCCTTCTGGGTAGATTCAGGCATTCTTGAGGATCTAAATTTAAAATTGCCTTCTGGGTAGATTCAGGCATGGAATAATATTTGCCGGCACTTCCAAGCTCCCCAGACCATTTCGTTAGCCATAATATGTGCAACTCCTTTGATGAAAGATAAATTCTGGTGTGGACGGCAGCATTTGATACACTATCCAAATCTATGTTGTTGGAATAACTTAGATATTTCAAAAAAGGAGCATTTTGCAGGTGACTTGAAAATCCCTTCCATTTTTCAGCAATAAAACAAAGAAGTTCAACATACAGATTTTCAGGCAAGCTTGTCAACTAATCAGACAACCGAATACAGGGAGATAACCATGCCCAAAACATTCAAGCTATTATAAAACTCTTGTTTATCAAGATAAGGATGGACTATGTGTACATTACGAGAATATAGATGAATGAAGTCGCTTTGATGAACTTGTCCTCTTGCTCAATCCAAAATGTGTTTAAAAGCAGGGAGTATTGTCTGAGCTTTTGTTGGTTTACATAAACGTTTATTCCAAAGCTGACGTCACATAAAACCACTTTGTCAACTTTCAATTGGGTCTGAATGGCATCTCTAACTTGAGTTAGCTGTGGATAATGAGGAATATGAAAGGGAAGGTACCTATAGACCCAAGTTTTCAATGATAGAGGTGAACTACCACTTATCAGAGCACGGAATGCTGAACAAAAGGCTAATGGAACACAACGAAGGATTCCCTGGTTCCACTTGTTATTGAAAATGATACTTGCTCTTGACGAAACCAGTAAAAAATCTGCATGTATTATAAATAGAAATCCTGTTACAATTTCCATCTGAACAAAAGCATAGATACCTACAGCCGCCATATTTCCTTCTATAAACCGCTTGCCCATCGGAAAAGCTAATGTAATAGCCCATTTCCCAACATCTTTCCTCTGCTCAACCCTACACTAGTTTTCCACGGGAAACCGCTGCCTCCACATGTAATAACTTAGACATTGTTTTGTCGAAAATTGATCTTCTTCTGCTAACAAATGCAAAATGAAGGATTTGTTGTCATTGCTAAGAGAAGTTCTAAGGTCAGTTTCTCATAAAACAGAGATTGTATAAATCCAGCGGGTGTCCCTGAAGGCCTTTTGGATGCAAGATGGAACGAGCCATAGATTCAAGACCATGGCTCCGATCGACAAACTGTCAACTCCGTTGGATTTAGGACGTCGGGATAGTGCTAGGGGTGTCCCTCCCCTCCGGTCCCGTGGCCCGGGTGTCACAATGTAGGTCCATCTTGGAAACTAGGGTTTTGCTTAGTGAGGGAGTGTGTAATTTTTGCACACGGGGGTCAACTTTGCAAAATCCTCCCCCGGGCACTTTGTGGTTAGCATTCCCAGTCGGAACCTCTCTAGACACACTTCCCAAAACTAGGTTTTGCTGCATGGTTGTAGCTCTATGTCCCTGAAGGCCTTTTGGATGCGAGACGGAATGAGCCATAGAATGAAGACCGTGGCTCCAATCAACAAACCGTCAGCTCTGTTGTATTCAGGACGTCGGGATAGTGCTAGGGGTGCCCCCCCCCCCGGTCTCATGGTCCGAGTGTCACCTTGTAGGTCCATCTTGGAAACTAGGGTTTTGCTCAATGAGGGAGTGTGCAATTTTTGCACACGGGGGTCAACTTTGCAAAATCCTCCCCTGGGCACTTGTGGTTAGCATTCCCAGCCGGAACCTCTCTAGACACACTTGCAAGACACCTCAGAAGCAGGTTTTGCTGCACGGTTGGAGCTCTATGCCACGACAATTATCCAGCGGGTGTCCCTGAAGGCCTTTTGGATGCGAGACGGAATGAGCCATAGAATGAAGACCATCACTTCGATCGAAAAACCGTCAGCTCCATTGGATTCAGAATGTCGGGATAGTGCTAGGGGTGCCCCTCCCCTCCGGTCCCATGGCCCGGGTGTCACCTTGTAGGTCCATCTTGGAAACTAGGGTTTTGCTCAGTGAGGGAGTGTGCAATTTTTGCACACGGGGGTCAACTTTGCAAAATTGTCCCGGTGTCACCTTGTTGTTGTTGGTTTCAAGATTTTAATCCTATACCTATCTATCCTACAAGTATAAATCATAATATACTCTCCTAGTGAAATTACTACTTCTCAAAACATTAAACATAATTTTGAAACTACTGAGAATCAAGCGCATTGTGGGATTCCCGATTGTTACCAGACCTAGTTCACTAAATGATAAAGGATTGTTTCATTTCTTGGGTTGTTTGTTGTTGCATAGTGACATCCTTATTGACATCAAGAGTAATACAAAACATAGATGGAGGGAAGTGCAGTGGGATAAGGTAACACAAAGTGATATTTTAAAGGAACTCAAGCAAACAAAACAACCTCTTTGAAAATGTGTTGAATATTGCAAGAAAAAAGTTACTCAATATTTAAGGGAAAAGGAAATTCAATAGAGGTACAAATGATTTATCCAAGTGAGGAAATAAGGTTAAAGGACTAGAGGGATCATTGGCATCATTTTATGAAAGTTCTTACGGCATATTCACTTATGTTCCTTCACTAAGTATTCTAGCTACATCATATTTTAAATATTAATGGTGTTATATCATAAATGCCATGATTTTCCTTTTTCCCTATACATTTGTAATTATGCTGAACCCAACATAATGGGGAATGTGAAATAGGGAAAGGCTATGTGAAGTGATATTTTCAAGGAACCTAGGAGATGTGAATAAATCATTTGAAAATGTTTAAAATGATACAAGTCCAAAAGTGCACAATGTTTATGAATAAGAGAGGGTAAAAATAATAAGAGTGAAAGGGAAAAAAGATGGGAACTATTGGGAGTTAGTCATTGTAGATAGAACCAAAATGTTGAGCAAAAAAATCATTGTACTATGAAAACAAAATCGTAGGTTGACTTGGCAATGTTGGAATTTATTGAATATACTTTTTCCTATAAAAATGGAGGGTAAATTCATGGATGGAATTTCATCAAATTTCATCATTGTACTACCATCAAATTTGCTCAAGGAGATGATGAAGTAGCTCAAGACAATATGGAAGTTGTTGCATCACATGAACCACATACATATTCACATAAATCATAACTCATGTACATCAAATAAACGATATAAGATAACGATATCAAATTCCTATCTAACATGAATAACATTGATCATGCATGAATAAACAATGACATGGCTATAAATCATAACTTAATCATAAATCAAACATCAAATAAATGATATAAGATAGCGATATCAAATAAAATATCTAACAAGAATAACTTTTGACATGCATGAATAAACAATCACATCATTACTATACTATGTACCTCAATCAATTAGGCCTTCTGGATCCTCTCAGTTTTTTATTGTCTCAAACAACCTCTCATTCTCTGCATGAGGTAGTAAGTAGCATACCTTGTTTGATGACTTCGTTGACAGTCTGTAGTTGGATGTTTGTCAATGATCAAGTGCGTAAAGTGATACACCCGCGACCCTGGTCTATAATCCGTGTATGTGTAGCTATTGCTCTTTGGTCCCTTTCCATCCATTGTAAGATATTCCCCTTGAACAACCATCGAGCCAGTGGGAAAGGTAATTCCTTCACTATCCGTTAATGATGCGAGGAGGGTTTGCTTCCCCTGGATGCATCATGCCAACCAATAATTCGTCCCAATTGCACTGTCTGTCGGGGTGACAACTACGTAGATGTGTCCTGCAAAGATGCATTTTACGGTCATATTCCAACAAGTAGTGGTTTGATAACTTGGATAATTACATATAAACAAGGAAGGAACCGGGATATGCATGCAGAAATGTTTACCTGGTTGTACTAGATCAGATATATGATCATATTCATTTGAAATAGAGGACTGGCCTTCCTCTAACTGGATTGTTTCAACAACTGCACGTGGGTCCACTGCAAGTGATACATGAACCCATTCATCAACCCAATCCATTGATGCGCATTCATCCCATTCACAACTACTGCAAGGCCCACAAAAACAAGCAATTTTTTGCGTCCATATTTCAAATAAGGGGTTGTTTGAGCTTCGAACCGAATGAAATCCACGAGTTCCTTGCACAATACTGCAACTATAAGAACGTGATCGATCTATATCAACTACATGCCAGAAATTTCTTACAACATGTCCTCTACCTGTTGGTATGTGTTGCTCCGTGGTTCGATCTAACATTTGTGCAGAGCACCATTGAACTATGGTTTCTGCATCCCGAATATGAGGGTTTCTCGTGCAACTCATCTCTTCCCTTCATGAGACATGCCCTAGCACCATCGTGCTCTCCCTTTCCATGACCAGTCTCAAAATAGTTCCACACATGCAGCACATCACAAGTCTTGTGCAAAATACTCAACCACTGGAATACACGTGCATTTTTTAATTGGCCTGCACAACCATCTGACCATATCCAATGCCAATCCATCTGTATACCTGTCTCCTTTAGCTGATCATAGAAAATTTTGAAGCAATGTTGCACGTAATGCAGGTCATGGCACCTGTTGTCATTGATGTAGAAGTTGGTCTCTTTCAATATTATCCTCCTGTCGTTGCTGCTCTCTAGTGCGTGCCTATACGTGATATGGACCATTATTCTAACTTGGTCTGAATGGTAGTATTGACTTTGAATCTCATTCTGTGGTTGCAGGGTGTAGTTTTCAGCAAATTCCACAACCGACAATATTGCGCCATTGGGGAAGGTGTCCCTGCACTGTCTGTACTATTCATCTTGCCATCGTACTACATGGACATGCTGTACATACTGCTCGGTCTTTTGGTAGAATTCCTTCATGAAATTGCAAATTTGTACCTGGTGCCACAAAACCCAGGCAATAATACAACGTGACATTTTCAATGTGAATATATATGTACAAATTCAACATGTACAGTATGAAAGTATGCAAACTTAGATTACCTGTGACTTCACCAATGCAATTTTTTTGCTTTCCTTCGAACTATCTACTTGATATGTTATGTACTGGAAGTTCTGCATTTCTATTGACATCCTCCCAAATGCATGTTCCGCGGTTGCGTGGATGCAGGGGCTCAATAATGCAAATCCACTGCAATTGGAACACGTCCCATATAAACATGATCTTTTATAATATTTTTGTCCTTCAGGTCTTGGACACATTATGCTATGTGTAAATTCTCTGGATGCATTCGGTGGTTGTAACGATGGGCAATCCTGCACAATGTTAGTATGCAAATCACAAAATATATGTCTATATGTATCATAAAAGTACTCAAATTCTACATGGTATCTACAACAACATGTATTGCGATCATTGCAAATTTTAACATACCAGGGTTTGCATTTTTCAAAGGACCTTTGGCCCAAGTTCAATTGTGTGTGCTCATTCTTGAACCTCTCGAAGAGTTATGTTTGTGCCGTGTCAAGGAAGTGCTTGACATGGGGTTCACCCCCCCTAACACCTTTTCTCAACTTTAAAACATATGTTTGATTCGATGACGGTCTAGTGTTATCATGCCAAAACTTCTGCACTAGTTCTTTAACAGCATCAATGAGCTTCATGTCTGAGCGAGGTAACCTACCAGCAAAGGCCCAACAATCTTTTTGGCCTGGGGTCTCAAGTTTTTCTCTAATGGCAGAATACTTTTGAAGAGTCTTTCTATCTACTTTAAATATTTTACATGTGTGTGATAGTAGGTGACTTTGCCTTGTGGATTTGTCTACAATCAATTCCGATAGTACACAACGGGCCGCATTAAAATATTTTGTACGAGAAGTTTTTCCAATCAAATTAAATGCAGATTGTAGATTTCTAACAACATGATTGTTGACATCTGAACTTCTAACTACCTTTATGCTCAAAATTCTCCTAACATCCGCTAGACAATGTGATTTTAACAAAGCAAGAAACAATTGACATTTTGTTGCATCAGTTTTGGATTCAAAAAATTCTTTAGTTATCTTGCTACAATGGAAATCAATAGTGCGTTTGGGAATCTTACCTTCAAGTCCTAAAAATGAACTTTCATCCACACGAATACGTCTAGGATTTCTTCGTCTTCCACTTGATAGTCGAGGCAAGGGAGCCGGCAAGGAAGTATGAGTCCCGTCAATGGCTTGTTGTGGCCCTTTGTTCACAACTTGATCCTGCAAGGGAGTGTGTTCTGCATGTGTGTACTCTTCTTGGGGAGGTTTCCAATTAAGATCTTGTTCAACGTCCATCCCTTCATACTCGACATCAGGAAAGATTTGATTGGCTTCAACCACTTCGTCATTGCTTGTTGATGGATCTAAGGCACTAACATTTTTCTTTCTACGGTTTTGCATGTACAACCTGGCTTTTTCTCTTATCTCATGGGCCTTTTCAGGGGGCAGCGCCGTCCTTCTAGACTTTCTTATATTATTACGCCTGTTTCCCATATTCAATGTGTTTAAAAAAAAAAAAAAAATATCACCCCTGCAAGAATGAACAACAAATAAGATATTAAAACTCGATGTGCACATGATTATTAAAACTCGATGTAGCAATTGATTATGTACAACAACATCTAGTGAGAACGTTTTCATATAATCTTAAAAGGTATTGGGAATGCCCTACATATAACTGCAATGACACCTCTAGGAACTCGGTAGGATGGTATTGGATGGTATTGAATGGTGGTATGGGATGTTAGTAGGATCAACTTCCCTATGAGGGAAAATAGCCCCAAAAGACTAAGAGTTTTCAACTCTCTAGGTGTTTGTGTGAGTTGTTGTAGTGAAACCATGAGGAATTCAACAAATGTTTGTCTACTAGATGGAAGAATGTGATTATGAAATGTTATTGGTGGTGATGCAAGTAATTTTTTTTTATTATCTTCATGAAAGGTTGAAAGCATTGCTTGGTGCATTTTGTAGTTTTTTTTTGGTAAGATGTTTTTATTGTCTATGTTGAAGATTAAGAAAACTAAAATAGATCTATCATACAATTCATGAGGAAAAACCAAAATAGATGCCATTCAAACAAGTGAATGAAGACTAAACTACATTTAACAAGATAAAATTATCACCATACCTC